>JAJHUR010140558.1:43416-81424 GCA_027495735.1 Lutjanus campechanus | reverse complement strand
GTACCGTAGTTAAGCTAACATTAGCTCACTAAATGTAACATTGGAATAACTTTTTGCTAATTTAAGTCAACTAAGCTAACATAGCTAGGATAGCTAACCACTGATTTAAACAAGCTGACATTACTGTAACGGTGTGTTAGCAGCGGTAAACTAGAAAATATTTCTGTGTACTTCAAGTTACCTTATCAGAGCGTCTTGTTTTCTTTCTCAAAAATACGTTACTCGTATCCAGAACTCTTCATATTCACTGGTGCGCGTCTGTAGTTTAACGGTACAACTGTTGGTCGCTGTGTTAACCTTGACTCGACAGAGTTTTAACTGCCAATAAATTCCACACGTTATAAATCTGTATCCGTTATGAGGCGATGGGCGTCTCCGCAGATGTCTACTGCAACCCCCTGCTCATATACTGTACCCTTGAGGCTCTTTATCGTTAATTCATAAAAATGCGTTTAAGTCTTTAGGTACACAAGGTTGTGTGTGCACTTAAAAACAAACTTTCTAAATATCTGTCAACACTCTGGAGCGCTTTGGATTACTTCCGTCACCATGGCAACCGCATGCTAATTTCAAGGTCCTGTTCTTCACGGATCAAGAATTAATCTCCTTAACGCTGGATGTCCTCTATCTATCTGGAACAGTGCGGGCTTGTTAAAGTTTTACAGAGTATTATGTCAAACGACAGCTAACGACAACACTGTTGGACAGCGATACATAAACCTACATCAGCTACAGATGGCGTTCAGTTTCACAACTAGGAGTCCATGTGGGAAGTTTCATGCAAACGCAGGGGCGAAGGTAGGGAGGGGGCCTGCTCCCCCCAGCCCCCAATCCCTGTACCTTCCTCTCCAGAGCTACAATTATTATATTATACTAAAATAAGACACTAATCATCTTTTGATTTGAGAAACATCTATATACGTGCCACATTTATATTATAAGTGACGCATTTTTACTAATAAGGCTGAGACTATAATATTCAATTTAATGTAAGAAGTTAGGGTGCCACTATTGTTCCCCCTGATGGAGGCAGGTGTAACAGTGGTTGGGGGAAATTGTAACTCTGAAAAAAACAAGTCATATTACTCCACTGTATCTCAAACAAAAGGGCACCTCAAAGTAATCTCATTACTTTGGAACAAAATCATTGACATCTACGAGGTTGTTCCTGCTGCGCTGACTTCTCCAGCTGTCAGAAGCTGTCAGATAAATGTGGTGAAGCACAAAGTAGAACATCTCTGAGATGTGCTTAATAACTGTAATGGATTAAAAGTATTTAGTTCCATTCCACTGGTTAGTCGTAGGTGAATTAATCGTATCATCAAAGTGATTTTCCCACTCTGTTTATAAATCTGGGAAAGACAGTACTTCTTCAAATGAAATTTTGTAAAGCACATGGTAATTTCCCCAGCAGTCTTTCCATCAGTGCCTGAGCTCCTACGTCTGTCCAAATTACATAGTTCACACTTCTGCTCTCCCATGGTGATTACAGCCTGCTGTGGCCCCTGCGGCTCTCTGAACACTAATGGAACACAATGCAGTCGGCTTCCCTCAGACAGAAAATGTAAGATATTCTAACTTCAGATCAGATGCATTGTGCTTCAGAGTGAAAATTACTTTTGAGAAGCAGATAAAAAACATTGACGCCTCTGCCTGTTTGATTTCTGCTCAGCAGAGCTCTCACTGACTGGAGAGACTCAACAGAACAGTCAACAGGCGTGCTGCCTACTGCATATTTACTGACCAACTCACTTTCATTAATAGCCTCCGGATTTAATTATGGAATTGCAGCATGTAAGATGTATAGTCTCTTGCTCTGCAATAACCTGGAGGATTTACAAATAGCCTACAAATCTTTTTTTGTCCTCTCAGTAGTGAAATTTTTGGGAATGGATCACTGTGTGATAGTGGGAATACTTCAGAGGTGCAGATCTTGTGCACTTATGTTACCACATGCAGCATCAAACTGTAAGCTTTAGGGCATCCACCACCAGAGTAGTATATGTGAAATGAGCGCCCTCTACTGTAAGATTAGAGGTATTGTACTGAAATATCTGGGAGCGATAAACTGCTGAAAATCCTGCTTTGTTACAATTCTGACTCCTTTGTTTGCTGCATTCCCTGTCTACTGCAGGGGGTCATTTTGAACAAGGTATGGAAATAGGGAAGGAGGAAAATACACTTATGAATATATGCTAGTGGTGGAAGAAGTATTCAGATCCCTTTGTAGAAATACCACAATGTAAAAATACTGGTAATAATCACAAGTTAAAGAATAGTCTATTGACATTTTGTATGTTGTATATTGTTAACAAATACCATTAAAAGACCAAAACCAACAATGAATTGAGCCTGGAAAACAAATGGTCCCTCCAAATCCAAAGTTTGTTATAATGGATATAATGGAAACATATCTACTGCAGTTTATTTTGAGTCAGTTTCACGTACACCATCCAGCTGCTGTAAATACTCACTCTAGCATATTATCCACAGCTGAAATCAGTCCCCAAAGACTATACTGTTTAAATAACATTTACTAAAAAACCAGTGTCCAACTGGTTCAGAAAATTACTTTGCTATAAAAAGGTGTATTTTTATGACCAGGATTTTAAGATTTCAGTAGGAATGAATGGGCTTGGGGCTGTCACAGACACGCTAGGTGGAAAGTATTAAGATGCTGACTTAGTTATTTAAGTTTTTCATGTGGTTTGCAACAAAACTACAGCTCTCTGTGAAATCCTCCATTCAAGGATGTTCTAAATTAAATGGGAGTCTGAGGTGATTCTTGGGGGGGAGCTAACAGGGACATTTCCCCATGACAGAGTTTGGAAACTCTGAAACAAATAATGTTACCAACACAAAAAATAAACTATAAGTTACTGAAACAAAGAACTGAAACTATAATTTACTGAAGTTACTCTGACAAAACAACTGCCCCTAGCCTGGCCCCCAAGTAAAACTGGTCTAGAACTGCCATTGATGGGAATTTAAGCAGCAAAATGTATCTAAACATTAAATGTTAAAAGGTAGAATAAGTGGGATTTGTCAGTTGCTGTTCATAAATGTGCCATAAAAGATGAAGTTGATTGTTGAATCTCATTTCCAGGACATTAAATGAGCATGTTTTGGGTCGGTAAAGCGTCACACAGCAAAATAATGAGAAAATAAGAAGATGTAGGGCAAGGTCTCTGCGACTGCAGGTTTCACCACGCACTTCTAGTGGGTTGTGAGGGATGATTGAGAGGGATTATTTTTGCAAAAGTCTATGCATTGTTATTTTGGGATTTGTTTGCCTTTAAAGTGCTCATCCAGTGGAATGGCCCCTTTCAGAGTATTAAGGCATTAACCTATAAGCAGTATTTTAATGTTGTTGGTTTAGGTGGCATCCAACAATCTGATATATTAGCAGTAGGTATACATCATATTTACAAATGCGAAATCTGTTTTGTAAAAAATACGATATTTATTTCTGAAATCTAGTGGAGTACAAATATAAACTTGCACAAAATGTCCGTAATTAAGTGAAGCACAAGAGCATCAAAACTCTACTAAGTACGGCACATGAATGGATGGAGTTTACTTTCCGTCTTTGGTATCAACACTAATAGATTTTCCTTCCTTCCTTATTGTTCTTTATTCTTTCCTGTCCCTCTCGCCTTGCACATGTGTGCACACACATTCACTTAACTTTCCAAGTTCACGGTATGGGGTTTTTAGTGGAGGAGGGGGGTGTCAGAATGTGCTCACTGTGTTACATAATAGATGCTCCATATTACCTTACATCCTCAATGGCCTGGCTGCACCACAAACAATGCTTGCACATTAACTATTCACTGTATGATTTTGCACAGAAAAATGATTCTGCAGATCCGAAGCGTGTGCTGATGCTGTAACTCTCAGCCTCAGGCATCTGATTTCAGAGTAGTGAATAAGACATGTGCTGTTGCCACTGATCATATTTTAACTTGACAGCAGATCTCCTCACGTGTATTCAATGATCAGATGATGAAGGACCTGTGTATCAATGCCATGATTGATGGAGCTGGTAATAAGATGAACATTTACAACACGCAGTCAATAGAGATGGTAAGGTTTGTATGGGAAGCAAAGTAGTCAAAATGCACACAGAGTGGCGGGCAGCAGGTCACAATGATTTAACAAACATACTTGGTTGTACCTAATGTCCCTTTCAAGAGAAGTTCTCTGCATACTTTATCAATGTCTGACCTATTGTGTTGTGTTTTAAATGAAGACCAAGAATGTAGTGTTGCTATGTATAGGACACTAAATTATGTGTGTAAGAAATAACATTGCTAATTACTTGGCTTTGTTAAATACTTGAATCTGATTGGTCAGTTACAGCATTCTAAGGTCTGTTATTTCTGAATAGCATGCCATTGCTATTAATAACAGACCGGTGCTAGAAATGACAGATCATTGCTATGGACACTGTTCTTTGGAGGAGCAATAAAATAATTTTGAAATCAATAAAATCATTTCAAAATTAATATTTCGTGTGAAATTATTAATTTACAGGATTTTAATAATAACAATAAGTGGGGTGATGTACAGTAAGCAGGTCATTGTGGCAAAATAAACCCCTTCAGAGTGATTCAAGAGCCCTCTGCTTTGTGTTGGAGTCCTGCATTACTGTTTATTTCGATATAATGATCTGCTCACTGTACATTATACCATACATGTGCTGTATATACATGGTCAAAAACAGTGAATGAAAATTATATTTTGTTTATTTTCAAATCACTTTAGTCCATACTGTTATCACTAATGAAGAAAAAACACAAAGTCCATATACTTTTATGCATACAACATGTTTATAAAACACAAAATAGTCTATTTGACTTTTTATTTTGACCTAAAAGAGTTCACTGAGTCAAATATAAAAAAACAAACAAAAAACTTGTAGAATCACTGCTTGGTCATGGTGCTTTGCCAATGATGAGGATGCTCATGAGGAAAACCATGATGAAGAAGATCCACATGAAGAATCTGTCCATCACCTTAGCAATCTTCTTCCATTCTGCCCCTTTGGCGCATGTTGCCCTCTGCTCTCGGAAACAATTGGCGATATATTCAACATTGCGCACCAGCTTGGTGTCCATGCCAGGGATGCCACTGCTGTGGGTACAGAACACACAGGGGCCAAAGGTGACAGTGGGACCTGGAGGTGGAGGCTTTTTATCGTCAGGGCAGCAGGGAGGTTTCTGGTCTTCGAGGTAGCAGGGGACCTTTTGGTCTTCTTTACAGCAGTCACCTGTTGGGATTTTCCCATTAGAGCCTTCATATTTCCCAGGTGCGTAGCTAGAAAGGTGGCTCCTGTCCTCTCTGGTGATGTGGTGCTGGGCTTTCACTCTGGGGTGGTGTTGTGGCTTGGGGGTCTGAGGTCTGGGGTATTTGTGACTCTGCCACTCCTGTTGGCTACTGTGGCTCCCTGATTTACCGTTCGCATGAATGTGGGAGCTGAGGTGCTGCTGACGGATGTCATCCTGGGGAAAGTGAGAAGACGAAGAAGAGGAGGAGGAGGAGGGGGGGAGGCACAGTTCTCGCCCACTTCATAAACAAAGAAAATCTTGGACATGTAGTCGATGATGAGGACTTTTGCCCAGTGGGGGACTGGTTTGGCCTCTGCACCACAGAAGTGGATATTCATAATGAAGATAGTGAGAGATGTGGAGGCAGTGACCATGGTCATAGTGGCAATGTAGTACTTCCCTGATTAGCAGAGAAACAAAAGCAGGCAGAAGAGAAATTTGCTGTAAAATATTGCTTATATTACTAATTATTACATATTACAAAATATTTGTCAACATTTGCGTTTTGTTGTCTGTGGAATTTCGACACTTGAACAACTTCAGCCTAACTTTATTTACTGTATTCATACAGTATGTAGGCTGTACATTAGGCCCAGCATTGCTTTGAGCTAAATGCTAATGTCAGCATGCTAACATCACACTGACAATACTGCTATTTAGCGAGTAATATTTACAGCGTTCACCATCCCAGCTGAGTGTGCTGGCATGCTAACATTTGCAAATCAACATTTGACAAAAAGTACAGTTGTGGCTGGTGGGAATTTCATTAGCGTTTGGACCTAAATATGTTTTTATCAACGTATTAGACATGACTGATTATGGTGCTTTATGAAGGGACACGGGACCAGTCTGTAGGATTTAATGGCATCTAGCAGTGAAGTTGCTCATTATCCCAGCATGTACGACAGGCCAGCCGTGGGCTGAATCCAGTCCTTTAATTACATCAGTCACTGATCATTTATAAATATGAGAAAAGTATATTGTGATTGTACTTAAATTACCTGCTAACATTCTATGGTATTTACAAAGTTTATGAGAAGATCATTGTTTTATAAGTAGGCTAAATAGTCTAGTCATTGCTATGTCTGTTGTGAAGCACGGAGACATTTGTTACTTTAAAAAGTTTTAACTCAGGCTGTTTAAGCAGAGGTAATTAAGGGGAGACAAACTGAATGAAAAAGATGCGTATTGCAACATTGTGCTTATTAAAACAAGCTACTTTTAATCTAGGATTACAAATGTGCTTTGTTTTTTTCCTGTACTTTTGCACTTAATGTTTCTTTTTTTAGAAGATGAAGAAGAAGACACACTTCACTAATCCCTTGGCAAAATTACACATTTTCACTCTGTTGCACACATATGCACAAACAGGACCTATAAACATGCATTGGAGAGAAGTTGGAGTGAGGGCGCTGCCACATACATGTTGTCAGGCGCCCCGATCAGTTAGGGGCTCAAAAGAGCCCAGGAGGTGAACTGACACCTCTCACACCTCTCAGTCCACACTCTGTACTTCCTTCATAATTCCTAACTTTACAGGTCAGACATAGAAAATGTAAACATCCGGTCTCTTGGTGCTTTATCTTTTTCAGATCTGGCCCTTCTAAATAAATAATTGAACAGGCCCGGAGTCGGGAAACCCATGGTAGCCGTGAAACTTGTAAAGAACATAAAAGGCCCTCTCTAGAGCCAGTGTTTGGTCGTCCATTCTAGGCTACTGTAGAAACATGGCAGTGCAACATGGTGGACTTTGTAGAAGAGGAACCATGCCCTCTGGGCTCATTCTTAGCTAAGGAAAACAAAATAATTCTTATTTTCAGGTGATTATGTACTAATGAAAACATACTTATGAATATTATGTTTAATTTCTTACATGTTCTACCAATAAATGCCCCTAAAGAAGCCAAGGAATAATTCAGTCATTAGAATACATTGTCTGGGAACCAAAATTTCATGGCAATCAATGCAATAGTTGTTGAGAGATTTCACTCTGAACCAAAGTTGTAGAGCGACATTACCACCTCTACAGCAAAGCTGCCAACGTGGCTAAAAACACACTAAGACAGAGAGGACTGCAAGCAACTATAATAATTCTTAAAATGCTACAATTACATAAAATTCCATACATGTTGCCTTTAACACAGTGTCCTAAACAAAAACACTCTTACCTATAAGCGGCACACTCTCAGAGGGAGGCATGCTCTCAGCCACCATCAGCTGGAACACAGTGAGAGCCAGAAGAACTGTCACTCCCAGGGAAACCTTCTCCCCAGAGTCTGCAGGCAGGTAGAAACCCAGAGGAGCCAGGAAGGAGATGAGGAAGCAGGGGAGGAGGAGGTTGAAGATGTAAAAGGAGGAGCGACGTTGCAGGAGCACCGTGTAGGTGATGTCTGGATACGGGTCAGAGCAACAGCCGTACATGATGACGTTCTTAGTGGCAGGCATCCCGTGACACTCCCACTCCACATTCTCCACAAAGTCTGACAGGTCACCGCTGTCCATGCCCATAATAATGTCTACCTGGAATTAAGGACGACAGATGAGGAGGTGTAGAGGAAGTGCACAAACAGCTCCACTCACTGATATTTTCCAAGAAAAGACTAATTCAGCATATACAATGAGCCTCAAGGCAAGAGTATACAGTATGCATATCTGATGTCTTTTTCAAGGTGGACAGTCTCAGTTACCCCCTAATGTAACGCAGAGATCATATCCTCACAGCCAAGACCTCATTGAGTATCACTTAACTGACCTGTTTAGGTGACACAGATCATCTACATGGGTTGGTTTTATCCTCTATAGCATGTGACAATTGATCGTGGCCGCCTGTGTACAAACCTGGTTGCCGTTGTAGGTCCAGGAACCAAAAGTCAGATTACATTCCTGGCTGTCAAACGGGAAGTAGGAGACGTCTACCACACAGGAGCTCTTGGTGATGGCAGGAGCATCCCACGTTATCTCTCCGTTGTAGCGAAGTCTCACGTTGGTGTCCATTGGCCCCGAGAAGTCATCATCAGCTCTGGAGGAGGAGGGAAAATTTAACACAAACTGACAAGTCACATGTGTTATTTGGCTAAATGATGGTGAGCTCTTTTATAGTCTGCACTTACAGAAGTTAGCATAGGACCTGGATATTGTTTGCTAAAATCAAAATTGAGTTACTATTGTATTTTTTTGTTTGTGTTATTTGTATATTAGACACACCTTTACCAGGTTTAGGGTTGTGTCCACATGTATCAGTAATTAAACTTTCTGAGACTGTTTAATGCCACCATTCAAATAAATTAAAGGCCAATTTTACAATAAAACTAAACATCAAAGGTCAAAATATAGGCATACTCTTCTGAGGAAAAACACATATTGTCATTTCAAAAATCATAAATAAGCAAAATGACAACAACTGGTCGAGTTAAAGTTGAACGTTTCCAAACATTTATTAGCAAAAAACGTGACATGATGAGGCATTCAAATTCAACTCTTTGCTTACAGTGAATTTTAGAACATTTTAGCCCATGATTACAGCGTTCAATAAATAAAGTTACCGCCTCACGGTTTTATGATTCCCAAAACCAGTCAAGTAGCAGTTTACATCCATGTTTGTCCAGACTCATAATAACATGTGTACTAAAGATTTTTAGGAAATTTAATAAAGGATATTAAGTGATTTTTTTTGGCACAATGGAAGTTATGATTATGATTCCTGTGAATAACTTACAGTGAGAAACATGCTGTCCTCACCAAGCAACTATTTTTTCAGAGGAATACAGAAAACTGATAGACAGCTGAACATTATGATGTTATAGCATATGAATTCTTGAATTATTGTTAAGTCACAGTGAACTTGAAAAAAACAGAAAAAAAGCATACAACAAACGGATCAAAGACGGAGTCCAGGCCTTTTTGAGCACAATCCAACAGTGGGCTTAAGGAACCTTTAAGTTCCATTAAAAGTGGTTCCTATGGCTCAAAGTTCGGGGTATTTTGGGTGGAAACACTGCTATGTGTGCTGTCATTTTACTTTAATCCTTTACTGCATTTAAATTGCACTTTGTTCAGTAAAGAACTTGCAGTCATTTAATTTAAGAAGACTATTACACTGAAAGTATAATTATAATCTTACAATTATTCAGATTATTGAAGTACCCTTGAGTAATGTTAATAAGACCACGGAAGCGTGTAATCCTGTCTTTTGCAGGAAATTGTCTTTTAGGATGATGCTGCAGTAACAGTGTTCTTAACCTGCTACAAGGAGGGTTGATGAAAATTGTCACACAGGGTCCTCTGAAGCAGAAAGGTGTGTGTTTGTGTGTGCGTGTGTGACGTACGGGCGTACTTGTTATAGAGGACAAGGTCGGGCCTCCACACCAGGCTGCTGGGGATGTGAATCACCTCCAGTCCGTCATAGTCCTCTTTATTCCACCTGAGGTACGTGTCGTGCCACGTCTGCCTGATCCACAGGTAGGCAATCAGCACCTGGTTCCTCTCATCCTTCACACACACACACACAGTCACAATCACACAAACAATGGATACATACTGATAGCAGCTTAAAGAAAGATCCTCCTGGTCTCCTTCTCATTTCTCATTAACTCTCTATGAGCATTACGAGGGCAGACAGGCTTCAGATTATCAGAACAGCTGAAATCCAGACCTGTCCGTCAATATCAGGTGGATGAGCAGAGTCGCTAGATGGCGGGGGTGGGTGGGGGTGGTTTTTGGTATCGTTGCCAGAAGCAGCGAACCAAAGAAAACATAAACTCTTTGGGTAATAGGATACTCCCAACGCACACGCTTTTTTGTTGTCTGGCCCTCAGTGACAACCTGGTATACCACCGTGACATGAAGTTGAGTTAGAGGGCTGTAGCCTCCCTTCAACCACACACACACAAACACGTGTGCACAACACAAGTGCTAATTCACTGTGGGCTGACACAGCACTGAACCTGAACAGGAACCTGAGCCAGTCAGAGTAACAGTAGTAACAGTAGGCCCGGCCTGTGCAGCAGGAGGTCTGTCATTCATACACATATCAGCACCTACAAACATGTAATGATGAAACTTTAAAAAAAAGATTTAATCAAAATTCAACATCTTTGTGTTTTTGTTCTACATTCAGTGTATCTGTGGTGTCAGTTGTAAATTTGCATCTCTGTCAAACTAACGTCATCTGGGTTTACAGCTGGGTAGCTTTACTACAAACACGAGTGTAGTGTGACTAATTGATCAGCCAATAAATTTTATTTTCACTATTGATTTCTTTATGGTGCTGTAATGAGGAATGAGCGCTTGGTAATTACTGAAAATAGTCAGATATTAAGCATAAAAATAATATCTAAAAAATACCTGTTTAATTAGAACTGTGCATGATTGATTCTCTACAGAGGTACAGTACTATAATATTACAGATTTAAAAATCAATTTATCAAACTGGGTTGCACCAACAAAGATTAATTTAACCTAAGATAAGATCTGTTTAGTGTTTAGCGAAACTAGGTTTAAAATGAGTAAATCCAGACTTAAAGTTAAGCAGAGCTCTGTTTCACAATTCAATTAAAAACTGTCTGTTTAGTGAATCCAAGTTTAGTTATGTAAACTGGAATTAAATAGAGGAGTTTAATCAATGTGGAGAAACTTGCTTTCTCCAGTTAAAACAAATAAATAAATAAATGATACATTCAAGGGCTGTCTGGACCTAGAAAATATAAAAGAGGGAGGAAATCTATTAACTTTCGGCTGTTCTGTATTTCTTAGCATTGCTTGCTAGCTAGCTAAAAAGTTAACAAAATGTTCTATTTTTTGTTAGCTAGCCAAAAGGCTAGTTAGCCAAGTTAGCCTACTCATGATGGCTCAGCAGAGAAACAAATTTTTCCTTTGTTGACTAAAATGATCAGTTTTCTTAATCCATCTAAAAATGCAACTATTTTAAAAGTTGAACCTCCTCAAGTGTAAGTTTAAAGTTAATGCTGGATCACAGTTTAAATTGGAGTTTAACATTTTGGTGCAACTGAATTCAAAGTTAAACAATGATTTAAGAGGGTTTAAAAAATAATCTTTGTTGGTGAAACCCAGTCTTAATGTTTTCGTTGTGAACAGCCCTGCAGTCTGTTTGAAGAAATATGGTTTATTTAGATAATATGGTCTTAATATACAATACATGTAATGAGTACTATAGAATTCAGATTCAAAGGATCTTGCCAATGATCTAGAACCCACCATGTCTTTGATCTGAGAGAGGGTGATCTGTAAGGTGACATTCAGGGCTCTGTCTGTGTCCTCCACAGGCCGCAGGGCGCTCGAATAATCCTCCATCAAATCTTTCAGAAGCTTCTGAGCATAGTGACCCTCAGCCGAGTGAGCCACTGGAGGGAGAGAGATGTGGTCATCAGTCGTTTGCAACCCTTGTCCTTTTTTGCAGAATATATTTATAGATGAAAAAAAAAACATAATAAAAATAAACTAGACAATAACAGAGACAACAATTCCACAAAGAAACAGGGGAGAAAACAACTGAGCCAAGCAGGCAGACAAAATAAAAGTTTTAAAAACAGGGAATATAACAAAGAAGAACAAATTCTAATACAAATTATCAAGACCACATCAAGTACAATCTGATCCACCATCATGTACAGTTTTTTTTATTCAGATGTCTTCTGAATATTAACAAGAAAGTCAAATGAATAGATTATAAGGCATTAAGAGTGTTCATCCTCATTTATTAGTACTTTTCCATTGTGCCTTTTAGTTAATCCCCCAAACTACAATAATTGTTTATTGTTCTTTTCTGAATGCCATCCATATTAAGGGTATAAATGCTGTACGATAACTGATTATTTCTGTATGTTTTACTGTACTACTGCAGCAATAATTATTTTGTTTTGGGTTTTTTTTTGTTTAGCAAGTTCAATCCTTCTTGTTCAATCCTTAAAAAGCCCAAACCTGGCGTGCAAACAGTTTTAAAAGTTGGCTAGGGCTCTATATTAAAAATGTTGACACATTAGCAAACAAACGTTCACACTTAAATATTATTCTTGAAATTGTTTGATCGATTTTAAAGTAACATTCGACGCCAAACTGATCAACTAAAAGGCACAGCGGGTGGTGCGTAATTACGCGCAGCAATGCATTTAACATGGATAAACTTAGGTCGTTTCTTTGTTAACTAAAGGAAAATCATGGGTGAACAATTTTTAGACAACAAAACTTCTTTCACTCATCAGCAAAAGCACAGAGACGTTTCATGGCTCTGCAGGCAGGAGCGTCTTACTCACCTTCAGGAAGCAGCATCGCCAGACAGATTATTGGGATCATCTTAAGCATTTCTGAACACCTCCGAGAAGAAATAAAAAGTAACTGTGACCAGTTATCTGACGGTCCTTTGGTTTCAGCCCTATCAGGCCTACATGATTCCCGTTCAACCCCAATTGAACTCAGCTGCAGATAGCAGGGCACCGTTTCATCCTGTCGTCCTGGCGTTCAGGCCAGCTCTTACCGCTTGGCAGGGGAGGCAGCATGTCTGCTGACGAGACAAGGAATAAAACTCCAGCTATCACATAGCAGCAGCAGACCGAGAGAAACAGGAGCCCACGAGTCATCGCCTCACCACACACTGGGCTATTCACCTGTCAGTCACACTGCTGCAGCCAGGTGGGCTGCTGGTCTGCTCTGAAAGCATACTGCCAGGAAGATGTGGAGGACTAAAGACTCAATTAGAAGAACAATCGTGGTGTGCCTGATGAATATAGTTTCTTAGATGTGGAAATTAATTATTAATAACACACTAGTCATAATAGTTAATCGCAAAATGACATAAAATGAGGGCCCAGATTTTCAGCTTGAGGCTTTTCTACCCTACTCTAAAAGTTGTGACTAAAAACAGTTTGTATTTACAGTTAATGTATAAGAATCATCTTTTAAAATGCATGCATTATATCTTAATTTTCAACTTCAATACTTTGACTTTCAATGGCCTAATACACTACTTAGCTATTGTGTCAGAATGTACCCCCTTCACAAGCATCTGTCAGGCAAAGAAAGTAAACTTTAAAGTTACTAGTTGCATGTCAACCAGTGGCATCTCACAAGTGTTGCAAAACTTACGGTTTGTCATCAGTGCTCATGCCATATTTTGGTGGACAGCTGTATCTCAACACACACACAATCAGCCTGATCTGCAAAGAGGTGAATTCAGTGCTGATGAGATTTAATAACATTAACATCATGATTCCAGTCACAAATCATACGACAAGTTCATGGATTTCTCTGTGAAGTCCTCAGTCTTATGTGGGCGTCATATATTGGCACTCATTCTTTAAAACTTTGAGAGCCCCAGTTCTGGGCCCTTCATCTCTCATTTAACAACAAAGTCATTATCCCTGCAATTTCAGATGTATCCTCTATTGTACTAAGTGTTTTGGGGGTCTTCTACAAGGGTTTCTTGCAGACAGATGGGAATCAAACAGTCCATAACTGAGCACTTACCGACTCCTGAAAGAACTAAAGGAGTGTCAAGGAAAGTGCCCCTAAATGATTAGTTTGCACCAGAAATTCTGCCCAACAGCAAAGCTCCAAAAATGTTAATCCAAACAAAAGTGAATGCCAATCAGAAATCTCAGTTAGGCCATAATAAATGATAGAAAAAGAGCCCACTAAAACCTCACTGTTACAACACAGACGATATAATTTCCAATAACAATACTGAGGGAGTCATTTCTATTTTTCAATGTGTCCAAACATCAAAATGAATCTATTGTAACACGACTGGAACAATGTGTATCCAAGGAGATATTCTGCGGAGGAGTATGTCCTATCGGACCTCCAATACTTTATTAATGTAACAATTTATTTTGTGCTCGTTTTAATAGGACAGAGAAGTGATTATGTCGGTGCCATTAGATGAGCCAGGAGGCATTCTCTTTTTTTCAGTCTCATGTATTCGGCCCCATGTAGTACAGCTCTGGGACACTTGGAGCAGCTCCAGATGGTAGATATGCTGGAGAGATAATACCAACATCCAGCAGAAGGATACAAAATGAGCTTTTGTCACTCGGGAAGCCTGAGTAACCTGAGGCTGGTTTAGTGTGCACCTGCTGCTGTACAGTTAAATCCACTCGTAATATGTCAGTGAGGTCCTCTGATGGCTCTACACTGCATATTGCTGTTAATTGGTATCACCTAAACACATCAGTGGCAGCCTTTCCTGCAAGTATGCAGTGTTCAGATGAATGCCAGGGTTTCTTGGAGAGGTTCAGCATAGCACAACATGCCACCACGCAGGCCATCTGTTGTTGTGCTCATTCTCAGTGTGCTCACTATAAGCAAGGTGATCTGAACATCATGATAAGTGACTGTATCACTTCCTTGTTGTGGCTCTGAACACCATTAAAAAAGGTGCTTGCTCAACCTTACGCAATAGCAGTGCAATACTACTGTACAAGTCCAAAGTACTACTGAACAGAATGGCAAACTCCCAATATACATAATCCATTCGCCAGTTCTTCTGCATGCACATTCTTCATCTAAATTGCCTTGCTTGCTCCATTTTTACCAGCAATGTAATTCCCCGTAGGTTCAATTTCTGTTGGTCTTGTAAATTTAGTGCCTCAGCCTAGTTTTTATTCAAATGCATGCACAGACAAACAAGCTTATAAACACACATTGGATCCTAAAAACCAATAAGCATTAACAGTTCCTCTACTTATCAATATTGTGATGAGATTAGACTGATAAGAAACTGACTGTGGAATATTGATTGAACACTGCAGTGGCAACATTTACATACAAATTCATTTTCTGCTCAGAATATGACAATATTCTGAATTTGATACAGGTCATGTAAATGGCAAATTTCATTTGGATATGCAAAATTAAGCCTTATTCTGACGGTAGAATATTCTGATTAAGGCATATGGGACATGCCGGTATTACTCAGGACTTAGGAGCAATCTTAAAATATGTATACAGCACATTAAATTGGGGATTTTACTGCAGTTTGCAAGCCTGGTGTAGAGATGCATGTACAAACAACAACTCACATTTATGATCATAAGGACAAACTTTTACACCTTTAAACAATCTGAAAGACTTTGAGATCGATAGGTTTTTTTGATATGTGCAATGCCAACCTTTTCAAAATGGTGAAAAAATGTACTATACAACTATTTTGACACAAAGAAGCTAAATGATTGAAGCTTGAAGAATGATTTTTTTTTTTTTTAAAGATTCATCTTTATGAAGAACGCTTGCCATGATTGCCTGCCAGCAAACCATACAAGTAGTAATTTCCAGCTGTGAACCAAAAGGATTGAATGCAGGTAATATTTCACTAGAGAGGTTTTGATACTGCTTGGTACAGGGTTATTTCAATTGATACTGTGTACCGATACCCAGCCCTACTGCATTTACTGTGCAAAGGCTCGGTTAACAAAAAATTTATGAGAATGTTTCCCCTGCCTGTGATACATGCCAACACTCTCCAGCCAATCTTATTCACTCTTTTTGGCTCCGTCCCTCGTTATGAAAATAGTGGATGGATATTTTTGCTACTTTGTATTAAGTTATCAGGGAGGAAGTTGAACCAAATGCTCTTTGTTTCTCTTTCATTACCCTTTCCTCTACGAGCCCCATATGGATGTTAGAGCCTGTACAACCCTACTGCTGTACAATACCTCCCTCTAACACCCACTGGATAAGAAATATCCTATATTTCATTAGACAGAACAAGATTCAGCTTCCAGTCACTGATTTATCGAATTAATTCAATGAAACTTTGGGTCCTTTTTTTCAATATGTTGATGAAAGGATTAAGTTCCCCCGTAGTGAGCTACATATCTGACAGAGTGAGGGTTGTGTAGTTAGTGTCATGTGGGTGCTGTGGTACTGCGTGTCTTAACATGTACATTTTTCACTGACTGATGTGTTGACTCTGTATTTTGCTTTGTTTCTTTTTCTTTTCTATGTTTCTTACATGTGTATGATTTTTCTTTTTGTTTTGTTTTTGTTTGGGCATTTTCAGCTGTGTTGTTGAGTTTCCTTTATTTGATTTTAAAAATGTGAAATGTTGCTTTACAACAACTATAACTGTGACCAATTATTGGATTCGTATGCACAATACATATGTACAGTATCCTCTTTTGTTTAACTTTAGCCTGTTGAAAACTCCAATAAACAAAGTAAAAAAAAAAAGGAATAAGGGCAAAAAAACTGAATATACTGTGCATGTAAATGTAGTCACTGTTGCCAGAGAGTTTCTTGCTGTTGCTTGTATTTGTTGTTCTTAGGGGTGGAAAACTATTCCAGTTGAGAAACATCACACAGTGCAGCAAAGACACATCACAGAAAGGACAGAAAGAGTGTGGATTAATTTACACAGACTTTAATATCTTTATTTACAGATGAATCATTTTGACATATTTATCTGTTGGCGTAGTTAAGATGATGCAATATTTTTCAAACTCGTTTTTGAACTATTTCCATCCAGACTTGTGACAGGTTGTGTTACGGCTGAACATGTTTTTTTTGTTTGTTTGTTCTGTTTTCTCTCGGTTTAAAAACAAGAATCCAAATGTATTCCTGCAGGAGGCCAAAAACCAAATAAAACTTTTAAAAAATGTGGGGAGAGGGACAGGTGAAGTAAGCCGTGTCAAGAACAGAGTGTGGTGGTGGTGGGGGTGGGGGTTGGGCACTGGGGGTTTGCTGCAGGAGCTTTGGGTTCGTCTGACAGTTGAAGTGGGGACAAAGTGGCATGAAAATGAGTATGACTACTGTGTGAACACCTCAGTGACACTTTATGAGCCGTTTTCCAGAACAGGGAATGAGTCTCTTCCTATTCTGTGTTTGATTGACTCCATATTTGCTACCTGGTGCAGTACGTTTACAAATTTAAAATCTATGTTCCCACAAAAACTCCCAATGATAGAACAAGATAATACTTCAAAAGGGTCTTGAAAATCCATTTAATGACTCCTTTTAGAGTACCCTATTCCACTGTAGTACCCTCAAAATACTGCATGAGCGAATAATAGAAGGTAGTGATGTTGGACACAGCGCAAGAAAATTTCAAGAGATACCAATTTAAAAATGTGTTTAGTCCAGGACTCGGTCCCTGTTTAGAAAACCAGCCCAAAAGTGAGTGAAAATCATGATCAAGTCCAAAAGAGCCTCCTAGAATGTCTCGACTTTCTCTTACAAGAGTTTCCACAAATGAAAAGAAATGCACTGCATAGGCAAGGATAAGCCACTGACAGCCGCTTCGTGGACACAGCCAGAAAAATCTGGGAGACTGGCGGGCGAGGGCGGGGTCTTAAGTCTGGCATTTGCTTCAAAGGGGGCGAGATGTGGCTCAACGTCTGATTGTAGCACTGAGTGGAATGTTGAATGAACTTAAAGAAACCAGAGATAAGAGCTCACAGAGCGACTGATTGGAGTGTGGTACAGCAGAGGTGATGAGCGGGGAGGAGAGATGCCACACAGAGGGGATAAAGTGGGTGGGGAAGAGGGGGAGTGTGGAGGTGAGGAGTCCACTGTGAAACAGAGGGAGCAACAGGGGAGAAGACGCCTTGAGACAGCAGGAGGAGAGGAGGAGAGAGGGTGTGTGTGTGTGTGTGTGTGTGTGTGTGTGTGTGTGTGTGCGTGCGTGTGTGCGTGTGTGTGCGTGAGGAGGAGGAGAGCTAGGGATCAGGAGGAAGATGAAGAGAGTGTCAAGATTCAGTTACTGAGCAGTAGCTCTGTTGCTGTCGCCACGTCCCAGGATTTCGACGACAACGCCACTATTACTGCATTCTGGGAAGAAAATAAAATTCAGAATTCAGTTTTATTGCGCAGCAGAATTCAGCAGTGCCGTGCACAGTAGTGGAGCAAAAAAGTTGAGAGATACTTACTTTTTCAAAGCCCATGGCACAGAGTTTGTCTATTTTGCCTGTGTACTCCGGACTGGAGACGGGAGCGCCTGCATAGACATGAGACCAGAGCCTCGCTGTCTGTTTGAACATCTCTGGGTTCTGCTTGTACTGTGTGATGAACAAATGTGGAAAGCAGATTTGTGTGAAATGGGTTCAGAATACCACCATCAACAACTGAAACATTGTGCTTTTCTACTTAGTTTAGATCCCCCAGAACATATGCACATACAAGCAGAAGAGTAGAGCACTTATGATCCCTCTCTACTACTCTGTATGTGGGTGTGACAACAGACTGCCAATAAAATAATGTTCTACAAGATTTTGAGGCAGCTCAGACATTCAGAGCCAGAGGAACCGGTAGAGCCTGCCAGACAGTCATTTCTGCTGAGCATTTCCATTCCGTTTGCATTCCTGAAATGTAATGCAGGTGAAGATTTTCCATCATCATATATAGGGATGTCACAAGAACTGAAACTTCAGTATCAAGTCGATGCCACAATTCTAAGAAACATGACAGTACTTGTGCTCATTTATCTATATTATCACAATTACCCTGGGCACAATTTTTCTGGACCTGACAGGGACAGCATATACGCCTTAAAGTGTTGTAGTCTGCCTTTAAATGCCAAAGGAAGAATAAGAACGGCATGGAAGAGGAGGACATGTATAATGCTGGCCCCACACTACAGGAGTTTTTGGGGCGATTTTTTTTTTTTTTTCAGATTCACCCTTCCTAAGACATCTGAGGAGAAATCTTGGCCAGACCCCCGGGTCTGCACCGATGTTCGACCCAGATCATCCGGTAATGTGAGAGATTTACAGATCCATGTATTGATACGCTTTGTGTTTGAGGCGGATCGTCGTGGGTTAATAATAAATTTGCAATTAACTGGTATGCAGAGGGTGCATTAAACTTTTCAGACAAGTGGAGGAAAAAATTCCACCCAGATGGTCAGTGTGTTTCAATTCATCTTAATGTCACATTAACCAGATATCCAGAGTGCTCTCCTTGTTATCCTTATCCTGAAATACACGTTACCGATATTTTTATTTGAGAGAGCTGGCATGAAAGCTAACATGTTTAAACTAACGTAATGTAACCCCAGCTCGTAGTAGCAGGGCTGCCATTCTGACTCCTTAACATTCAGTCTGTCCCCATGTCAGTAAAGTTAAACAACTGCTTGCTATCAACTTATATTCATAGTTCAGCAGCACAAATCATTTTTGCACTCCATTATTTTCCAAACATGTTCAACATGCCCTTCTGACAGTGATTTGTGTCAGGCTTAGTAATTATTCCCCTCAGTGTTTTGTCCTAGAGGCTCAGAAGAGTTTTTTTTATTACAGTCTGCAAAGAGATATAACAATGGCTGGATTTTACTATTGTTTTTGTTTTTACCCTGCTATCAAATTGGGTACTGAAAAGCACGTAATTTCACTGGTATTAGATTTGCCTACTTAATTTCTGTTATTGTGACATCCATAATAATTAACAATTATCATAGAAACTGTTATGAAGAAATAAACTGCTCTCAACATTCTTCATTTCAAAAGGTTCATTATGTCATACAAAAATTAAATACTGAAATACTGAATTGCCTTATGTTCATGCAATGTTTTCAGTGCAGCTACAGAAGAATTAAAGGTGCAGCACCTTACAAACCACCTGAGGCCTCATGTTTCTGCTCCACAATGGACTACTGTCCAACTACTTAACATTCAATAAACTGTGTTTAAGCCATGAACATCACTGGACAGATATGAAACAACATTTTATAATATAACAATAAATCTTATTTCTTTCCTTCAAGTATGTTTCAGTGGGATGTGGGTTGGTAAGTGATGTATGACTGTTACTACTCTGGGGATTACTGATAGTATGTAGGTGTTATAATGTGTTCAGTAGAGCAGGGCAAACAGCTTGCTGCCTACACAACGTTTCACAACAGGTTCACTTTATTTGCATTACACTGAATATTGCTTAAGATGTAAAAATTAACTGGTGTGCAGCAGAGGAAAAAAAACCACAATACATTCACCTATGAAAGGGCATTTAAGGTAACCATCCAGGGTCAAATGCAGGTGAACCAGACAAATATCTGACCAAAAAACATCTGTCATGAGTTGCATTCAAGACAAAAACCTTCCAACAGTATAACGTCATCCCAAGTTATGAAATTTAAGCTGCAAAACACCATAAGACGCAGCTTCCTCTATGTCTTCACTTCCTATTGCCAATTTAAGATAAAAATGTCACAGTAGAAGAAAAGAAATGGAGAGGACCTTCCTACTCTCATCAGCAGTCTTTCACACACCAGTCTGTAATTCTTTTTTCTCAATCAATCCTTTCGCTTATTTAAAAAAACAGAACAGTGAAACCTCTGCATCACAATATCCTTGAACTGTACATGACTTCACCATATGTCTAATTTTGTCTGACCAATCGATCAAATTCCAATAATATTCAATTTACTATAATGTAAGACCAAGAAAAGCAGGAAAATCTCACATGTAAGAATATATATATATATATATATATATACACATTTTTAATCCATCTAGGAAAAGTCCTTAGACAATTAGCTGATTATCACAAAAAGTTGCCAATTAATTTTCTGTCAACTGTCTGATCAATTAATTAAACAATCGTTTGCAGTTCTACAGCAGTCTATCAACCAGCCCCTTGGGACAGCAGGACTGTATGATACTGGCATTTACTGGCATCAAGTATCACAACATTTTTTGACAAATTCTTCCAATGATGTGAAGTATTTTAGGGATGAGTTCTGATTCTCACTTAATGTATTTACACACTCATAAATGTTGATTAACAAACATGAGGTCCAAGCAGGAGGAGAAATTCACTGATCATTTTATCAACAAGAATAAAACCACACCAGGACTACATTTACAGGACAACACTCTAAATGTTACTGTCCATTAAACAAGCTCTTGGCATGAGCAGTTCACAAAACAGCAACTGTAATTTAAGCATTTACAACCAGAAAGTGTTTGAGCTTCATCACAATACTACAATAACCAAATTCCTATCAGATATCTGGTGTCAGATGACAATGAATACAATAACATGTTGCTCTGTTCGAAGAATTAGAAATACACAAACAGTAAATTGGTCAAACAAAAATCCTAACATAAATACACATGCACACCCACCTGATTGGCTACCACTGCGTCCTGTGGATCATCTGGTTCTGCAGCTGCCAATAAGGCTTGTAATGACAGGAGGACCGTCCTCAGTGTCATGGCTGCTGCCCTGAAAGGAAGAACAGACGGGGGACTCTTTAGTTCAAAAACACCAAAATAAGATCAACTTTCCACATGACTCCTACAGATGTGCTTCCTCTAAAGTTTCTATTATTCCATGGGAGTGGTGGAGATTTATTTTCACTACTAAACATGATAGCGAAGACGCTAGTTTAAAAACCTTTGATTTTGTGTGCCTGAACACTTACTGTACATCACTGCATATAACAACTGGGATCAATGATAGCAAGTAAACCATTCCACATCACTCACCTTTTTAACTTTCTTGTACATACTGTAATGAGTAGGAGTTGGATCAGTGCATATAGGGGGTATTTGCACAGTTTTAAAGTTGGCATTAGAACAGAAACCTAAAAATGGCTCTGGCTTTAGTAGGGGAAACACTACTTACAGTACACGACTAGAAAAGTATTTCATGATGGATGAAGAATGTTAGGAATGCTGCTGCACATTCACTCACCACTGGTCTTTGAGAATGTCCAGACATATTGCACCTGTGACTGAGCTGATGTTGGGATGCCAGATCTTTGTGATAAACCGCACCTGAGATATTAATTGAAAGTGGGATGAAGAAAATGATTTGCGGATTAGCACAGTAATGGAACATTTCTGAAGGCAATATTGAGGAAGAAAGGGATAATCATCTGTTACAATAACAGTAATGAATCCCTACCTTGGGTGGATTGAATGGATACGTCTCTGGAATTTTAATTTCTAGTTGATATCTACCCCCTGGAAGAAATGAGATGCATCACAATTATTTAAGAATCATGACAGGGCTCTTTCAAGCATGCAATAAAAATAGGGATGCACGATAAAGATTTTTTTCATCTGATTTTAAAAAAAAAACGAGTTTCACATTTTTGAATTATAAAAATATATTCATATAACCTGTAGTTTATGCACATCAAAAAGGCTAAGATGTAGTGAGCAAAGATGAATGATTTCCACAGCTCTGACCGAACCACATCTACAGTAACTGGCATCACTATTACAATAACAACAGAGAACAGTTCTGACACTTCAAATGTTCATTTATTTCTTACATCAAAAAACTTCACAAATATACTTTGGCTGTTATAGAGCATTTTGACTAAGAATTCAAATTAAATACTTTGATATAATCAGTCAAAACAAAGATTATCATAGCCAGTGTTTTTTAGTTATGATGTCTACAGCTGCAACAATTAATCGATTAGTTGTCAAATATTAGGCGTCAAATATTAGGCTAACTTAATTGGCAACTATTTTGATAATCGACTAATCAGTTTGAGTGATATTTTAGTGAAGAAAAAAATTGTCTGATTCCAGCTTCTTAAATGTGAATATTTGCTGGTTTTGTTAGTCTTATGTGACAGTAAGCTGATTATCTTTGGGTTGCAAACAAGACAAGACATTTGAGGACATCGGGAGTTCATCTGGGAAACAGTGAGACATTTTTCACAATTTCTTAACATTTTATAGAAATCCTGAAATTTTACAGAAAAAAATAGCTGACAAATGAATCAATATTGAAAATAATAATTAGTTGCAGCCCTATTAATGTTACTATAGGAATAACAAATAAAAATAAAATAAATATTAACATTATCATTCAATAATTTATGAGCCCAGAAATCAATATCATGCATCCCCAAACAAAAGGGTACCGGTTAAGATGCAAAATAAATTGCATTAATATATTATTGAAGGTTAAAAGCCCATTGAAATAGTTAGTAATTGAGGCCATCTCAAAAATAAAGTTGCTGTCAGTGCCTCCTAATATCACATAACAAAATTGTGCAACCATGCATACAGGTTAGTGTGTTTGAATGAGCCCCTCACCTTCATACGGTGTGTCAGGTGGCCCTGCTATCTCCCCTTTAAGTTCTGTGAAGTTCTCATCCACCAGATCCACCTTTATCTGGTTTTTGCTCGTCTGGAAGGGTGAAAAGGCAAAGAGGCATTGTAACTCCAGCAGAGTGACTGCAAAGTGTTAAGCTAGCTCGCTGTCAAACTCAAACCTGCCTATGCAGCATAAGTTGACACCCCCCCGCAGCATTAGCCAAAGTTGACCTCAACTTGTTGCACACATCTTACGGATCTACATATAATATGCCCTCTAACGTAAGTTGAGACGAATTTGTGTAGATCCAGGAGGACAAACGTGAGAGTAAACCTTTAGTAGTACACGCGAATAACACCAGTCTCTCCTGGCTAACACAGCTAGCTAGCTCGGTTACCATAGAAGGCATGGTAGGCGAGCCAGTTAGCTTTAGCAATGTGAACTTGAGGCGTTCTTATAATGCTTCAATAACATGACAAACTGCTTCTTAACAACGGTAACATCCTTGCCTTTAACGTGACTACAGTGGCATAATAAAAGCTAGTGCCAGAAGCTATTTGTGAAGCCGTGTCTGATACAGTTAGCTAAAGCTAACAGTTAGCAGCTTGGTGATTAGAGAGCTGACAGCTGAGCGTCATTCACATTCACCCTCCTCACAGTCAAACAAAGCAAACCGAAACCAGTAGCATTAACTGGCAAACATGACAACCAACCTCTTCACTTTTGAGCACCTCCTTGAATTCCCGTTTTATCCTCTGAACCGCGATGTTGGCCATGGTTCCCCCGTGTTCCCGTCAGGTTGGTTGGGGCCTCGCCGCCGTTAGCTAGCTTCTCTCTGCCTACAGGAGCTCTGCTGCACTTTTTGGATACAACCTCAAAAACAAACAGCTGCAACGATGTTCACCGTGAGTGCCGTCAGTCCCGCTTATCAACGTGAGGGTGTGATCCGTTAAAACAGCTCAATATGTATCTGACATCTCAAATATGTAACAACACAATGGTTGGTGCTACTGAAAACATTTTAATACCAAACTGCATGCAGTCTGGAGGAGAGGGGGTCATGTGATCTGTATTGCCATCATGCACGCCTTCTCCCATTGGTTGATCTCTCCATGATGAATAAATTATTGTTATTATTATTATTATTATTATTATTATTATTATTATTATTATTATTATTATTCACCCAACGGGAAAATGTGCATTGGTACAGTAGCAAAAAGGGATAGCATAATAACAAGTATCAAAAAAGCAAGATATTAAGTAAACAATAAACAGCAAGATATAATAAATAAGCAAAGCAGTAAACACAAGATGAAAAATAATATGAACAATATAAACAAGAGACAGACTTAACACTTAAGTCAACACTCTTCTACATTGTTGATCAATTCAATTGTTTATTATAGTATTATTATTAAATCATTTATTAAATATACATTTATTATTTATTAAATTATTCCTGTTATTAAAATCTTTAAAACCATGTGATATCCATAGGGCTGGTATATATTGATTATATTCATCATCTTTTAATGCGAAATAAAAATGATCCCACAACAAACAGACTAGCAG
This sequence comes from Lutjanus campechanus, assembly GCA_027495735.1. NCBI lineage: Eukaryota > Metazoa > Chordata > Actinopteri > Lutjaniformes > Lutjanidae > Lutjanus > Lutjanus campechanus. The sequence goes on along the minus strand of JAJHUR010140558.1, from coordinate 56,513 downwards.
ATCGCATTTGGTCATTGCCATGTGAGAACCTACTTTAAGTCAAAATGCTTTAAGATGAAGTTAGGCAACACTTCTGCTAAGCAGTGTTAAAGTCTAAAGTAGGGCTCCAACTAACAATGATTTTCATCAATGATTAATCTCCCGATTATTTTCACAATTAATTGATAAACTGTTTAATCTATAATGTTGTTGTTTTTTTAAAAAAAAAAGCTCATCTCAATTTCCAAAACTGACATTTTTAAACTGTCCAAAACCCAAAGACACATCATTTACATTATGAATGACAAAGAAAACAGTAAATCCTTACAGTCTGGAAGCTTTAACCAACAAATATTTGACATTTCCCTTGAAAAGTTACTGAAACGTTAAATCAGTTATCAAAATACTTGCCATTTTCTTTTAATCGATTAATTATTGCAGCTCTATTTCATACAATGATGAACAGATTGCCATGTGATCACTTACTTTTAGTCAAATATGCTTTAATATGGAGTTAGGCAACATTACTTTGGTAAGCACCTATCAAATTTAAAGTTGAAATCAACTGTAGTTCTGTAAACGTGGTGTCAGTTGCTTTCCATCGCTACAGTAAACAGCAAACAACTGTTTTACATCTGCTGATTGCAGTTTAAAAAAAAGTGTGTCCACCTCTCATATACACGCCATACAAATTAAAGATGTAAATCATGGAGTATATGCTGACAGATAAGGACAAGGATAAGTTAAAAGAAAATCCTTTACTCTTAAAGGACCATAAAGAATCAGAGAATCACTTTAGAAGAACAATTAAACCATGGGCTGCTGCTGCTGACGCCATCATCCAGATGTGTAGGCCGAACCCCTCATAACAATCATGCCAACAATGTCAATCTACATGGTCTACACTTAAAACAATGCTAGACGTGAACAAATAAGCATACATGCTGCTCTTTGGTATTCTTCCCATGTTTTTTAAAATAAAAAAAGATAACTGTGTTTCACTTTGTTTCATCAGAGCTGCAAACTGTGACACTAGGGGGCATCATTGTCCCATGTAGATTCACGCCTTCTGTGGTAAATGGTACTATGTAAAAAATAAACTGTTTTTTGAGCTTTAAAAAACTGGCGCCCGTGCCTGCCGTAATAAGTTGACTGAATCTGAAAAGACAATTTGTTGTTATGAGTCAAAACAACATTTTTCTAGTCAATCGAGATACTTTGATCCAGCGTTGGTACTGAGAAAAAATGTGAAACTGCTCCCATCCAGTGAATTTATTTAATTTTAAGTGTAAGCATTTAAGGACTGAATTCAATCCTCATCAAAACAAGCAAGGATGACTTATCTTTAAGTGTATTAGAGATACACAGCAGGTTTTCATCATATGTTTTCATTGTAAAGAAGAAGGGTCAAGAGAGTTTTAACTCAAACAATGCATGTTGGGAAGTCTGCTAATGCTGATCATGTTTCTGTAGAAACTTAGTTTAATGAGTTGATTGAACTCCGTACAGTGCATTCATTCAAATCATTTCATCTCAAGTTAAAAGGCTTCAAGTTAGCAAAACTCATGTTTATAAGTACTAAAAGGTTTTGAAAATAAATACCAGAAACTTCAATTTCATTAACTTTAATAAAACTTGTATATTTACATTAAGTTGATTCCCCTTAATTCCTGTGTGATTTTTTTACAGTGTAAACTTAAAGTCCTTGTTTAAATAAAGTGGATACCACTTGAAGATATTTCTAGTTCTCACAAAAATTGGCTTAATCTGAGCTAAACTTGTCATATATCATATAAAATATATTCAAGTTACATTTTAGTCTGATCTTCGCAGTGTTGGGCAACTTATATTGGGAAGTGTAATACGTTTCTTTTTACTCCTTTAAAAAGGAAGAATATTACTTTAAACTTGGTATCAAAAGCAATTAGTTACTTGTATTATTACTATATTATTATTATTTTTTATCTCGTTGGCAACCTTGTTGCGCTCCAAAGTTAAACTTCTGATCTAGTGAACTATTAACACCCATAAAACTTTTGTTGTTAGCTGTCCAGATGTCAGCTGTGGTTGAAATAAAGGAGCCAAACAAACTCAAAGTAATGACAAGTAATGCCTCTCTATCTCCCCCTCATTCTACATCCTTTGTTTAGTTTTTTGGCTGCTGATGTGACCTGCCCTGACCTGTCACACATACACGTCATCATGAGAGCCTGTAGAGGTTAATTTAGAGTTACTTGGATTAGCAACTGTAATATTATTACTGTTTTGGAAATTGTAATCCCTTCCAGTACATATTACTGGGTAAAATAATAATATTATGCCCCAACACTGGTTCTACACAATATAATCATCACTGTCTGACTAGAATCAAGGCGTTGACATATTTTCTTTATAATGAAGGTCATAGGTGAGCAATTAGGTAACACAATTCTTCTCTTTGATATTAAACCATAGAGCACACATATCAACTTTCATGTAGGAACATGAGCCAGAGCCAAAGTCTGTTGCCATCTTATCATCATGGTTGTTTAACTGTAGAAACAGAGAAACATACTGACAAAATAGATTATTTTTGTACCATTTACCCTCTAACTAAATAACCCTTTATTACAGTGAAATGGATGGAAACGTTTTCTCTTGACAGTAATTGTTGGTAAACTGATCACACATTTGTCACAAGCACAGATAAAAGCATTATTGGACGAGACATAATTGTAGATCATTGCTCTTCTCTGTCATACACAGTTTGTCTGCTACATTACAGTGTCAGTGTCTCTACAATGAGCACTTAACAGGTGGACATGAGCACACAGGGACTCCCTCCCTTCTCCTCCTCCTGTTCATCCTGTTCACCCCCCTCCCCCGACCTCGTGTTTGCTTTCTCTTGGTGACGATGACAAAGATGACAAGTGCTGCCAACATGATAGCTGTTACGAGGAGGCAGCCTCCAAACACCAGCATGGCTTTGTTCCTAAACATCCATGCACACACAGAGCAGGGTTCATGCAGCTCACTGGACCTGCAGGTCTGCGTGGTGTTGTCTTCAGCGAAGCCACCCTGACTGATGATCTCTCTGTAGATGGCGAGGGAATCTTTGGCTTTGGATTTGTGGTGGGTTGAGGTGAAGAGGCCAAACTGAGGCATGTTTCGATCTTGCAGCTTCCACACGTAGAAGCCCTGCAGGTTGACTCCATCCAATTGGTGAGCTGGAGACGAATTGAATAAAGTGAGATAAGGATCACTCATCAGCTTTCCTCCATTTCAAGCAATCTGAATAATATGTTGAAAAAAAAAAAACACTAAAACTGGACAAACCTATCCCAAGGCAGCCTTGAAGGACTCTGGTATAGGCTCTGTCACTGATACCTGCAGCTGTTTCCTGGCCCTCTAATACTCTCAGCAAAAATAATAACACAACACTTGTTTTTGTTCCCATTTTTAATGAGTCCAATTAAGACATCTAAGACTTCTTGGTTATTTCTCTCAAATTTTGTTGACAAATGTATTGAAATCCATGGTACTGAGCGCTTCTTTGCCAAGATAATGAATCCACCTGACAGGTATCATACAGAGATGTTGATTCAACAGCATAACTATTGCACAGGCTTTCCTTGGACTGGTCACAATAAAAATTAAAAAAACGTACACGTACACAAATACGCCTGTAGAGTGTCAAGGTTGTCTAGGTCGTCTGCGTAAGCAGCTTATTACAAATCATATTTGTGTTTATTGTTAGGTGACAACCTCTATTGGGTATAGTAATTATGAGAAAGTCCACATATGATGGAAGTTGTTTTGCTACCTAATCACATTAACTAGCTATATCGCCGCTAATGATATGAGATGATAGATTTGAGGAGTGATTGGTTTGGGTTAGGGTAAGAATATGAGGGTAACCCAGTCAGAGGAAGAGTAGGTTGGGTCATGACTTTGCCCTCCTGGGGAAAAAAAGACTGGCATCTGTAACCTTGTATGAATTAGCCATAGTTCTTCAAGATCAAATTGCACATCTTAGACTGTTCTTTTATTGTAACCAGTCGAGGGCACACCTGTGCAATAAACATGCTGTTTAATCAGTGTTTCTATATGCCACACCTGTCAGGTGTATGGATAATCGAGAACATTCGAGAGAAATACACCATTTGTGTGAATAAAAGAAGTCATTTTACTTTAACTCATGAAAAACATGAAAGTGTTACATTTAGGTTATATTTTTTGCTGAGTATATTTCCTGACTTTTGCCTGTCTTAAAATCACATACAGAATTTTTACAAAGTGCTACAAGGTAGTGAGGTTTTATGTTATTATGTTCAGACAGTGAAACAGTTTAGAGCTTCTCCCTCGACCTACCCTAGAAAACATTATTTGAAAGTGTGTAGAAGCCACTAAAGGACATGTGTCTTTACTATAGTGTGTTTGTAGAAAAAGTACAAGTGTTCAAACCATATCCTGGCAATGCTGGCATGGCGAACAGATTTGAAAGAGAATGTAATCGGAGAAGAACTGTCAGAGGCTTGCTCTTTGCTCTTTAGTTCGAACCCAAACAGTAAACCTGCATTCCAGTTTACTACAATATAAATGGCTAAGCAGACAGAGAATTACTCCAGCAAGGTTACATTACTTTTATCCTAGTATTTCAGATACATATATTAAGTGTAATTGCCAGAGGGTATCTCTGTTTCATTGTATGTGGGAGTGCCCACAGATACATACTGTATTTTTCACTTTATCTTCTTTTAATATACTGTATGTGTTAACTGTATTGTTAAAAAGACAAACAAAAAACAAAACAACCAAATGTGACATGTTGAATGGATAACCCCATGTTAGGAAACAACACCTGTGTGCAAATACAGGTGAGCTCTGGACTATAAAGTGGAAGATATGAACACAACACTGGTCAACATTGTCACTGTACTGTTTGTCTCTCCCCTGCTCTCTCTTTTTACGATCTTTTCTCATTAAGTCCGGTTTTATAGTAGGAAGCAATGGTCATAAAACCTGTACTGCATGTGGAGCCGTATCGCTGTTTCAACACCGCGAAGACTGCACTTTGTTCCAAAATGATCGTGCAAAACATTATGGATCAGTGAGGAACATTACATGCTTACAGACCAGAATCAGGGCCAGATTTCAGAGAATCAGAGTCAGATTTCTGAGATAAAAGTCAGAATTCTCAAAATAAAATCTGATTTCTGAGGTTTAAGTCAGACCCCCACCTCTGCAAACCTCTGATTACATTTAATGTATGTGTTGTAAATATTAATAATAAATAAGACAATCAGAACCACATGTGAAAAATGTATTTGAGTTCTGAGGTTAAGGTCAGAATTCTGAAAATAACTCAGACTTTATTCACAGAATTCTGACTTTAAACTCAGAACTCAAATAGATTTTTCACGTGTGGCCCTGATCCTCTTCTGCACAAATTGGCAGACAGATGAAGATAGAGGATCACAAAATGCACATCCCACCTTTTAAGGCCTCCTGCAGATAATTCCTGAGAAAATGTTGCCTGAGTTTGTCCTCCACAGGAGCCTGATCATCAATCCCACTGCCAGTGATGATGATAGGCAGAGCATCTCCATACCTCTGGTTCACCCAGTTCAGGATCCTCCGTAGACCCCAGGGCACCAGAGCCTGCCCCAGACCAGAGGAGGGCCAGGTGGGATCAGAGAGGATCAGACAGCCATGATCAGGGGCTTGTTTCTGCTGAAAACTGGTCTGCGTGGGGGGATATGGAGACACTAAACGGGTGGTAAAATGGTTCAGTGCGATAAAACTCAATGTCCCTCTCAGCTCCTTCCTCTCAGTCTCAGTAAAATTAGGAAGAGGGGATGCAGGGAAGCCCATTACTCGAGCTCTCTCCTCCAGGTATGCCTTCATTTCTTGTGGGTAGTCCCCCTTGTTATGCTTCTCCTCATATCTAGTCCCCAGCAATGGGTCAAAGAAGCGGCCAAGTTCAAACAAAAGGAACCTCTGCGCTGCTGCCGTATGTGAGTCCAGGAAGGGATTTGCAGGTTCAGCCCAGTCAGCATGTAATGCGAGCGATACCAGTCCTTTCTGTTGACTGGCATGTTCCTTCTCATACAGCCTCCAAGCTTTTGCATGAGCCAGAAGAAGGTTATGAGCTGTCCGATGTGTTTCATTCCAACTGGAATAAACATCTACCAGTCTGTTTGGCTCATTGATGGTGATCCAGTATGGGACCCAGGGCCCCAGCTGCTGGTAGCAGAGTGATGCATATTCCTGAAAGGCCTCCACTGTGCTATAGTTGAGCCAACCACCAGAGGCGTACAGTGGCGCAGGTAAGCCCAGATTCGGAGCTCTGTGTGTGGGGTAGTAGAGAATAACAACAGCCTCCAGGTCCAGCCTCTTGAGCTCAGCGAGGACACAGTGATAGTACCTTTTATATGTTGCAACAGGATAAAAAATGAGGAGTTAATGTGTGTAGGTACGGAGAGACCGAGGGAGATGTCCTTCAAGTGGCCATATTATGCTTTAAGCTCATTCTTTCATTTTGGGTTTCTACTATAAGAGATTTCCTTACTTTCGTGTACAAAAAGTAAATTTTTTCTCATACTGGCCATAGCTGCAGAACCTCTATTCACCTTTTGTTTTAGCTTGAGTCTCTTCCAGTTCAAGTCGAAAAAAAAAAAGAAAAATTGCAGCAGTGTGAACTGACCCACCTCAGCTCGATTCAATCCAGCTGATGGTGTCACCTGTGACTCAGTTTGTCAAAACATTTGTGGCTTTTTTTTTTTAGAGTGTAAGGCACGTCACCTGTTTCAACAGCCAAGCAAGTTATAGCAAAGTCAGCTGGTCAAGTCAGTTACAAACTGTCAATGATGGCAGAATTCTGGATGGAGGAAAGAGAGGATCACCTCACCAACTTGTTTGAGAAACAGCCGCGACTGTATGACAAACAGCTTTTAGCCACATTCAGACAGGATCAAGAGGTGTTGTGGCAATTAGCTGCAGGGTTGTGCAACGGTCTGGGGGTTGAGCAGGGGTGTTTATTTGTGCTGAGAACATAGTGCTGTTAGACAATTAGAAAATAGCATTTTATTTCTCTGATTCACTGGCTTTCTTGCTGTCAGCGCTCCCTCATCTTATTAATCTTCTACCTTCATTGTCCACAACTGTGTGCTCTCTCTCTCTCTATCTCTTTCTTGTCAGCCATACTCACTGTGTGCACGCCTGTTACGTTTTTGCCATTTAATCAATACTAGAAGTGTAACTGTTGCACGAAACTCACTATCACTGTGCTCATTCATATTTTAAGACACAACAAATTATATCCAGTGACAAAAAAGGCTGAACAGCTGACAGTTAGAGCTGAAGTACAAAGATTCGTTGTGGTGGAGATTATACACCGTCTTGTCTCATCACAGTGGAACCAGGTTTTCAGAACATTGCAGACCATTTCAACTTGTCTTATCGCAAACTTTTAGTCTGAACTGAGATTAAGGCTCTAAGTCCATTCCAAATTCTATTTCTAACCAGCTGCACATTATTCAAATATATTACATAGTAATGTCAGCAAGTAACAGAATTTTTTTCAGGCGGTTCAACAGGAGTGATTTCCGTAGGAGAGTGGCATGGACTTCAGTCTTTGTGACTTTGTGGACATTTTGCATGCACAAAACAGTAAATAACACATTAAAGGAAAGGGAAAAACGCAAAAAGCATAATATGGCCACTCTAAATTGATCTGAATCTGGCTAAAATCTATGATGAGGATCAAGTTGGGCAGGATTTAGAAAAACTGAAAGAGTGACAGTCCATGTTTGTGCGTTTGTGTATTCCTACCTCAGAGCCTCAGTGTTCACATTAGAGAGGTCTCCTTGGGGTAAAATCAGAGACCAGTTTAGGGCGAAGCGGTAGTGAGATGCCCCAGTGGATGCAAACAGGCGAAGATGACCACGAATGGCCAGGTAGTCTGTGCACTGGGCTTGTCTGGTCGGCATCATTACCCCGGGGACTGGACGCAGTGACCCGTCTCCTGTCAGGTTCCAGCTGTACAAATGGGGGTCAGTAAACTGTGGTGAGAAAGGGTAGAAGTGGACCTACAATAACAAAAAAGACAAAAGAATATCAGGGTGAATTCAGCCATTTATTTGGCTTTTTTATGCTGTAAAATCACTCTCTTGTCTTCTCAGATTCTCTCTCTAATCACCTGTAAAGTGGAGTCAGCAATTCCCCAGTGAAATTTGCAGGGAAAATGGCCTTTGATCTCTCTGGAAGTTTCATCACTAGGGAATCCGTTGTCAGCGACAACACGCCTGTAGTACTGAGCAGTGGTCTTAGGGGTCCTGGTTCGGTTTGGTTGGCTGAAGTCGATGTAGAAAAGGCCTCGTCTGATAGTGAACCCATTGTTCCACTCAAATCCATCCACCAATGACCAGGCAGAGTAGCCAAACACCTGCACGCCATCAAACTTGACAGCTGTAAAAGAAAAGAATAAAAAGTGAGGAGATTTTTTTGTTGACTTCACAGCATTCAAGTTTTTAATTTGGTTGCTTTTTCCACTTCTTACCTTGCAGGACCTGGTTGATAAATCTCTTCATCAGGTAAATGGCCACTGTATCTTCCTTTCCGACACTGGCTTCAGAAAACCAGCCTCCCTCAGCCACCAGCACCCTTGGGTCCCCATACTCCAGCTTTATCCAACCCAGCAGGCGCCGCAGGTCTGGGGTCACAGTCTGCCCATACTGGATGAGGCCCCGGCCCAGACGGAGATTGTTAGGTCCAAAGGACAGAGCAAAAAAGTCAGCTGTCTTCTGCACCCAGAGCTTCTCCTCAGGGGTGAATGTGGGCAAGAGGGTCCCATGCTTGATTTTCAAAGAGACTGGGTAGTCTCCACCACCAAAGATGGGGTTAGCAAACCAGCCGAGGACAGCTTCTATCGACTGCTCGCAGAGCTCGATGTTAGCAGCTGTGGCCTGGCCTCTCTGAGGCTCAACCCAATGGGATCCCAGAACAATGGATACTTTACCCCTCTGAGTTGGACGGAAGTAGGTGTTGTAGGTGTGCCATGCTTTGGCGTGTGCCTGGAAATCACAGTAGACACCATATTATAACTGTACTCCTATCTAACACGATCAGGGTTATAGGTTATAGGCACTGAACGTTATAGGCTCAGAAGAATAAATAGTGGCAGGTTGACCTCACAACCTCAATACCAAAAACAATAAAGGGCTTCAGATTAATAACCAATCATGATAAATAAACAGTAAAATAAATATCACTAGTATAAATATAGGATTTTACATTACATCTTCTGCCTCCATTTGGGCTTATTTTTTTACGAAATTTAACTCAAAGTTTGAAAGTCTTGAGTCTTGAAATATTGTGCAAACTAACAGTTAAAGAAGGAACAAATAAATGGATAAAACCTCCTTTGCGGATGTATCAGGGTGATCATGAATCTATTACACACCAGAGAATGACTATTTGCTCACGATATCTGTTAGCTGTACACATACCATCTGCACTAGACTGCATAACTGTAAGTGTTTATTAATGAGGCATATCTCCATGACTTCCTGTCACACACTGTTTCTCTCAAGCGTAAAAGTGCTGATGTGGTGGACTTTGACCTCAATGTCTCTATAAGTGTCCTGTTTACTGATCACAAACCTGTCAAAATAAAATACGACTAGATCATCAGAGGAGATAAAATAAAAAGTGAGCGTTACAGCTTTGCACTTGGCTGCACCAGTTTTATGTTACAATGCAATAAATCAAATCTCACTGTCTTTATTGATTTAATTTGACTGCAACAAAATATCAGAGCGCTGGTGCAGCCTGTGTTTGCTTCACAATCTTGTGACCTCAAAATCATTAGCAAACATTCTTTGACCATCATAAACTGATACAGCTGCAGAAGTTCAAAGTTTACAGACAGTCCATATCATCAGAGAAATTCTTCATGTGCTGTCATTTACAGCCCAGGCAGATAAAGCACAGTATGCACATGGACTATATTCATCTACAGACTCACATTAGTCAGTATGTAGCAATACCAAAAACTCATGGTACCACAATAAAAAGTCCATGATATGATATGATATTAAAAAAAAAAAACACAGAAAAATTGCAGCTTTTTTGTCAGTATAAAATTAGTTTTTTCCTTTTAACTTAAAGTGCTTCTCCTTTCCTTCTTTAAAGGTGATGTATATGACATTTACTTCCTCTGTAGGTTGCAGTACCTGTCTCTTATACACATCTAGATGTATAAAAGAGACAGATATATATATATATATACATATATAAAATATTAACCATGTAATATCATGGCAGATATCATCATAGTCCAGTATGGTATAGAAGATGTTTTTAACAATATATCACAATATGTGATATATTGTTACATCCCTATTAATCAGTTGACCCTGTCTAACTTACCCTGATCAGGTTGTGGGCAACAATGAGAGAGCCAGCGGGACCCCCTGCTTCTCCAGGAGCGTGCACACCTGTCCCGTACCCCTGCACAGCCACCAGGTATGGATTATGCATGGTGAGCCAGTACCTAACACGGCTGCCAAATGTGTGGAAACAAAATGCAGCGTACTCCTCAAACAGTCCCACCAGTGTGCCATTTCTCCAGCCTCCATAGCGCTCCTGTAGGACTTGTGGCAGGTCCCAGTGATGGAGGGTGACGATGGGCTCGATCTTCTTCTCCAAAAGCCTCTGTATGAGATGGCTGTAGTGCTCCACAGCAGCTATGTTGGGCTGATCTCTGGCATTCCCATCAGGGAAGAGTCTGGGCCAGGACAGAGAGAAAGAGTATGATCTCACACCAAGATACTCCAGTGCCTCCACATCTTCCTCCCAGCGAGTGTAGCTGTCACTGGCCACATCGGTGGAGTGGGTGAAATGGTCCCAGATGGACGGGCCTTTCCCCTCCTGATCCCAGGCCCCCTCTGTCTGGAAGGCAGATGTTCCCGAGCCCCAGAGGAATCCTGAAGGGAAGCTGTCATGGAGGAAAGACTGATCTTTGAGGATGGGGTCCAGCTTGGGCTGCTGCCAAATCTTCCTGCCCTCCCCTAGAGAGCAGGATGCCTTGTTCCAACCACAGACAAGCAACAGGAGGAAGAACAGGAGGCACTGAGGTGTGAGAGGTGAAGGATGGTTCAGCATACTGAGGGAGTTGTTTCAGATATCCATTTGAAGGGGGTCGCTGGTGTCAGTCAGAGCACTTGTTCTGTTGAGTATCATCAGTCCTCTTGTGAGCGACAAAAGATTCATGATGGAGGAGAAAGATCACAGCCAGGACAGGAGAGAGTAACATCTGGAGCTTCGAGGTGCTGCTGCAGTATCCATCTGACAACCTGGGCAGACTTCCCTATCTCTCCCTCAGTGCACTCGTGCTCCCACTCAGCCCCTCCCAACCACATAATGTTCACACATACAAAGGTTGACTCATATCCATGCACGCTTGTATTTTTACACTCCGAGTTTCCTGTGAATTGTTTTCACCTGTAATTCCAAAAATGCTCCATCATCATTCAATTATGTGGATAAAGAGCCTTTAAAAGAGAAACCTAATGTTTAAGAGGATATTACTGACCTTTATGAGGACACATGTGCACACATACACACATACACACACAAGAACATTCTTGTGTCAATAATTAGCTTGTACTCTGATCTTAGCTCCATGACTAAGAAGTAGTTCACATTATGGTCCATCAGTTTCCAGCAAACACAGGAGAGACTCTCTCTCCACCTCCCTGCACTAGTATCATGAACAAAATTTTGAGATTTTCAGAAAAAAAGAACAAACACACGAACAAGATGAATGTGACTGATGGGTTTTTTGCAAATTTTCTATAAATATCACAATAATTTTGTCATTGTGAATTTGATCTGATATCTTGACAGCCCTAAAACACATAGCTGGCTTGCACCAGCAAGGATTAATTTTTAGACACAATAAAATCATGGTTTAACTTTAACTTATGTTGCACCAAACTTTTAAACTAGCTTAAAATGAAGAAATATTGCCTTTAAACCTCCTTAAACCTCAGTTTAGTTTTTCACATTACATTACATTTAATTCCGTTGCACCAAAACCTTAAACTCCAATTTAAACTCTGATCCAGTATTTACTTTAAACTTACACTTGAGGAGGTTAAACTTTTACTTTTTTACTTTTAAATCCTGTGTAATACGGAATTTAACCCTACTGAAAAATATTATTATTAAATCAATACAGGACATGAGAATTAATAAAACAAAAACGGTTTCTAGACACAGAGGAGAGGTGTTAAATCAGAATTGACAGAAGAGAATGACACCTACAATGACAGGCAAGTTGTCTCTCACTCAACCTCACTGTTGCCGTAGTTACAGGGACTCAGACTCTTTTAATGTTGATGAATACCTCCAGCTCAAGTCGGCTTGTAAAGAAAGAAAGAAAGAAAGAAAGAAAGAAAGAGTCTGTTCAAGTTTGTCTGTTCATTGCTGACTCTTTATTTCCTTTGTTTGTGTTGAGAGTAGCATAAATTGATGCATAAAAAGGAAAAAAGATTAGTTGCACATGAGCTTTTAATTGTGCAACAGAGGTCTGTTCAATCTTAAATCTGGATCTACTCATTTTAAACTAAGTTTTGATAAACTCTTAAGTAATCTTAGATTAAATCTTTGTTGATGCAACAGTCACATTTTTTAAAATCCTCTTAAATTAAATTTGTCTGCACTGAAACACATCAAGTGTCTAATTTTTCCAATATGAATATATGAATTCATGTTAAACACATTGAGGAAATTTATTGAAAAAGAGGGAAGGACAATGCAGTGTAGTACAGCCTGAAACTGAAAAAAAGGGGCTTGTTGTCTTGGGGACAGAAGCTGCTAAGCACCTCTGCAGTGATCTTCCAAGATTTGATCAAACTAGGCCAGGTGAGAACAGCGACACAACCTCATATGACCTTATTCAATTAAGCTCCACTTGCCGTATGAGCAACAGTCACCGACCCAAAAGAAACAACAGCAGTGCTGCTGGACTAAAAACACTGCTGAGAAGTGTGTGTGCATGTTTGTGTGTGACTGCATTTGATAAAGCCTCACAATTGTAATAAAACAGGACAAATCCCATCAAAAAGCCTCTT
>JAJHUR010140558.1:0-43396 GCA_027495735.1 Lutjanus campechanus | reverse complement strand
CCTGCACTAGTATCATGAACAAAATTTTGAGATTTTCAGAAAAAAAGAACAAACACACGAACAAGATGAATGTGACTGATGGGTTTATTTTTGCAAATTTTCTATAAATATCACAATAATTTTGTCATTGTGAATTTGATCTGATATCTTGACAGCCCTAAAACACATAGCTGGCTTGCACCAGCAAGGATTAATTTTTAGACACAATAAAATCAAACTTAACTTTAACTTATGTTGCACCAAACTTTTAAACTAGCTTAAAATGAGGAAATATTGCCTTTAAACCTCCTTAAACCTCAGTTTAGTTTTTCACATTACATTACATTTAATTCCGTTGCACCAAAACCTTAAACTCCAATTAAACTCTGATCCAGTATTTACTTTAAACTTACACTTGAGGAGGTTAAACTTTTACTTTTTACTTTTAAATCCTGTGTAATACGGAATTTAACCCTACTGAAAAATATGCCGTCCCTTATTAAATCAATACAGGACATGAGACTTAATAAAACAAAAACGGTTTCTAGACACAGAGGAGAGGTGTTAAATCAGAATTGACAGAAGAGAATGACACCTACAATGACAGGCAAGTTGTCTGTCACTCAACCTCACTGTTGCCGTAGTTACAGGGACTCAGACTCTTTTAATGTTGATGAATACTTCCAGCTCAAGTCGGCTTGTAAAGAAAGAAAGAAAGAAAGAGTCTGTTCAAATACGAATCTGAATGACAGACAGACCACAAGTGGATCAATCCTAGTGGGACTGAGTATTAATATTTTCTGTCACTTATACTGGACTCGCCGACCTGATGCATGCAGCAGTGAACTACCACATCTGAACAGTGCAAGGGCAAAGGACACAGAGTGGAGTTATTTTGACAGACCAAACATTTTGTCCATGTTTATGATCTGATGTTTTAACGCCTACTATAATGGATGCAACTGTGACTGTTGCTGACTATTTATTTCCTTTATGTTTGTGTTGAGAATAGCATAAATTGATGCATAAAAAGGAAAAAAGATTAGTTGCACATGAGCTTTTAATTGTGCAACAGAGGTCTGTTCAATCTTAAATCTGGATCTACTCATTTTAAACTAAGTTTTGATAAACTCTTAAGTAATCTTATATTAAATCTTTGTTGATGCAACAGTCACATTTTTTAAAATCCTCTTAAATTAAATTTGTCTGCGCTGAAACACATCAAGTGTCTCATTTTTCCAATATGAATATATGAATTCATGTTAAACACATTGAGGAAATTTATTGAAAAAGAAGGACAATGCAGTGTAGTACAGCCTGAAACTGAAAAAAAAGGGGCTTGTTGTCTTGGGGACAGAAGCTGCTAAGCACCTCTGCAGTGATCTTCCAAGATTTGATCAAACTAGGCCAGGTGAGAACAGCGACACAACCTCATATGACCTTATTCAATTAAGCTCCACTTGCCGTATGAGCAACAGTCACCGACCCAAAAGAAACAACAGCAGTGCTGCTGGACTAAAAACACTGCTGAGAAGTGTGTGTGTGCATGTTTGTGTGTGACTGCATTTGATAAAGCCTCACAATTGTAATAAAACAGGACAAATCCCATCAAAAAGCCTCTTCCTCACCCTCCTTCATTAAAGGCACTGTCAGTAAACAGTGTAGTTGCCCAGGATACACTCCGCCTCAAGGCATTAGTGGGAGTTAAGTTAATTGAGTTGAGAAATGGACATCCACCACCCAGACTGACCTCAGAGTGGTAGCTATGATACTACAGAAAAGATGCACTTGTTCTTTGTGTAAACAAATCAAACAGAGTATCGTTTCTAAGATGTTGAACAGAGGATCGACCAGAAATACAGAACAGATGTGACAACATGTCATTACTCATGGGATAACCGTCCGCCATCTCAACTGAGTATTGTTTACAATTTGAAACATTTTAAGAGTTTGTGTGTGTTACTTTATGTAGTATATCAGCCATTCAGAATACCAAAGACAGTTCTTACATATCAATCCAAACTTTAAAAAAATACAGTTAGTCTCTGAAATATAAATGCACAATTTAGAGATTATCTTCATGACTGAGGGCATGATTGGGTATCAAAATTCTACCAAAATCGTTTTAATTTTGTTTAAAATGCATAAATCTAGATTTAAAATTAAGAAGAGCTCTGCTGTACAATTAAAAACTAATCTCTGTTTAGTAAACCCAAGTTTAGTGATTTAAATAGAGTTTAATCAATCCTTACCCAAATTAAAATAAAGAAATAAAAAATAAGTACATTCCAGTGCTGACAGGACCTACTAAGTATTAAACAGGAGGACAAGCGCTGACTACCAGCTGCTCTGTATTCCTAAACAAAATGCTGTGTTATTGGCTGGCTAGCTAAAAATCTCAACACAACATTGCATTGTTTGCCAACTAGCAAACAAGTTAGCTGGCCTAGATAGCAACTCATGATGGCTTGGCAGAGAAACTCAAATTTCTCCTTTGAAATAAACTTGTTGGCCAAATCATCAGCTGGAGTGAAAATTAAGAAGAGATGCGTCATAAAACTCAGTTGGGAGTTTGCCCCTTAACTTTATTTCTTCAACTCGATTATTTTTGCTCAATCCATCTTTAGAAGGCAGTCATTTTACAAGTTAAAGCTTCTCAAGTCTTAGTTTAAAGTTAAAACTGGACTGAAACTGGAGTTTAAAGTTTTGGTGCAACAGAGTTAAATTAATCTAGGCTTAGAGTAAAAAGATTTAAAGAGAGGTTTAAATTTAATCTTTTTAATTTCAAGATAGTTGTTTAGATCAAGTTTGATGTGATATAATTTAAAGATAAACCATGGTTAAATTGGGTTTAAAAATTAAACCTTGTTGGTGCAGCACAGCCCTGGTGATTTATATCTACAGGACTGACATCTTTGCAACACAGTCCACCTGATAAGACTACAAAAAGAACATTAAGTTATTCAAACCTCAATAGTTACAAAATAAACTGAGCAGGCTAAGAATACTTTCTATATATATATATATACTGTATATAGACATAACGTTATGCAATAAATATCTCATCATGAAGCATGAATAAATATTGGATTTCCCTTCAATAAAAAGGGCCTGTACCTTAAAAAAAGGGAAGTGAAAAGAGGATGTGCACGTGAAAAAAATTAGATTGAGTGCTTTCATTTCCATATGTGTATCCTCTCTGCATCATTACTTACGGTAAAATCAGCAGAGGATGTGTGAAAAAACAAATGAGAAGAACAGAAGCAACACTGTCTGCCAAGCTGGTGATTGTTTTTTGCACCTTTTTGCACTATTTAAGCATTTTTTGAACCTTTGCAACTGAGATGTTTCACGGACTTAAAGACTGAGTGCACATAGCGACTTGAGACTGTCCACTTTGAAAGCATTCACACGAAATGGACTGCAACATCTCAACTCATTAAAACTCAACAAATCAATTAAGCTGCAGAGCTTCTTCTGAAAAAACCTCAGTACAGGTCAGTGCACTCTTTTGTCTTTCTATAAACTGTAGTGGTTGGATTTTGTTTTATTTAGAGTTAACTTTATTTATTAAGAGTTTAATTTCATTTATTTAAATTTTATTTTGCAGCCATCATCTATTCAGATTGAGATGTCAAGTTAAGTATATCTAGAAAAGTATAAAACAAGTTTTACAAACAAAATGGTTGAATCTTTACATTAATCTCTAATGCATTTGTTCAACCGAGTATATCGTGAATGTGACTTTTTTTTTAAATTAGGAATTTGTTGTGGGACATGTGGATGATCTTAATCTTATGACTGACCAGAGGCAAATTATAGTCAAAAAAAAATATTTTCAATTGTGACCAAGCAGAGGACACTGCAAGTCAAACAAGGAAAAAAAAAATCAAATATAACCTATAATGTTAACCCTAAAGAGTGGCTTCTTCTGCAGACTCCAGAGGAAAATTTGTTTTTATTCAAATTTTGTTGTGATTTTGTCAGTCAATTAGTTCCTAATGATTTCTTACCAATGTTTTCTGTTTATGTTTTAATAAGTGTTTTTAAAAAATACCAATGTATTATTGTCTTGGAGGGGCCAAAACCACCCAATTCCACCTGTGCACTTTCCATAGATGGAACTATTTATTGAGTTATTTATTATTGAGCAAATTTAAAGTATACATGCTGTCCGGTGGGTGTAGGATTTCCTTGTCAGTCATTTTTAAGGAGACAAACACAAATGCAGCAGACGCAGATTTGCTCATGTGCAAATTAACTTTTAACTTTCCTACAATAGCAATAATCTGTTTTTTTTTTCTTTATTCTTCGATACATTAATTAAATAACTAATAACATCAAGAAATAAGTTAACATTTTGGCATGATATACAGTAGTTTATTCTTGGCATCCCCAGGGACCCGAGTTGACAGTCCTTGCCTGGTATATGGTAGAACTTTCACAAAGGTCATAATGTTTAGTTTTGTTGAAACTGTTTCAGACAGAGAGGCTATTTTGTCCATTACTATTTGCTTCTATTATTTTGTCCACCCTAGAATTGTCACAATACCAGAATGTTAGTATTTAAAAAAAGATGATAATCAATACTTCTTTCAATACCACAGCAAAAAGACATTAAAGTCCTTGGCAGACATGTCGTGACTGGTTTTGCTGCTGCAGGACAATTAAGACTGAAATGAGGTCTTGAATGAGCACTTGGATCTTTTCCCATAGATTAACTATACTTTAAATGCTATCAAATGAAAAGTAACGTAAGTAACTGAAACTCTACAACAAGCCACTGACAGATTGCAAGATGAGCCACAGATACTGTGGACAATAGTTTGCATGTCACCACATAAAATGGACATAATATTGAGAGGGTCTTGTAGCAAAAATACTTTGGTATCTGGCTGGATCAAAAAAGTTGCACTGAAGGATTTCGGACAGAAACAGAGCTAATTTCTGTAAGTTCAGTAGGAAACAGATAGCTGAGGCGGTCTTCATGTCTGTCCTGAATTTTGGGGACATTATCTATCGACATGCCTCTGGTTTTACTCTTAAACACAAAGATTTAGTTTATCACTCTGTCCTGAGATTTATTACAAGTGACGGTTCTACTACACGTCATTGCATCCTGTATGAAAAGGTCGGGTGGACATCTTAAACAGTTGAATGAGACAGGCCTTGGTTTCTGTTCATTTATATAACCCCGAACATCATACATCACTTCTTTATTAAACTGGTCCAATACTATTCAACTCGCTTAAGTGATTAGCTAATACTCTAACTCCCATGTACAAACACTGAATTTGAGGAAACTGCTTTCAGGTTTTGTCCTGTATACACCTGTAACACATTAAAACTAAGCATACTTGTACCTACAGCCAAAGTTAAAACTACGATTACAAACTTCTCTGCTCTTGAATAAAACCGATCATTTGTTTGTTTATGTTGTTGCATTTATTCTGTTCTAACTGTACTCTTGGCATCATTGTTCATGAGGGCACACCCTAAATGATTCCTGGAGATTAAATAAAGGTTGACTGAAAAATGTATTTCTATCAGTAAGGCTAGGCTAAATAATTGAAAAGTTTCTCTGTGTTAAGTGATACTTAATGAATGAATGCCTCAGCTGGGGCCTTTTCTACCATCATAGTAAGCTGTTAAAAGTTGTGATGAGATAGTTTGTGCTCTGTGGAGTTTTTCTGAAGCTTGTTGAGATTTCGTATAGAGTAAGTTAGAACAAAACCTCTGCAAATACTGTAAATATTAGAGCAGTACGTAGGAGGGAGAAGCCCTTTTTTTTCTCTTGTTTCTTCATTTGTAGGAGGTAGGTTAGTATTTGTCATTTATTTACATTCTATTTTTGTGTAGGGAAGTTGGGGTTAATTAAGAGTATTTTTGTTTGTTATGTTGGCCTGTTTCTCCCTCTGAAGCAAAATAGAA
The DNA here is from genome assembly GCA_027495735.1 of Lutjanus campechanus. Classification (NCBI taxonomy): domain Eukaryota; kingdom Metazoa; phylum Chordata; class Actinopteri; order Lutjaniformes; family Lutjanidae; genus Lutjanus; species Lutjanus campechanus. The sequence goes on along the minus strand of JAJHUR010140558.1, from coordinate 37,486 downwards.
TCTGCTCCTTTTTGAACTTGGCTAACTAGGTGTTGCTGGCCCTTCTTGGTGTGGGAAGACTGGGGGAGCATCCTACTCATGTTGTGTCAAGGGTCCCCCTAGACTGGGGCATAACTATAGGTGTGCCTAATACGCTGGCAACTGAGTGTATGTATCAGTAGTAACAAATGTGTATTTCCTGACTTTTAATCCAGGCAAACAATGAGGCTTGTGACTGCAGCTCTCTGGGTGGCAGCCATGTTGGTGGGACTCCAGCTGAATGATTCATCGCCTGACAGCTTCGTCAACCGCTCATTCAAAAACCTCTCCACTGTCCCGGGAGACCTTCCACCAAAGGTTGAGTTCTTAGACCTTTCACTCAACCGCATAAAGCAGCTCCATCGAGGAGACTTCAAAAACACCAAACTCCTGCGCTCCCTCAACATTTCATGGAATATTTTGGAGGAGATCGACCCAGAGACGTTCCTCGACACACCACTCCTGGAGATTCTAGACCTGTCACACAACAGGCTGAAGAACCTGTCAGGTCAGCAGTACCTGCTCCACACGCAAAACCTCCTGGCACTGAATTTGACCTGGAATAAATTTCTCTCAATGACGCTGGGGAGTGAGTTCAGTTCCTTGGTAAAGCTGGAGAAATTAGCACTGGAAGCGAAAAACATCACTATGGGTGATTTCAAGAATATTGCCGGAGTGAAACTACGTACACTGACCCTTTCTTTGGATGGTGACCTGGTTTACGAAGCAGGCAGTCTGAAGGATGTTCAGGCTCAAAGGCTTCAGATAGGCCTCACTCTAAAGAATCAAAGACTGGACCAAAATCTGTTTGCTGATGCTCTGTCTCTCTTTGCTGAATTGGAGCTGATGAATTTGACAGGAGGCTACAAAAACCAAAGTGATCAGTTACACAAGACAGCAGAAATCCACACATCTGATCTGTATCTCACCAACATCTCAATCGACTGGCCTGACTTAACTCACTATGTAAACATGATTCTGCAAACATCTATTACTCATTTCACGGCCTGTGATGTAATCATGAACAAGTTGCCTCGCAAAGACACCGAAGTGGTCCAAACATCTAAACTGAAATCTTTCACAGCCATAAGGGCGGTGGTGACGACTTTCTTCTTTTCACAGGAGGCTGTGTACAACTTTTTCATCAACTTGCCGGTGGAGAGTTTAGCGATTGTTGAGACTTCAATCATACACATGACATGCCCAAAGTCGCAGAGTCGTATCCAGCAGCTGGACTTCTCCTCTTGTGCTCTGTCTGACTCGATCTTCTCCAGCGTGCAGGGTCAAACAATTGTCGAATGTGAGAATCTAGCTAATGTGAGGAAAGTGATTCTGGTAGGCAACAATCTTAAGAACCTTCAGGTGTTGAGCAAACGCATGCAATACATGAAATCCCTGCAATATCTGGACCTCAGCCTCAACTTGCTGGTTTATGATGGTGTCAAAGAATGTCTCTGGCCACCAGACATCACCAATATGACTCTGTCTTCGAATGGTCTGACGGATACAGTTTTTAAGTGTCTTCCAGCAGGAATAGAGACACTGGACCTCCAGAATAACCAGGTGTCGGTGGTACCATCATTCATCTTAAAACTGGAAAACCTCTCATCTCTGAATCTAAATGAGAACAGGCTGCGGGACCTGCCAGTATGTAACGGTTTTCCCATACTGAATGAGCTTCTGCTTCACACAAATTCCCTCCATGCTCCAAGTGTGAACAAGCTGGAGAGCTGCCCAAAACTGAGAACCCTGGACGTCAGCAACAACCCCTTCACCTGCACCTGTGCTCTGAGGAGTTTCATTAGTCTTGGCATCAAGTCTGAAAAGAAAACTCACACAGGAATTCAATTACTGAGCTGGCCATTCCACTATTACTGCAGCTACCCAGAAGCTGATAGAAACTCCACTTTGAGCAAGATCAGTATCCCCGAGGTCTCCTGTGATGTTGGCCTTCTTGCTGCCACCATCTTGTGCCCAGCAGCGGTGATGATTATTGTAGTTCTAATCCTGTGCCATCGTTTGGATATCCCCTGGTACATGGGCATGATCTGGCAGTGGACCAGAGCCAAACATCGGGCCAGAACACGACAAGTCCGACCTGAAGATCTGGTGGGTGTTGAGTTTCATGCTTTTGTGTCTTACAGCCAGCATGACGCAGATTGGGTACACAATTCCCTCTTCCCCAACCTCGAAGGAGGAGGGCTCCGAATCTGCCATCATGAGAGACACTTTGTGCCAGGTGACACAATCATCAAGAACATCATCAACTGTGTGGAAAAAAGCCGACGCTCCGTGTTTGTGCTCTCTGGTCACTTCGTCAAGAGCGAGTGGTGCCATTATGAGCTGTACTTTGCCAGCCATCAACGCCTTTCTCAGGGTTCGGACAGCGTTGTGCTGGTGCTGCTTGAGCCTCTTCCTCAATACCTGATTCCAGACAAGTACTACCAGCTGAAGTCCATGATGGGCCGACACACATACCTGGAGTGGCCTCAGGACAGGGCCAAGCACAGGCTGTTCTGGGCTAATCTCCGAGCTGCCCTACAGGCGGACCTGCCATATGCACCAGTCATAGAAATAGAGGAGTGACTGTGGAAGGCAGACTTAAATGGATATTTTTTTGAGGTGGTGTTGTATGAGGTACTTAACCATAGTCAGTATATTACCTCCAGTAGATGGCAGATGGCATGCCCCCAGTTCAGAGAAGCAGCAAGAGCACTGGTGTAGGAAGTTCCAACAATGAACTGCTATGGACAGGGTCAGCAGCATTAACGTTTTAACTACCTAACAAAGGGCCCATCTAAGTTAGTATCAGTTTAAGTGTGTGCTATATTTAGAATATTTCCCCCGCTTTACCTTGCCATCAGGCAGCCATTTCCGATGGGAAACCAAAGTTATAAAAGACGCATATCAATCTCTCCAAAGCTTGTTTGTGTTAATGTGTGACTTTAGTGTTTTAAAGGGTTAGTTCAGATTCACCAAGGTGACAAATACAGATCAAGACAGTAGTAGACCAGCAACTCCCATGTACTGCAAGGTTTTTGCCAAAGGAGTCCGATACCTGAAGCTTTGGAGCAAGTGATGTAATGGTGGTTTTCCATTGGAAATCTATGACATCAAGGTAAAGGGTACACTCAGATGCTGCATTGGCGACTGGTGGGCCTGAAAACATATACAGGAACAAAAACACACTATAACATCTACACTTCTCAACAGATTCATGATTTATGTGTAGTTAGTTAGAAAAAAATGCTTTTTTCCATCCATGTAGATCATAAATCCTTAAATGTAACATTGAGTCACTAAAATTTGTTTGAGAAATGTAAGATGTCTATGATGCCGACCACCTACTGTAGGTAATGAACTGACTATGGATAAGTAACTCATAACCACAAGTGAAAAAATCTGAACTTACCCCTTGAACCATGAGAAGGAAGTGGAAAGAGGAAGTGTGAATGAGACAGGAAGGAGAACAGGGAACACCAGAGGAGAAAAAATAAGTAGAGAGACTGAGTAAAAGTCAAGTGTGTACAGTTTCTAGTCTTCTTTCTTTAACACACAAGCTATAGATTCTAATTTTTAATCTTGTACTATGAGCTGAAGTTGCACTGATTGCTCTTGTAATAAATCATATAATAACATAACTTCTTTAAATCACATTTAATGGAAACATTTATATAAACTAACAATTTCATCAAGTTTGTAACAAAAACAATAAACTTTTCCCAAAATATCAAAAATTCATTTCATTCTTTTGTCTGTACTGACTCCCACAAATTATCACAATATGATTGAACCACTTCAAATGCAGTTGAGCAGATGTTGTGGTTAACACCAGTAAGGAAGAAAACTACACACATTACCATGAGCACAGTATATTCAGAAAACCAGTATTCTCTCCCACTCTCTGAAAAGAGAGATCCATTTTAAAAGGATATTCCATGCCTACATGATAATCCACTCAATATGTACTCACCCTTATGCCGATGTGAGGATGGGTGAAGATCTTCAGTTCACAAAACAATCCTGGATCACATCGGCATAGGGGTGAGTACATATTGAGTGGACTATTATTCTGGGGTGGAATATCGCTTTAAGGCTTATTCTTTCTGAATTGATAGATGATGAAGATAAAAGAGTCAGACATGTCCTGTGTTGGGAAACAGCTGATTGGTTCATAAAGTCAGTCCAGCTGCATTGAAACTGTGTATCAACTATGAAAAGGTTCAAAGGCACAGGCCAGATGTCAAGGAAGAGACTGGATGATGATGATTTTCTCGTTGATGCAGAAACGGTGAAGCACGCTGAACAGATTCTCTCCACAGCGCGACACCTGCCTCTCCATGGCAAGACGGAAATCTTCCTTCACTCCTTTGGTGATTCCACGAGTCACTGTGTGGTGTCTGAAAGAATAAAAGGACAAGAAATGAGCACAAACATACATATGGTCAGAAATGTATTGCTGTGAGATGATTTGTCATAAACAGACAGTAAAGACAAAATCATGAAGGCAGCGTGTTACTTTTAACTTGCACAAATCAGCCAGGATTACACAATAAAAGTTTAATCGTCAAAAATAAAAACCACATAAAACGTGTCCACAAATGAAATGAGATCAAGTGTTTATGAAAAGGCAAACAACTAAATTGACTGCACGACAAGACCAACATCATCCTCAAATAACAACAACGACAGTGATGACCACAGAAAGACGAGCGATGGCTCAAAGAAACAAACGCCAAACGACAGGAAATCAAAGAACGACTAACTCTTGATGTAAAATGACAGGCCCAAATCAAAACTTGGGGGGAATGACAAGCCTTGAAGTTGGGAATGAAGGAAGCGTGACTGGTGTGGGGGGAGGGATGGGACTGTGGGAGGAGGGGCCTGGGGTACCTGTCCATCGTCTGCACCCCTTGTAGCAGTAGGGTATTTAACTCCACCCCCAGGGCGGGACTAGGGTTCCTGAGGGACAGCAACATTCAACAACTCTCAGTCAGTGAGGGTGCATTCAAGTGTCTTTACGTCTACAGCAATGAATGAAGGAGTTTGATAGAAGCTTTGTTTTAATCATAAACCCCTTCTGTTTGTAATGCCCGCTCCATTAACAGCATTTTCAGTTCAAAGTACAGTTTTCCCCACAGGCCATGTCTACTTAGATCATCAATCAATAGCACTGTTCTCTTTGAAAACAGCAACAGAACGGGAGTGTGCAGAGTCACGATGCCAACTGAAAAGTGTCTGAATGTGAGGCACTTACTTGATCAGCATTCCCTGATTGGGCAGCAGCTCCAGTTGAATCCTGCCTCCCTCTGGAGTACGCAGGTACGCAAACTCCTCCAGCATGTCTATGTCTGACAAAAATCATGAGCGTATGGAAATCAACATCCAAGACAAGAGAACAGAGACAAAGTAACCACAAAGTAGCTATTATTGTATTTGTATACCTCTCAACATAGGGATATGAAAATGAGGGAAATTTTATGATGAATGTTGCCACCACCCCTGTCCACATACGCCTTACATTTAGACAAGGGTACACACGGTGAATTCTAAAATCACCACTTGCTGTAAAATATCAGTACAAGGACTGGGCTAACTAGTTGCTACATTAAGTAAATGACTTGGCATTCATAGCCATCTTTGGTTCCCCTCTAAAATGAGAGAAAACACCTTTTTTTAAATTAAGTATGTAATCTCTCTCTTAAACATAGTCAAGAGAAATTTAATCTTTTCTTTTAATTTATTTATTTAGAACAATATGGGATTTTTAAAACTGATGCCAATACAATTTCAGTGGGAAAAAAATTCACAGATTATCCATTTGGCAGTTGTTATAGTGAATTTTCAGACCTTTTCTATGTGAATTATGCATCAATATGACTGCAAAGTTAATGAGAAGGCTGCATTCTTTATTTTACATACTAAATAATTTAAAATATACACAGTAAACCAATTCCAGAAATGAACAGTAAATGATGACAAGTCAGAAATAAATGAATAAAAATAAAATATATTTCTAAATAAACATCACCATCAGTTAACTGCTGACTATTTTAACACTGCCAGTCAATTTGGGGGAAGTTGTAAAACAAGAAGCAGCTTCTCATTATTTATACGAGCAGGGGAGCTCCTCTTGTTCCGCATTGTACTACATCTAAATCACCTCAAGCAATGTTTTCTGTTTTCTATGTTCTGTGAAAAAAGTTTTAATATCAGTGCATATCAGAAAACATATATCAGCTGATACCACAGGTCGACCAATAAATCCATTGGGGTTTACTAAGTACGGGTAAGCCTACATACTGTCATCTGCTTTATCAGAAGAGAATGTAGCTAACACATCAAATAGGGCTATGCCTACATGTTTTTTTCAAAGGTCAAAAATATGGAAAATTTACAGGGAAGTATTCAAATGGGAGGACAGCAGGAGAGAAGGGTAAAATACTGGAGAATCCCGGGAAAATGGATGGGTTGACAGGTACGTATTTTCTGATCTATTCTCATCAGGCTCTATTGTTGTTGTGAGTGGTTAAAAAAAAAGGATACTGGTGACATAGTTGAAGAAGTTCTCATACTGAAAACTGCCCTGTTGACAGATCTTATCCACCGCCTTCAAAAACAGCATCTCGCCCTGTGGCCAGTCGTGCTGCAGGAGCACCACTACGTGGCCGAGGGACAGGTCGTCACGGCTGTCTGTGAAGGCACGCAGCTGATTGGACACAATGACAACAACAGAAAGTGGGTTATACAATATATAGAACAGTTTGGATTTTCTTTCCACTGAACTACATCCACCATCTAGTTCCATTATATTAGAGAGTAAGGAAGCAACGACCAATCTCCAAAACACAACAAATCACACCAAAACAATCTATATGGATAAAAAGCACTCCAGACAAGAGGAAAAATATGTATTTTTGATTTGGCGGTAATCCGTCCCTTTAACTAGTTAAATTACCTTGAAGCAGGCCAACATCAGCTGGAGACAGAAGGGTAACACAGCTTTACTGGTGCAGGGGAGCAATCTCAGGTCATTACCTAGATATGGAAAAAAAAAAAGAGTCATTGGGGATTGTTATTTAATTTCTGTATCAAGGGACAACAGTAGTTTTAAGTAGTTTTTGTTACAGCAAAGGGTGGTCGCTAGGCAATGGACAGTGGTTGCTTGGCAGTTGAAAGTGGTTGATGTGAAACAAACGGTGGTTCTTAGGCAACAGACAGTAGTTACTCTGCGATTCAGATATGGTTAACATTGCTAGGGACAAACAGGATACAGCATCACCTATGACAGAAATACATTCAGCTTGTTTATTCATTTAAGTTAAATTTCACCTCATTCAACACGATAGTCTTTTTAATTTTATTTGCTTTTGTTTGCACTCCGTTTCTCCAGAGGTTAAACATATGCCAAAATCTCCACTGACGACGGGCTGGTCCTCCCTTCTCCTACCGACTGAAAATGCACCAATATGTTGATTTATATACATACATATTGGAGGCTTCAACCTGACAACAGTATAGTGGCACATCTTGATATAAATGCATGCATGACTTAAATCTGTATAATTCGGTGTTCACCCCAGCCACTGTAATCACTGTGGCTGCTTCCTCGGCTGCCTGGTCGACCAGGTACACAGGTTTAGTAGCCCCACCTCCTCCACTTTGTAGACACTTCTCGCCCTCAATGGCAACCATTGAGGTCACTATCGAAGTGTCCAACATTAAACACTTAAGTTTCTGATCGTTTTGAGTACAGCATGCAGATACTCGCAGTACACTTCATTTTGCTATAAATGTCAATGTGAAGGCACGCACAGTCAAAACAGGAAGCGTTAAGTCCAGAAGAACAAGAATTGAGACACAGCATTTGTGTTTTTACATCACTGACGCTTTGTGCTTCAACACAGTCACAGCTGATGGACAATGTTTCTCAATGTTTTCCCATGTTGAACTTTTAATATAAAGATAATGACCATATTATCATCACCATCTTGTTGCAGCTGTTGATATTCAAACTGACGCAAATTTTAAAAATGTACTACAGAAATATTTCCTGGGTGCCTACCTGTATATATGTATTTATTTTGTTCTATTTTAAATTTAATTACTCATCTGCGTTGTATTTTCTGTGTATTATTACAAATTTAATGTCATTTCACAACCCTGTGTTGTATAATGATAATAAATGTCCTTGAATCCTTGAATTCTTGAATCAGTGACTAAATGTTGTTTTACAAAAGCAGGAGGTGATTTTACCTTTCCTCGTTTTGGTCTTGACTCTACTCTGATCCTCTGAGGCCTTTGTTGGTTCTTGGTTTGGGGGCACCAGGCCGCTGACGACATCAAGCAGCTTCTCACAGGCCATCTAAATAAACAGATACAGCACAATACATCAGTGTTAATTTTGTTGACGAAAAATTTTCGTCATAGTTATCGTCAACGACCTTTTTTTTCTGACTAAAACGAGACGACAACTAAATAAAAATTCATTCACGAGGACTAAGACGATGACGAGGTGTATTGACATTTTCGTCAACGAATAAAAACGAGATGGAAATGTCTGCCAGAGACGAGATCCAATCAGAACTTATTTCGTTTGTGTAATGATTTAGGAAGAGGCGGGAGGAGTTGGGAAGAGAACCAATCAGAGCAACGTGGCAAGGAAGTTACATACACACTTTGAGCTAGTTTGAGACTGACCCGGGAATGTATACAACTTGCTCCCAACTAACGTGTTTCACACGGAAGACAACAGAATGTCAACGCCTGGGAGGAAGAGGAGAGAAGATATATGGACAAATTTAACATTTGACGTGAAGGGAAACAAGACGCTGTGTAAAAAGTGTAGCGCGAGGATTACCGGCAAAAATAGAGATATTTACAGTCAAGTCATCCTGAAATCCACACACAGGTAAACATGTTAAGCAACGGATGGGGATGTTTGTTGCAAATAATAAGTTAAATCTGTGTCTGTGTGTGAATTGCACAGTCATACCTAGACATTCCTTAACACATTCATAGAGGTTTCATTTAATCTAGGTGAATGACTTTGACGTAATGACTTTAAGAAATTGAAGGGAAAGTTTACTTATTACCCTTTACACACTTTTTAGTTGACTAAATCTACTGTAGTTTTCGTCGACTATAATCTTATGATATTTCGTCAACTAAAACTAGACTAAAACTAAAACAATTTAGATGACTAAATTATGACTAAAACTAAATTACATTTTAGTCAAAAGACTATGACTAAAACTAAATCAAATTTTGCTGTCAAAATTAACACTGCAATACATGCAACACATGTGTAAACAAGACATGGCTTAAATTTTAAATTCTGTCATGCGTTCTCTTAATCCTGTTGTAAATACATGTTTTCCATGGATACACAAGTTTATAGATAATTTAAATATGCATGTCAAATGATGCTACATAATGAAGCTATGCATTTTCAAAATCTGTTATAAATATTTGATTAAGGTAGAAGCTTTGGGTCAAAGTAGTTACATATCAGTGAATCAGAGTGGTTAAATTGGTAAGTATATTTAGCGATGTCAGCATTATATTATAAATTTGAACTCTGCTGCAGTTGTGTGCCACTAAAATTTATGTTGAATACAGCTCCACCTGCAGGACAGTTGGTGTTAATGCTTTACTTCTGGGGCATGTTTTAAGTAAAACAACCAACTACATATATTGTATATATGCAATATACTGAGGACATCTGCATGGACAAGATTATAACAACAGATGTCTACAGAATAACAGAGGCTATATTGATCACAAATTTCAATTTGATGCAAAAGGGAGGGACAGCAATCAGTGCTCGACACAACTGAGTAACACAAAACATTCTGAGCCAGCTGTGCATTCAGAACATGGAAAACGGAAAGAAGGGTTGGAAAAATGACGAGACATGCAATGTCAGTTTGTATGTCTCTTGACATGTACCAACTAGTGTGTGTGTGTGTGTGTGTGTGTGTGTGTGTGTCTGCACATCATTGTACCCTGTACTCTCCAAGTGCATAATGGCAGGAGGCCTGCTGTATGAGGGCCCTGTGGTGCTCCAGACTGGCCTGACCTGAGGGGCTCTGCTGCCCAGGCTGAGGCTGCTGCACTGCAGCCATCTGGTATAGGCTGGAGAGAGCCTTACGGTACTGTCCCTGGAGACACAAACATGTACAAAAAATCAGCATATAGTCACAGACCAGTCAGGAGGCATAGAGAAATATGTATTAATATTTATACATATCTATGTTTCATAACCTCTACTCGCCCCATTCTTTAAATACTGTGTAAATGAAGATCTAAGTATTGACATGTCCTGTCTTTTTTTGCTGCTTTGCAATTACTACATTCCCCCAAGTCAAGCCATGTTTATTTATATTTAAAATTTCATACAACAGGCTCAATGTGCTTCACAATAAAACACAATAGGCAAAGATATACGTGATAAAAACAAATAAGATAAGAACTATAATATAAGATAAGAAGGTAATACATATATAAAGACACATAAGATACAAACATTTAAGATAAGTAGGTATCATAATAAAAAGGGAATAAGATAAGACATTATTATTGTTATTAAAAAGGACACAAATGTAATGTCAGCAAAAAGCACACTACAGTGACCTGGTCTACTGGAAATAAAACCATGAAGTAGCTTTTCAGCAGAGCAGAGTCTGACAGGAAGAATATATTTCTAAGATAATAAAACACAAGCTTGGTGATATTCGATATCTGCTTTTGGAAAAACTGATTGAGATTCATTTCGTCCAGCATGTAATAATAAAATACAGACCACAGATAAAAGAGAAGCAGGTGACAAACAGATAACGAAAACATGTTTCTTGCCTGGTATATGATCATGTCAGTGAGGAATATTCTGAACCACAGCCAGCTGTCCGTCTTCCAGGAGGCGCATATCTTCTTAAACTCTGTAAAATGTGATGTTAGAAAAACACTAAAATTAAGACTTTTCCCTCTTATCCCTCCTTAAAGAGAATTCAAGAAATGTGTACGAAGAATGTTTTTAAAAGCCATGAAAATACATCTACAGTTGTAAGGGTTGCCAATTCATGATATTGTGTCTTAGTGACTGGATCCTGTCTGGATCCAGAAAACATGGGCACACATGAGCAGTTTTTTTTTTTTTACCAGTTTCTAGGCCGTCATGGGAGTGAAGAAGGTCCCAGCTTTCCCTCGCTGTGCGGAAGCTGTCCAGAGTCTCTGACCAGCTGGGCATCTCAGTCTTGTTCGCTAAAATGTGTCGACCACGACCTTTTCCCAACCCTTCCTCATCATCTGAGCTCTACAATGACACACATACACATAAAAAGTAATAAAAAGGCAGATCCTTCATATAAACATTTAATAATTGATCACAAAAAAGCAGAAACAATGAAAACACACAATGGTCTCATACTAAAAAAAATTTCAGAACACATATAAAACAACTTTGCACTCTGAAAAAAATCTGTCAGTCTTCCTTATCTCTCACAAAAATCAGGTATAAAAATCTAAATGATTTCTGATCTGTCCTCACCATCGTCTTCTCTCTCCCATCTGCCAGTTTGCGTTTCTTATGTGTGTGTTTCAGTGCTCCTCTTTCCACTTCCAAATCATTATACACCGAGCTCAGATCCTCTACAAGGATCCACGGCCCCGAACTCAACGCATTCACACCTGCAAAACATAAACAAATCATTTGACGTTTAACCTTTCTGCTGATCAACCTTTCATTGACAAGGCAACAGAGATGTATATCATGAAGAACTAGAGAGAACTGATTCAAAGACAGATGCTGACCCTGGAACAGTGCAGGCTGAACAGCTGAGACATAGAGGAAGGCGCTGCGGAAGAGGACGAGTGCAGCACAGATGACGACTTGACTGCAGCAGCGGGACCTTGTGTCTCCTTCCAGACCAGGCAGGTAGCGACACAGCTCCTTCACCCTCTGCAGCATGTCCACATAACTCCTAGTGCACAAGAGACACACAAATAAACAAACACCCCCATCTTAAAAAAAAAAAAAAAAAAGTTTTTTTTTTAAAGATAAATACAGGAAGACTATAACATGAAAACGGAGCTGATAATGGAGTATTAATACTGCAAAAAAAAAAAAAGAATATTGAACTATTTCAGATATTCTGTATCAATAATTCAATATTTTTGACAACACAAGATGCTAGACAGTTTTTCACAGTGCAGTAATCAAGCAGTTTTGTTGATAATTAAAATTTGAAATGATAATACTAATCATCAGGAATTTTACCACCCTTGATTCCCACACTACCATGTTCCAATCTGCTTTATATGTATTGTACTGAAAAGATATGCGATGCCTTGAATTTACATCTCATCCTGATCTATTCTGACTCTTGTGGGGCGTATCTGTCTCTTACAGGGGCTGACAGCAAAATCTATTCAAATCTAAATTTATTCATCCATTTGTATCAGTGAGAGTACACTAAATATTAGAACAACCTCTAAAATAACAGTTTAATTCAACAACACCATAAAATTACTGAACATTATTATCTTCCAGAATGTAAGATTTATTGTAGGGCTGTTGTATTAGTATGCATTAATTTAAGCCTGGTGTACCACCTGAATACAAAACAAGCCTGAAAAACAGTACTGGCTGATTGACAGACAGACAGATATACTACCTTTGTCCCATGTCTCCCTGCCACTCGCAGCGTGCTCCAACCACAGCGAGGATATCCAACAGTCTCTCCCAAGGTTCTGCGACCACTGATGACTTTTCTGACAGGCCGTCAATCACATAACGCTGGGAGCCACGGGACACAGTAGGTGACTTCAGAGACCCACCTTCTTGAGAGCCTTACACAAAGAACAAGAGGACAGAAAACAATGTCACACAGAGAGTGAACAGAAAAAAACTGGAGATAGACCCAAGTGCAAGGCAAAAAATATTGAGGTTTCAAGTAATCACACTGGAAAAAACAACATCAACAGCTCTACCCTGTATCTGTACATCAGGTGAAGGTCCACGGGTAACATAGCCGATGTAGAATTCAGCTGCTTTCAGCATGTACTTCTGCATCAGGCTGGCCGGCAAACGCATGTCCATGTTGTTTATGACCAAAGGAAGGACATCACACACTGTAGTAATAAGAAAGATATAGCGTAAAAGTCATTGCATAAAGCAAGTGGGTTTTGCAGCTGAATGAAAAGCAAATCTTAATGTTTGACTCACCAAAAAGTTTTCTGAAGCAGTTGACAGGAGTCTCCACATTCTCTGAAGCCTCTGCCTCCAACAATGTTTCTCCTAGATTGACCTGAACATAAAGCAAAATGTTATCAGTGACCGTTTTACAGATATTTACTCTAGATTAAAATGTCAGCACACAAGTGTTATGTTATTATCATGTACCCCGTGTTGGACCACAGACTCTGGAAAGCGCTTAAGAAGAAGGAGCAGCATCTCTGCCTTCTCCACAGTGTTGAAACACTGCTCTGTGGCTTTCAGTAGCATCTCACACTGCACACGGCCAGGCAGAGTCTCAAAAAGCCCTGGGAGAGATAAGTGCACACACATTCAGGTTTCCAAACAATAACACTCTAACAGTAGGGATGTTGTAATATATAATCACATGGCCTGTATACTAACAAGGCGATTAATCCCCACTCACCTCGTAGAAACTGTGCATGTTTGTCCTGAGAGTCACTGCGCAAGGCGGCTGTGATAACACTGATCTCCCGCCAAACCATTGGCTGATCTGGAAAGTTTATAAACCTAAAGGGCGGAGAAATCATTGGTAACTGTTAGCTCAGATAACGCTGGTAAATATATTGGTAATACACTGATATTGAGGTATGAGGCTAAATATCGTCTTTAGGGCTGCAATTAATGATTATTATCACTGTCCATTAATTTTTTGATTATTTTGTCAAATAAGTGATTGGATTCTAGATCTATGAAATGTCAGAACATTTTTCCACAACTCAAAGATACTCAGTTTACTGTCATAGAAAAGTTTGAAAAAAAAAATCATATTTAAGAATTTGGAATTTTTACTTTTTTCTTTAAAAAAAATTACTCAAACCGATTAAGTGATTAATTTAAGAGTTGGCAACTAATCAATTAATCGTAGCAGCTCTAACCGTCTTAGAACTTGGATACTGTTTATTCGTGATACGGCATAATTGTTGTGATTTCCTGGTTTTGAGGGGTGCATTACGGTAAAGTAATGTCACGTCCTGAATTCATCAAATTGTTTTGTATTATTTGCCTTTACCTTCTAAATCGTTATATCCGCATTACTGATGACTGTTTATCCAAAAGACACTGTCTTTATATTAGTGTTGCAATATTTATATCTAAGTAATCAGTAAAAAAAATATTGTGATATTTGATTTTGTCCATGTTGCCCAGATCTGAGGGCAGATTCAACAAAAGGCACTTGATATTAACATCAGTACATAGAGATAGTACACTGTAACTCACATGTCATACAGGAGTCTGCCTGCCGAAGCTGTCCTCTCTGCATTGCGTTCAATGATGTACATTTCATACTGTGAAAACGTGTCAACCAAATTTTTAACAAAGGACTCATAATAGAGGATCCACACATTTCCAAACACTTATCGTGCTTGACTAATAAATGTTGAGAAATTCCACATTAATCCGGTGGTTGAACAATACGTTGTACGTCTGCTGTATATGTCTTAATGTTACCTGTATGTTGAAATCTGCAGGGTAAAGTGTTCTGGCAGTTATGAGCCAGGCTTTGGCAGCACAGGGATCATCAGACACCAGCTCCCGGGCTCTTTTCACCAAAAACTCGCAGTCTTTTTGCGCTGACATTTTAGCCACACGAATCGAGCTTTCAGTGCGAAAGCAGTCAAACTAACCCCGCACACAGTTCGGGCTGTAGTTTAACACATATAGCTGTCTTAGCACACACGTCTCGGCGGACAAATTTGCAGTCTGTAACTAAAGAGAACTGTTGTGAGCAAAATGTAAGCTAATCCAGCTAGCAACACATAGCTAGATAGCGGTAGCTATGTGACTTTTAATTAACATCTTTGCTAGAGTTGTTCACCAGGCCATGCTCTATCACTAAATTGCCTTATATACACAGAACAGTCATGCATATTAAGAAAACGGAGGACAACTAAAAATCCTTTAGAAATTAACAGGCAAAGCAAGCTAAACCTTTATTTACCGACACACTCTCTAACGTGACGATATTGACGTCACGCCGTTGTCGTAAAAATGACGCTCCGTCCTGCTTTACGACCAACGGTCAAGCGCTGCCAGGTACCAAAACAACGCGAAAAATAGTTAATTTTTGCTTTTTACTCCACATGGTAAAGCTGATCCAAACTATCCACCAGTTACATCTTACAATACAATTAACCAAGTGTGCAAACGTGAAAGACGCTCTCTGAAATCAGCCGTTGCCCCATCCATGTAATATACGCATCTGCAGTAGTACGCATGCGCTAAAGATGCATTTCTTCTGTCACCTGCTTCTTTTGGGACTGCAGACCAGACACGACCTACCGTTGTGTCCCAATTCCCCTGCGAATAACTGCACTCTAGCTGTCCAGGAACAGGACAGCGACTGGTGTACACGGCAGGTAAAGACTAATTTATGACCAAAACTGTGAGACGCTCTTTTCCCTCTTGACATTCAGTTATGTTACTGTCAACGAAGTCTCCGACCAGTCATCTGTCAAGGCTTGTCCGTTTTGACTCTGATTATGCTAGCCACTTAGCATGCTAGGCAGTCAAATGTTTTGCTGTAGCATGCAGACATTAACATTATGTCGGACCCTGTTCTTGTGCCAACTATTCCTGTCTTTACCTTAAACAAAAATCGACTGTTTCTGGCATAACCAAGGAGGCCAAGTCATTAGCACTGTTGAGCTAGCTAAGTTGGCTAACCAGCCTCAGCATACTGTATGGGTGTCTAGCCATTGAGCTAACGCTAAGCATGCTAGCCCCTCGGTGATTTGTTGATATTTTAGCTAGTTGTTAATGCAGTCATTTATATTGCATAGAGTACTTGTTGTAATAGAACTGTTAACTTTATTTTATGCCTTTATGTTTGTAACAACCCTGCTGACTGACAGCATACCAGGACACCAGGCATGACACGACAAGATAGTGAGTTCATAGGAAGCATAGAGGGCGTGTTCGCCAAAGATTTAGTTATGGAAAATCATTACGTAATAGGTTTGTTGTCCTCAGCTCAAATTTGTTCATTCAGTAAAACCATCATATGTCATAATGTGATTTTTAATTTTAACGTGTATTTATTTTTCCATAATGGAAAAATACTTGTTTCCTGGATTCAAATATGACATAACAAAATGAAAGAACAGAAACATCAGCAATCAAGTATACTCAGTTATGCAAAGTAAAGTAATTAATTCTCTCTGTTAAAGTTATATCTACATAATTATTAAAATCTAGGTGATCAAACATCTCTATGTATAGTAGTTGCTACTGAGAAATTAAAATAACATTACACAATTTTATTTATTATTATAGTTTAATTTTACTTAAGTTTAAATCCCATTAGAGGCCCTCACACGTCAGCAGCCATGTGGCAGTCTGGTTTGTCATACTGACCTAAAACTGTGTGTAAGGATTTCTGCTGTGATATTTTGGTTGACGTACTATGACCTCTAATGACCTCACAGCTTTGACACCACTGTATGTACTCCTTGGCCTATATTTAGACAACTTGTAGACAACTTGTTTAATGTATTAAAGCTATTTGTACTTTTATTTTTAACTTTGGTATGGCCTTGCTTTGATTTGACTAGATTTGTTCCAGCTAGTATATGTGGTAGGGTGTGCCACTAGCTTCTTTAGTAGGCCTACTTCTTCAAACAAGTAAAACTACATTTTACACTTTATGATGAGGTAGAATACATGGTGCTTTGTAATGCACATTAAATGAACAGACCTAATGTCTTCTGCTGCTCAGAGTTATGCTTTCTTCCCCCATAACCGTATCAGTCCGTTAAGTTGTGTAATAACTCTTATCACTGGCCAGTTGGGGCAGCCTGGCTGCACAAGTTCAGGGCTGGTAGTAGTTTAACTGAGGTTAAACAGTTGGAAGTAGTTTAACTGAGGTTAAACAGTTCAATCTGTTTATGCCAACATGAAGCATGAACTGGCCATTTAATGTAGACCTTGACCAATATATTGCATATTATCGAGACTATTTTTGCAAATGATTTGTATCACACACATAGTGCAAGATATTCAAAAAGACATTGTGCCACATTAATTTTTACAGACTGCAGTTTTCTGCATATTTGATATTTCATAAACTACTTGCTATATTAGATTTTTTGTTTTGGTTTATAATGGGGTTGGGGTGGTTCTGATCCATCGGCTGCTGATACTGACATAGTTCCCTCATCGGATATCAGACTTACGTCATGGTTCCTTGTGCCAATCCAGACTCTGTATTGTGATGTTTTTATGAATTATTAATATTTAATAATGCAGTTTTGAGCTCATAGACCAAGTGATGTACCACAAATTAATTAATTAATTAATTAAACAGTTGTACAAAGATATCCAGTAATCCCCATATTTATTGTCACCCAGAATTATGGATGGGTAGGGAGAACTGGTATTAAACCAGAACCAATTCCTGACAAGATGGTTCTGAAATATCAATGAGCTCCTCAACGAAATATACTGCCATTGGTAATATAATGCTCCATAAGTAGCTGCCAGGGCAAAATATTTACTTTACTAAATTTGTTGAAAATGCAGCTAAATGCAATAACAAGGAAAACAATAAAACTTTTTATTCCTGCATAAAAGTAATGAATTAACTTTTGAATCTTTTAACATCTTGTCATGTCATATCTTTTTTTGTACCACATTATGGCGAGTAGTATCAACAAGAGTTTCAAGTATTAGTCAAAGGAATATATCTTTGTCAGTGTTTTTCAACATTCAAACATTTCTATGTTGTGTAAATTGGACTCCAGTTGAATCCCATTTGTTCTTTACCAAAATGTAGGTAAGTGTGTGTGTACTATGTCCACATTTTCAGGGCAGATTGTGATCTTTGTGACATCAGGTCATCACTGTTTCACACTCCAGTGTTTTCTGTCATACTGTCACATGAATGAAGGCAAAAACCAAAAATAATTTAAAAAATATAATGAAGATGAATAAGTATATGTGATAAGTCCTCTCTTTGTTACAGGGTGGATATTTTACAGCAGAGTGCAGTGCTGATGTGATGCTGGAGGAACAGGCTGTGGAGCACTGAGCCTCCCATGGCTGTTAGCACCATGGACTCTGAGTCAGCCCGGACACCTCAGCCTCAGGCTGCCCTGACTAAAGGAGGCCGCTCTCTGCTGCCTGCTGGGGCTCTGAGTGCCAGGCTGGGCAATCATGGGAAACACTATGTCTGCGGCTCCATAGCAGCTTTTACCAACATCGTCGTGACCTTCCCCATCCAGAAGGTGCTGTTCCGCCAGCAGCTGCACGGTGTGCTGGCTACTGAGGCAGTGCGGCAGCTCCAGAGAGATGGTCTGAGGAATCTTTACCGGGGTCTGTTGCCCCCTCTGCTCCAGAAAAGCACTACAGTGGCCATCATGTTTGGCCTGTATGAGGACTTCTCTAGAGTCTTACTAGACCGGGTCGGTGGCAGCGGTGTGCCGGAGCTGGTCACCCGGAGCTTTGCTGCAGCATTGGCGGGAACCACAGAGGCCTTACTGACACCATTTGAGCGCGTGCAGACTCTCCTACAAGACCATCGGCACCACGGGCGCTTCAACAACACAGCCCACACCTTCCGAACACTTCTGTCCGAGTATGGTGTCAGAGAGTGCTACCGTGGCCTTGTGCCCATACTCCTCCGTAATGGCCCTAGCAATGTGCTCTTCTTCGGGCTCCGTGGGCCCATCAAGGAGCAGCTGCCAGAAGCCACTAGCCGGGCAGGTCACTTGGTTAATGATTTTGTTTGTGGAGGGTTGTTGGGGGCTGCCCTTGGCATCATGTTCTATCCATTAAATGTGGTAAAGTCCCGGGCTCAGTCTCAGGTTGGTGGAGCCTTCCAGCCTTGTAGGGTGGTGCTGCTAACAGTGTGGAGAGAAAGAGGTGGCAGTTTGCCCATGCTCTTCAGAGGGGCCCACCTCAACTACCACCGCTCACTCCTCTCCTGGGGGATCATCAACGCCACCTACGAGCTGCTGCTGAAGATCATGTGAGAGGGGGATTGAAGATGAGATCTAGAGAGGAAGAGAAAGTATGTAAAGGGAAAAAAACCTGTATGGAGTGATAGAGCCAGTTCATTGAGAAGAAAGGAAATTGTAAAGTAAAGCCGATGCACTTGCTGTCTGACACTGTTGCTGGAGTTTCCATGACTGAAAAGACAGCATTGAAGTTGCACTTCTGACAGGGGCCAACAGTCAGTGTGAGACAAACCACCTGCCATTGTTACTATTTACTGTTGTCAAAGTATTAAAAAACAAGACGCACGCTTTAGCCTATACAAAACTTGTGCCAGGGTCCAATTGAAATGCCCTCATTTGCTCTACCTACAAAAATCTGGGGGAGCAAAGTGAACTCCAGCGCTTTTTTTCCACAGTTTCAAGCAGAGGTTACTTGACTGAATTACCTGTTTTGTAGGAGAAGCTGTTTCTTCATATGTGCTGTGTGCTGTGGTGTGTCTTGTTGACGGTATCAGTCTGATTGTTTGACCAAGAGCACTTCATCTGTAAAGCTGTTTTCTGCCACTTGACTGAAACTCTTTTGTACTTTTGATCTTTGGAAAAAAGCTCAAGATGTATTGTCAAGTAAACTGTTTTATTTCTCTTTATGCTCCATCTCCACCAGTTCAGTCCGTATGTTGATGAGATCAGAGGGCTCATCCCTCAGAAATGATTAAAATGATCAAAATCAGAGATATACATGTTTTTGGAAATCCTGTTGAGCAGACACAGGCAGGCTATTTTAAATAGTTGATCCTTTCACACGATTCATCTTTGTGAACTGGAACTATTTGTCTTGGTTAATTTTATGAAGTGCTACTGGCAGGGTGTATGTATTATTTGAGTTTTGACAAGTGCCCATTGATGTACAGTATATGTCAGTAAAACATACAGTTATACCCAGATCTTGTCTGTTTTTATAATTTATTAGAAGGGAGAAAAATTATATTGAATCTAGACTTAATAATATAATAATGTTCTGATACCATTTCTTCCTTTCCAATACAGATTCTGACACCTAAAATTTGCATATTGGCTGGTACCGAGTACATATCCAATACCAGTGCATTAAAGAAAAAAAATGACTAGTAACCTTGTGTGGATTTGATATGATTAATATTATTGGCTACGTTTACATGCACACTAATATTCCACTGTTTTTCAGAATATGACAATATTCTGAATTTTTATACAGGTCTGTAAACAGCATATCCCATTTGGATATTCTGAAGTATGCCTTATTCTGAATGGAGCAGTTTCTGATTAAGACGTGTGGGACATGCCGGTGTTATTCTGGTTGTAGGAGCATTCTTTGAACATGCATACAGCGCACTGAGAATATGCTCATTTGTTGTTTTTACCGCAGTTTGGAACACACGACTTCCCGTGTACAGTCAGCTCTGTGCATTGCATACACGAAAGAAAAGCCCTCATCTCTGATCGTAAGGAGAAACACACCCCTTTTTAAACATAGCGAAGGACTGGAATATCAACAAGCTTTTGGATCTACGCAAATATCATTATTTTTTCAAGAAGGGGACTGAACAATTGAAAAAGTGAGGCTTTGTTTACATAGTTGAACAACCGTGCCACCAGTAGAAAACTTGCTTTATAAAATTATTTTGTGAGACCTTGTTATCCTTTGACTGAAAGGACAGCTGAAGTTAGGACAGGAAAGGGGCAGTGATGGTGGTGGGAGTGACGTGCAGGGACACGGTCACGGCTTTAGCAGGTGGGGTGCATGCTCCATGAACTGGACTGTGAGGGAACCCTAGGGGGGA
This sequence comes from Lutjanus campechanus, assembly GCA_027495735.1. Lineage (NCBI taxonomy): Eukaryota > Metazoa > Chordata > Actinopteri > Lutjaniformes > Lutjanidae > Lutjanus > Lutjanus campechanus. The sequence goes on along the minus strand of JAJHUR010140558.1, from coordinate 16,457 downwards.
AAAAAAGACTATTTTGTCACAAAGAAGCAAAATGGCTCAAGCAGATCCAGCTGTTACACTTTTCCATAATTGGAGTGTGTACGGCTGCATGTAAACAGCCTAGGAGGAATACTGTCTTTTTCGGAATAAGGACAAAATCTGGAATATTTTGTGCATGTAATTGTAGTGACTGTTGTATGGCCTGGATCAGATTAAACCCTTTGCAAAACATAAACAAACACACAGAGAATGAATACTGTGGAACATAACTTTGCAATTCTGAGAAGTAGCAGAGTCCCATTTCAAGGTCACTAAATTATGTGGTATTGGATCGATGAATAGACTGCTGTACTTGCCGATAACAGCATTTTAGGTTATATCGGAGACACTTTCCTATTCTGGTATCAGAGCAACACTAAAGCAACAAATAATCTCACAGAAAATGGTTTAAGATGTTATTTTTAACAAAAACATTGCAGCTTCAGGAATATACCTTTTGATATTATTTTGACTATGCACCATCACTGAATTTGTTCACTTTTGGGTTATTGTTTGTTTATTGACTATAAATCTCCTCCATTTTCCCCCCTTTTCCAAACTTTAATATTACTTGTTTTATACATGTATTTCTTTCCCCTTGCTGCTCTCTCTTGTATATCTTTATCTCACGCTTGCTCTCCTCTCTGTCTGTAACATCTGTTGACATAATGGGCTCAGATTTCAAGCTTGAGTAGATGCAGTCACCACGCAGCAGCTCTCGCTGGGTACGACAGCCCAAAGAGGAAAGGCATGCTGCTTGGACACTGAGAGTGAGACTGAGCAGTAATGGTGCTGAGAGACGACAGGGGCAGAGGGTAATGTTCAGTGGCACAAAAAGCTCAAGCTGCCATGTAAATGGATCACTTGGCCTATTTCCTTATTTCTTTTCATTTTGACTGTCCATTCATTGTACTGTTTCATGAGATCTTTTCAGGATTTTCAAGGTTTTTCTCTTCAAAAATAAGACTTTGTATTGAATTGAGTTTTGGAAGTGGGACACCCTCGCTTATATTACATAATGCTGTTTATAATTGCCACTTTCCATGAAGCACAAGTCACTAAATCACTATGAAAATGTTGAAATAATAATTGCAACCTAATGAAATGTTTCAAATCAATCCATTAAAGGTGTTGACAGTAAATACGTCTCTTAAGTTGGTGTTTATGGGGACAAATGTGTTAAATTTGTTTTAGCTTAATTCACCCCAAAAAATCTGACAAATTGACTGCTCCTAAGTCCCGCCCCTTTTGGAAACTCAATCAACTTTAATGTTTCCTGTATTTTGATACCCAATGTGCTAGGCTATGGTCTATGTTGAAAATAAAACATTTTGAAGATGTTGCTTGGGGACCTGTAGCAGACACGTATAGTCACATCTTAAGTTAGTCAGTCTTAGTTACAAGCTAGGTAATCTACAATAATTGTTGGCTAGTGGTTACATCTCATAGACTATGTTAGAAATATGCTCGCTAACTAGCTAGCTAATCTACATCAGTCGTGAGCTAGATAGTTAGCTAGTGTTTTGCTAACATTAGCTAGCTTACTATTTGTATGTACCTTTTGCAGGTACCCCAGCAACATCTTTTAACAATCTTCAAAATGTTATCTTTTCAACATAAGTTATTTATGTTTTACTTAGGCAATGGAGGCACCTACTTATTATGAAACTGAATCTGTGTCTTATGACCTCTGAGCCAGTCCACCTTGTGACTAACACTTAACATGTCTCATTTATCTGCCCTGCCCTTGCCCAAACATGCACCGTAATCCCTTTTGTGTAATCAATCACACAAACAGCATCACCATTACAATGATGTATTGTAGTCGAGCTGTAACTGCTGTTGAATTATAATGAATGGTGCAAACACTCAAATACAGAGTAGTTCAACACCTCTATCTGCACTGCCACTGTCAGACCATGTTTTGTACATGTGCAACAGTGCAGAGTGCGACTTTCTAGATTACTGTGTCAAGAAGTCAGACTGCAGATAATGATCAGATTAAGGGCAATCTAACATGGGGACTTTGGCTCAGGCAGGGTTGAGCTGCTGTGGTTACAAAGCCTCTCGACTCTTGCTGATTCTTTTCAACCTCACAAATGTCTCTCTGACTCATATTAGGTTAAATCTTAAATTTTTACATTCAAATTCATAATTTAAGAATGCCTTTTAATAAGAGGAGCAGAAATGCTGCTCTAACTCTGCCGGCTATCTTTGTAAATAATTTAAAGACATTCCCAGTACCACACGAAAGAAAGAGAAAAGACCTCAGTGTGCTACATTAATAGATAAACACAGCCTCCGTGGAAGTGCACCAACTCAATGCTGGGACAGAAATCCCACAGTAATCCTCATTAACAGTATTAGTGCAGTGACGGTATAAATTGAGAGGCTATTTAGACTGCTGAGGTATATCTTCAAATCTTCATGCTTTCTGCTGTTGTTTCAATATTCACCCCTGAGTTTAATGCCAGGCCCGGATGGTGCATTTAAAGTTCTCCTCCAGACACATTTTAAAGTATGTAAAAATACTCTTCTATCATTAATATTTTATTTAACACGATTTTCCCACATATATATATAAAAAAAGTTTTTAAAAACCATCAAAATTGGCTGGAGGCACATCTACTACTACCTGGGAAATTCTGGATCTGGCCCTGCGCTGTACCCACCACAGCTGGCTGTGCTTGGCTGACTTGTGAAAGAGCAGTGAGCATCAAGCTGGATAGCGTTAGCATTAGAGGAAAGACTGGAGAGATTCAGCCATATATATTTGAGCCTCAGTCAGACCCAGACTCAGTTGAGGAGTCTGTTGTGCACAAATGAGAATGATAAGTATAGTTAAAATCTTTTATTCGTTTGTGGTGTCTGTAACTTGCAGTTACACAGCTAATGCTAACTCTCGCTTTCTGTACTGTGAAGTCCACTTTGTACTGGAGGTTCCAGGTTCTTTGCCAGTATTTGCATATTAGACACCAATTGGATTTTCAAATTATTGACAAATTGCACAGATAGAAAGCAATATTAGAGCTGCAGAATATGGCAAAAAAAAACCAAAAACATTATTTTGACAGATATTACCATTGCGATATGATTCATGATAGGGAAAGATCCACTTTGAATCACAATTTTCATTTTTACTGAAAAAATACTATGTAAATCATGATGATATGACATTTGTTGGGATCTGTATCAATCAAACATGTTTTCTTACATCTGGAGAACAAGATTTGTAGTCGAGAGCATCTCTGCAGCACTACATTACTTCATTATACTGTAATTTTTGTCAGACATTTTTCCTTTCTCAAAAACTTAAGACGATTTGGATATAGCACTTGTCCATATTGTGATAACATTTTTATTAACTGTGCAGGGTTTCTGCAGATCCTTTAAAGTCTAAAATTTTAAAATCTTAAAATGTGACAGAATTGAGCAAAATGTCTTAAAAGCAATTTTGATAGGTCTTCAAATTAATTGATTACGAAGTTAAAATTACTTTTTCAATAAAGTTGTATTAATCTCAGTCTTACTTTTAAATTAGTTTTGGGGAAACATTTGTACAACCAAAGTGCAAACTGTGCATTCTGGTGAGATTTTATCAGAGCAAATCCAGTTAGTGTGTCATATGTCATTCATAATTGTCTTAAAAAGTCTTAAATTTAACTTATTGTAACCTGCAGAAACCCCGATTGTGCAGCCCTAGTCAGTACAGTCAAAGCCAAGGAAGTTGGCTCATGAAATTAGTGCATAACTGTTCTATAGACAAAACCCAAACACCCAGATGTTCAGCATCGTTTAGGTCAATGTGTAATTTATTCCCAAACAATACATTTCTTGGTACATCGACTTCATTGTACGTGGGTATGGAAAAGTGACTGCTCATGTAGAAACACACTGTCCTCTCTGAAAATGAAATGTGATTGATACAGTTTTACCACACAGAGACAAAACAAATATGTGACGCAGGCTCTTCTTCCTGTTTGGGCCTGCTTGATGGACAACTAGAGATGCTCCTGAGACATACACTATGTCTTGATGTTAGTGCTGTGATGGACACTGCCACTGGACATTACTTTCATGGCAACTGGAAGCTCTGATTTTTTTTTTCCAAGCATGGCCACCTTGACAATTCCTTCAGTCATCTATTTGGAAAATTCAATATAATTCAATATATTACCTACCTCCTCACCAGCTGTCCCTGAACACTTAGCAGTCCTTATTTCAGCTAATCCCCTTATCATATTTGTATAAGCAACTGCTGACTGATTTGGCTTAATTACCTTTCCGTTGTCGTAGGTGGCCCAAGTAAATCCTCCAAATCGGATGGCTGATTAAATGAGTTGGCATCGTGCGATATGGACGAGCTAGTTAGTGAACACTGTACATCAGCAAACTGATCAAGCAATGTAATCCTTTTACTGACAATTCACAGACATCAGTATAGACAGGAGTCTTTATATTGACAGAAAATGCTAATACCATGCAACTTTGCAGAATGTTGCAATCCATAATGCAGTAAGTTTTCCCGAAACAAGACAAAGGCCAACATTCCAAACAAAGAAAGCACCCATTATATTCAGACAAACATAATGCAGCTATTGTTGTTTTTAATGTTAGCACAAAAAAATAAACAAGAATACAGTATGTGGGGGGAGTGGGGAGTTTATGTTTGCATAGCCATAAACTAAGGTAGAGACAGAATAGGACACAAAGATATAAATGTATATCTACACTCCTGACCCCAGCATACAGCAGTCAGTCCATCTGTCAGTCAGTATGTTATTAATAAGGTGGTGTGCCCAAAGAGGAAACTGTAGTGGGGAACAGTTGTGGCTCAGTGTTTTTTTTAAGACTTTGGATCTTTGCTACATCTGGACATAGTTTAACAGTCAACCTTGTGCCGAGTCAAAAACTTTTTTTTTAACTACATAAATAAGGTCCCCCTGTTTTGCTCCCTGGGCCTCACCCACACATTCCCAGAAAATATATATGTAATGTCCTTTGGATGAAAACTAGATTAATGTTATAATACTGCATACGTTTGGGTAATGGGAGTATTTCCAAGAAGCATTCACTCAAGAGTCAGTCAGGACCGGGGAAGGGGTAGAAAAAACTTTACACAAGGGTATGTGTCTCATAAAAAGGTGCAATCTGTAACAGTCAAAAGTGCTCTCCCTGCTTTGTAATGGTATAGTTTTTGTATCCCATTAATATGTGACTGTATTGTTGAAAAACTAAATCCTTAGAAAGGTGCGGTCCCTGCACATATAAAACAAATCAGTTAATAACTTTTTGCAAGTGTGATAAAGTATATTTTCTGTATCTTGTCAGTACTGTTATACTAAACTTGAAAAATGACAATTTACAGATTACACCTTGTGGAGTGGAGAAACCTTTAAAGCAGCAAAAGATAACATAATACTGTCTCAAAGAGAAGGAAAAATAAAAATTCCAGTGACATCCATAGTTTTTTTTTCCACCAGAGACCTGCACATCACAGACCATGGTGCAAATATTGTAAAAATAAATACATAAATACATACATGGGTAATCCATCCTTACATACATACACATATTGTATCATAAAATAAGAGAATTATAAGATAATTATAAAATTCATATGTACAAATGCATAGTCCATATGCGTCCAAGAAGAGGCCAAGCAATGAAGTTTTCTCTCTTCGTTTAGTTGTTTGGTGTATGTGTTTTCCATGTGGGTAAGTGTAATGTGGGTTAAAGTTTGTGTGCTGTGGTGTGCATGGCACTTACTGTACAAGAACACAGGGGTTACACACCATATCACTCTGTGCTGTTTCATCTTGTCTCGCCTCTACAGTCAGTGGGTTATTAGTGGGTAAAAGTTCACAGGTCAAAAGTTGAGAGGTACGTGTCCAGGTGTGTCCGAGGTGTCTAGCGTGCGTGTCCGGAAGAGCTGTGTGAGCGCGAATACAGAAGAGATGAGCACAGTACAGCGTTTGGCTAGTAGCCTCACGCCGTCACTCTCCCCCTGACCCTGTCCAGACCCTGTGAGGCCCACACTCTTACTCCCAACCGCAGTTCCAGCTGTCTCAACAGCCCCAACAAACTCCCTATACAGACCCACTATCTCCTTTAGCTTGTCCATGGGTTCCTGGTTGTCATCATCGTCATCATTGTGGACCAGACTCGTGTTATGGCAGATGTCACAACCAGGGCAGGGGTTGGTTCGCAGGCAGGCTGCTGACAACTGAACCAGGGCGCTGAAGCTGTTAGATAAAGAGCGCAAGGCTTCATCAGGAGCCCAACCAACACGTGTGGCCCGCTGACACCCAGATGCCAGTCGTCTAGCCTCTGCCTGGAGAAGACTTCTTTCAGCCTCTGTCATGGCGGCGGTGTTTGTCCCAGTACAAATTGAGCTGGATGCTGGAGTTGTACTGGCTTCAGTACCATTATGATTTAGGTCAGGCCCTACTTTTATGCCTGTGATATCCTGCTTTGAGTCTTGACATGACGTTTGTTGGTATTGTTCCAGTGTTCCCCTCTCTAAGACCAGCAGAAGTTGGTCTATATCTTGGCGTAGTGACGCAAAACCCCCTTTTAGCCCACCATAATTCTTGTTGGTAAGTGAACGAAGAGGACAACCTAGTGAGGTTGTGGGGGAAACCGGACGTGAAACTAGGGGACTGAGTTCAGAGGAGGCAGTGGAGAAAGTGGAAAGTGGACGGGGGTTGTCCTTAAGCAGTGACAGGATATTGGGGTTGGGAGAGGGTGTTGTAGGAGAGGCAACAGTTGCAGGTCGGGCAGGTTTGGGACGTGTGCGGCGGGAGAACTCGTAAACAGTAAGCTCCTCATCAAAGCTGACACCATCCTCAGCTTCTCCACTGAAACAGTTAGCGTAAACAGTGCGGCAGCCACAAGCCTCCCGGTGTTGTTGTGGAGGAGTGCTATCTGCGAGGGAGGAGGTTGGTGAGTCACCTCCAATTTGCATGTTGGACACACCTCCCAACCCTACTGCTGAGTGGGACCGTGACTGAGGCTGCTCAGATGAAACACTGCCACGGTGCGCATTATTCTCTTTGAAACTCAGATTAGGGTGGGAGCCATTTGTCCCATTGGCCTTTTTCATGTGTGAGGTCACTTCCTGGGCCTCTTTGATGGTGGCTATGACAACCTCAGCCCCATCCTCTAAAATGTTTCCTTTCCCTGGTGACTTTGAGGTCTCAGGCTCTTTTTCCTTGACAGGGGTCTTGTTTAAGTCTGATAAACCACTGGCTACAGACAAACCAGAACCGAATCCAGATGTGTCACCATTGATGGAGCTGGTGGAGGGATAGTCCAGAGTTCCCAAAATCTCCTGGGAACGGGTCATGTACCAAGGCAGAGCCTGGATCTTCCCTCTCAGGGCAGAAGCTGGTAGTCTGCCTCCCAGGCTGGAAGAGCTGGTCCTCAGGTCTGACCCTGATCCAGATCTTCCAGGTTCTCTGCTTTCTAGCCCCCCAACACCTTTGGAGTTGGTTGAGGTGAGGGAAGTGGTAAGGGTGAGAGGTGCATCTGTATTTTTGGGTGACAGGCTTTCATGACTCAGAGAGACCCTCCTGGGTCCTGACTGGACACTGCCATTGCGGCTGCCCCAAGGAAGGATTCCATTTGGTGGGCTGAGGCCTTCCTTAAAGATCCCTTTGCTTGGATCAGTTGGGGAAACAGGAGAGCTAGCAGGTAGTGATAAGGGGTGGAAATTACCCGGAGAAGTGGGTTTGGGGGCCACAGGAGGGGGAATGGCCAGCTTTGTACCTGAATTCGAGCGAGGGATATTGGGTAGGTTTGGTGGCTTTTTTGTGGGTAGGGCAGCCCCGTTGCTTTTCCCTTCAACTTTAGGAGTTTCCTTTTCATCAGGAGTGTATGCTTTGTCATTCAAAACAACATGCGCTCCATTCTCTTTCTCTGTTCTCAGGTCTTTATTCTGTTTTGGGCTGTTTTCTTGCATCTTTGTCTTGTCTTCAGTTTGTGGAGTTGCAATGGGCGCTGGTTGCTTGCTGCACCGCACTGCTGTGATCAGGGGTGATGAAAGAGGAAGTCCACCTGCCCCAGATGTGACAGACTTGAACTCCATGGTGTCTGGCTCCATTTCCAGGAGTTCAGAGGACAAACGTCCAGAGGCATCCCCGTTGCAGTGGGCATATGACCTCCCATGCTGGGGTGATTTGGGAGGAATGATCTGAGGTTTGGGAGGGATCTGAGGTTTAGGTGCCAAGGGTGGTTTGACCTTCACTTCAGGTTTCTGAGGTGGCTTTGGTGGACTGGGCTGCTGGTTGGTTATTTGATTTGGGGGAACTTTAGGTTTCTCCACTTCCTTCTTTATTTTAGATAATTGGGCTTTATTGGCAAGGGGGGAGGATGGCTCTTTTCCTGGAAGACCTGGAAGACCATTCCAGGTTCCACTCAACCGATTAGCATTCCGTCGGTCAGCCAGCTCAGCGTCTGTGAGAGACAGAGACAAATCAAAAGAAAAGGACATAAGGAGAAAGACATCAGTGAGTTTGCACAAATCCTCCTCAACCTCCTTTAATCACATTTCGATCAGAAATTCCAACTTAACTGTTTACATGGACACTAAATACATTGATCTGATAAATGTGTCTTTCCATGTCCCACAGCATTAATCACAATGTAACTTTTTTGATGTACACAAACTGTGTAGCCTCTAATCTGCTGGAAATATAGCAGCAGAACAAGAAGAAGTAGCTCCATTTTGCCAATGGCCAGTAAATGAAGAAAGTGTTTTGCCTGCTTATTTTCAAGGTGGACCCTAATCTTATCCTGGGAACATTATCCACTTTTGTTCTGATTGGGCTATTATTCTGACTATTAACATTGAGTCCATGTAAATTTAGCTACTGATGTCACATGTTGTCATCACATACTATAAAAAGCCAAACATGCCACCATAGACAAATTGGCTTCAGAAATCATGACTAGGATTATTATCCATCTGCAAAGTCATAACAAACATGCTGCAAACAAACCTGATAGATCAGGAACTGGGGGAGTAAATCTCTCCTGTGCATCAAAGAACTCATCCTCAGACTCTGAGACAGCATCTTTGACAAATAGAGCTGGTTTGGGGTTTGGTGAAGGTGTCAGGAACAAACTCTCTTCATCCTTGGAGAGGCGCTGTTCAGCCTGTCCTGCTTTGTGTCCAGGAATGGAACTCGTCCTTAATGGGACTTTGGGAGGGATCTTTTTCTTTCTTTTAATGGGTGACCTTTCAAAGGGCATGCTGTCAATCAGTCTCAAATCTCTTGAACTAGGAATCTTGGAAATGCGTCTGAGTTCCTCAACCCCCCGTTCTTCGTCCTCCTCCTCCTCATCATCATCATCATCATCATCGCTTGTAGCCTCAGGTGGGCTAGGAAGGAAATCAGCCTTGGAGAGTTCAGCAAAGCAGAGACAAGAGTTGTCATTACCCCGGTAATTGAGGTTGGTGGGTCGCAGGGGCCCTTGGTTGCGTTTTGGCTCCAGGAGGTAGGGGTGGTGAACGTCCAAGCTCGGTAGATCTTCGCTTGTGCGTGTTCCATGGAGTGCATCCCGACGAGATGGGGCTTTGGCTGCGGCGCTGCTCTCCTCCAGGGCAGCGCTCAAGGAGCCACTCGACAAGCTGGAGAAGCTGCTGGTGACCCGCGGGTCAGTGTGGTACCAGGTGGTCTCCAGGTTCATTTCTTCATCCATGATACTAAATTTACGCAAACCACTTCCAGTTGCTCCTCCTTCCTCTTCACCCTCATTTTCCTTACCTTCTGTTGTCACTATTATCTTCACTTCCTGTTTGCCTTTGTGTTCCTCTCTCTCTTTTCTTTCTTCCTCTCTCCTCTTTTCTTCCTCCTCTCTCCTCCTCTCTTCCCAGTCCTGACTTGCCGGGTCTGGGCGTTTGTAATTCTGAGAATCCATCGGGTCATCCTCATCTGTTGAGTCATCTGAGTCACTACAGCAGCGAGACACATAACCTAGTAACAAAAGGAACATACATAAGCACCAGACAAAACAATTTGTTAGTACATTATTAAAGCAGAATAAATTTTAAATTTTTGTGGTGTAACATGGCTGGCTTTTCTATCCGTACCCGTACTGGCTGGTGATATAAATCAAGATGTGATGTGAAAAATGTCTATCAAAAGGCCAAAGCCAGAAAGTGATGATTTAAAAGTGAAACAACTTTTGCTCACTTGATAGGGATTCATAGCACACGCCCTCTATTACGGCGAACCTCCCACACACACCTTCTTCAGCAGGAATCCGGTGCACCCTCACTTTTGGGCGCCCCAGACGGAAGACACTGACACTTGGATCAACCAGGAGTTTGTAGTAGCCTCCCAGCAGACACCCTAAGTCTTTGGCTGCCAGAGAGTCCATCAGTAAGGCAAATGGCTGAGAGGGGGAGGGCACAGCAGAAGATAAGGTAAAGCGGCAGTGATTAAAGCCAAAGGGTAAGGGAGAAAAGGCAATGGAGTGGGAGAAAGAGGGAGAGAGAGTCACCTTTGAGTCCAGTGAATTAGCTTTATTCAGCTACCACACACCCCCCTTAGGCTGTATACTGTTTGTGTATTGGAAGAGAAATGGCTGACCTACATTTACTCTAGAATGAGCTTTGGTGCAAATGTGGTGTGATGAGTGAAGATCCATTTTTCGTATCTGTGTCAGTGCGTAAGTGCCTACACGTTAATGAATAATAGAGCCCAATATCTCGATTACCACACATTTGCATCCAGTGTCTACCATACCTTCATGTCGTGCAGTGAGATGCGCAGCAGGCTGACTTTGTCCGACTCCGATAGCAACTCCACTCGGCTGATGCTGCTGAACTCCACCAGAGTAGAAATCACGTTGAGCTTGTGGTTGATGACCTGACTCATCCCATACTTGGCTCCCACCAGCAGGCTGACTAATACTTCCCGGTCCTGAAGCTGAGTGTAGGTGACACCGAGGAAGCATGCGTCAGAATAGAAAAGGAATAGGACATAGATCAATGTCAGAAATGTTCTGAGACCCTCTTTTCCTTCTTGAAACCAATTCTGATACCTGAACTTTGTGTATCAGCCAATACTGAGCACCGATATTATACCAGTGTGTAAAAAAAAGAAATCTCAGTAAAGAGTCAGTTTTGTTTTCTTCACAACCCCAAAATAGTTAATTCAAATCCAGTTCACGATCACAAAAAAACTTGTTTTACTGAGGATCACCACAAAAACAAAAACAAACAAAATCAGGAAATGAAGACTGGAATAACAGCGTCTGTATTTGCAGTTCAATAACAGAGATTATATACAATATACTGGGTACTCATTTTGAAGTTGTTTAGTTGGCTGGATATATATTTTATTTTTAACCAGGTGTTTGCATATGTATAGTATTAATTTCTTAGGATGTGTGCAATCGTCGGTCCAAATGGACGCATGACACACGAGGCAGCCATAATGCATGGATGTGAACATTAAAAGCAAGAACACTCAGTCAGTCAGGTTTGCAGCATCGGCCTTAGTTCCTGGAGAAACTCCGCCTGGGACATACAAAATCCACCAGATTATTCCTCTTCCTAACATAGACTCCAGAGACTTTGTGTTTACCACATGCTTGCTAATAACGCAGTCTTTGCAATGCGATTTGAGCCTCCACTGACCGTAAAATTAAGTGTACGGGCCACTGTTAGGAAGTAGCTGAGTCCTGTTTGGGGCTAATACAATATGTAGTACTGGATTGGTGCATAGACTCTCATGGTCCCACATTTTAGGCAGTATTCAAAGCATTTGGTATTGGTATCGGAACAACCCTATTAAATTTGTTGAATGATGACATAATAACAACGTAATGACATCATAATGTAAGCTCTAGCAAATGAACCAATCAGGCTTCTAACCCTTACCATCATCGTAGCTGTGTATGATCGTCCTCCATATGAAATGAGCTCTCCCAGCTGAGTGAGGTAGGCCAGCCGAGCCTGAGTGGCAGATATTACCTACAACACCACAGTGGACATGGGAGGAGAGACAAAAATAGGAGTGAGAGCAGAACAGGCAAACAGGGAAACTCAGTGAAAAAACAAACAAACAGGAGGAATGTCCTGGTTGACTCACTGACCGAAACAACGCTCTCCACAGAGAAATATGCTTTTCCCAGAAACACTTTCCAAGCCCTGACCTACTATTTCCTTTTTAATTACCCTCCCACTCACCTTCTATCTGTCTCCCAACCTACTCTCACTCTATATACCACTTTACTGTAAACCTCAGGGAGATTAGCAGTCACTGTAAGTGTCAGCTAAAAAGTACCCCAAAGCCACTACTAAACTGTCACTTTCTATCTCTTTGCACCTCTCAGTATTTCCTTCCACTCATCCATCAGTCTTGTATCTACCTTCTGGCGTGGCTCTAGCAGGGACTGAATCTTTTTGAGGTGGTAACTGATGGCTTTCCTCAGGTCCTTCTCCCTCATGTTGCCCAGCAGCGTGGGAGAGATGAAGCTGTCAAGGCCAAACTCCTTCCTGTCATCATCAAAGACACACAGAGGAATGAAAAGCACTGTAATTTCAACACCTGCTAAAACCGAATGTGAAACTGAACTACAGTAGTCTACCCCGCATGTGCTATGCTTGATTTAGTATGCCCAAAACCAAGTAAATATTGGTGTAGCATTTGAAAGAGCCTGGGACTGGGAAAAAAGCCAAAACCAATATGGATTTGTAGGGCAGGTGAGAAACACACACTATGACGAATCTAATGTTAGCCTCATAAGCTAGGTGGCTTATGCTTTTTGACACATAATAGCAAATGCTGGTTCCAAGTACAGCCTTAATTACACTAAAATACCAAACTGTACTCTAACTGACCCTTCACTAAGCCCCTCCTCCAAGCAGCAACTGTCCAATCATAGATTAGCAATCATAAATAGGTCAAGCTTTGCATTTCTCTATTTGTTGAAATGATATGAATGAGGCTCCAAGAAGAGCAATGAAGTGCCTTATGAGTTTGGAGGGTGGCATCTTTTTTTTTCTTTTTGTAAAAACATAAAACACAAGAGCAGATGTTAAACTTCGTCTTTATCTGTTCCAACATAAGATGCAAACATTAGCATGCCTGGCTGACTAGCTTATTATTTGAAGTAATGTTAGCTTCAGCCAAACTTCTGTTACATACCAATTTCTGGCTTAATTCCTGTGGTTACATTAGGATTTGTTATGTTATGTGTTATCATTTGAGAATGAGTGTGTTGGCTGGTGCATAACCGAAGTGGTGCTAAGATGGGTTAGCTTAGCTCTTTTCCCGGCTCTCTCCCTGACTGTGGTCCAGCTGAACTCACGGCCTGCTGAACATGATCTAATCACTGTGCTTCTTTTTTCATGTTCAAAAGTCGGCTGTCGTATACATATCCAGTATGTGTACAGTGTGTACAGTATTTCATTGTCCAGCCAATGTTTGTAGGAATGTCAGCTAATCTGCTAATGCGAGTCATTATTTTAGCCAACAAAAATCCATGGTCATCAGCTAGAAGTTAAGACTGCTTTTGTTTACTTCTATGTGGAATAGATGATCGAGTGTTTCAAAAATTACTGCCAAATTCGATGTTAAAACTGACACCGTTATCACGGTGTGTCACAGTGCGTGAATGGAAAGCTTGACAGACGTAGCAACAGTAACTAAGGAGGGCTTAGCAAATGGTCAGTTTTGTCTTGTTTTGCTAGCTGTTTGTCAGGTTACTACAGAATGAAATACACTTACATATCTTTAAAGGTGAGGCTAACATTAGCTTTTCTGTATAGCTATAGCTCAAGCATCATCAACTCAGTGTGCAATTGTTAGAGATGTTAACAGTGTTACATACATACAAACGTAAAATTTTGTTAAGTGGTGCCATGAGTATATTGCTTTAAATATTCGCTCTATATTTTGGCTTTGAGGTATGAGTAAGCCTATTTATCAGAAAGTAAGCTTGAAATTTGTACATGAAAATCAAATACAGGCTTTACTGGTGTTGTTATTTTTCCCACAGCCGCCACTAGATGTTACTAACAGCCATATTTTATATTTGAAAGCCCCTTCAGTCTAACCGTAACCATGACTGCATCATCAGTTTAATTTGAGATAAAGCAAAAAAAACCTGCGTCTGCAACACACAGAGTATTTATGACTGCAATGACGTATATAACCATATTAATCTATGAGTCAGTGATTTGGTCTTTTGGGAAATGGCTCTGAGCGTATGTGTTTGTGCATTTATAGCTTTTATGCAAGTGTGAAAGAGAGACATGGAGAAAGACAGGAAGATGTAGGCCTGAATTTGAAAACCGAAATAAGAAACATTTTAACCACACACAGGAAACAGAACAAATATAGACCCTTGTGCACACACACATAACATTTTCCAATCACATTAATAGATTAGGCATTGAGCGTGCACTCTTATCCCTCCCAAATTATAATGATTGCAGTAGTAGAGTGAGCTCAAACCCATAGATGACCAAAATTACAAAAACCTGTAAAGCAGAGTGCTGGAGTGTCCTACCGGTGTGACATGCGCACACAAACACATATGACTCACGTAATACTCTTGATAGAGGTCCTGGTCTGTCCACAACTATCTAGTCTCTCATGCATGTGCAGAGCAGCCAGGCGGAGCGCAGTGTTACACTTCATCTCGACTGCAAAACGCTCCTGCAGCACGTCCCCAACACTCTGGAAACACAGAGTCAAAGCGTAATGCATACAGACATTGCACTAAACATACCAATGCACAACTGAAAAGCATCATCATGTTTTTATATTCTTGTATGACACACCAACATGCTGAACATCATGTCAGACAGTGCAAAATACACAGCTCGTGAGCATCTTTATAAGTAAACCAACAATGGGACATCCAAACTGCCATTTATGCGGCAAAAACAAAGACAGCAGGAGGCAGAGACTCCTCATAGAACAATAAATCAACATGACATAAGTAGCACTCCCATTGCTCCCAGTGCAACAAAAATATGCAAAGGCAACTGCTTTGTGTATGCAGGAGATGATCAAGTTTTGTTATTTCATCTTTGATATCTCACAAAATTTTATGGAGGCACATTAAAAAGAAAATCTTTTTACATGAGATAAGGGTAGTTTTGAACCAATATGAGAAAGACACAGGGAGCAACTGCATGATCATTTTTGTAATGTTTTCCACAGCAGGTTTAGAGCACAAAAGTCTAAGTTGAGTTTTTTTTTTTTTTTTTACTGTATGAACATTTAGACTTGGCTTTACAAACCAAATGTGAGGCAAAGAGTATGTTTGTTTGAGACAATGTGGGACAAGTTATCAATGTTGAGAGGTATCCTGAAATTTTGATAGTAAAAAAAATAAACATTTCTGTTCTGCACCTTAGCTTGTAAAATCTCAACACTTTGCCCTCTGATTGTTTCACTAGCAATCAGAGGGCAAATAGACAATAATTAAGTTGTTTCCCAGTCTTTGTTGTAGCTGTATTTCCTTGTCTTTGTGGTAGCTTCTATTGTTTTCCACCTAAATCTGCATAGCTTGTGACTTGCAATTTTTCCCGTTGGGCGTAGGCAGCAAAGATGGAGAGAGGTTAACCTGCACTTGACCCGCGTCTGCACAGTTTGATTAACATCAAACACCGCCCCATGATGACAGCCTTCCCTGCTTTCATCACTGCCAGTGGATAAAAGATACATTTTAGGAAAAGGTCGTTCCTGCAGTGGTTTGACTGCTGCAAACTAGAGCAAATCAGAATGTGGATGGACATGGGACAAGGAATAAAAGTGCTGTATAAAGTGGGACACCTGGTCATCCTACTTGGTTTACACGTTAGTAAGGAGATCAACTTCTGATGGAGGTTGAACAACAAAAAGTCTCTGACGGTATGTTCACACTACCAGAGACAAAGCATCAGGCTACAAGCCATTTTCAATGGAAACTGGCAACATGAAGCCAGAAACTGACGTCCGACAAATCAAAGTCAAGCTGACCTCAACTTTTTTTTTTTAGCATTCAGTGACCCTGTGACGCATCAACCGATCATTTGTTTTTGTTTTAACACTTCCCATCTCCCCACAAATCCTGGAAGAAAAATAATTCTTGCTATTAGCCACATCACTACAGCATAAACAAAACAAAATTCAGCTTGTTCACTGACTCTACACACAAACGCTCATTGACATCAATGAGCGCTTAAGCAAATCTTCACTGGCAACTTGGTATAAATGTATCTGGCCACCTTTGGCCACTTTGTAGCTAGCACATGAGAGAATTAGCTTCTCTGACCTGTAAAAAGAGGTACTCAAAGGCAGAGGGGTCGTCCTGCAGCAGGTCCGTGGGGTCTCTGGGGATGAAACACACCCTGAACAGACATCTGTAGTCATGGGAGTCTTTTTTCTGCACCACCTGGCAAAGACAAAAAAAAAAAAAAAAAAAAAAAA
>JAJHUR010140557.1:29783-58850 GCA_027495735.1 Lutjanus campechanus | reverse complement strand
GCAAAAGACGCCATTTACGCCATGTTTTTAGCAGAAATGTCAACTGTAGCATGTAGCCGGTAGGATGTAAACATGGCATTGATCTCCTGAGACTTTGTATATATCTTAATGGACGCACGTGCGGAAGTCTCATCATCACATCGGCATAGTGGTGAGTACATACTGAGTGGCTTATTCTAACAAAGTGGAGTATCGCTTTAAGTAAAAGTAGCCTATATGTATTTTGCATTCCGTTTTTTCACAAATTTGAAGTTTGGCACTACTGTTGGACCAGCTGATCGGCACAACTTCTTCCCGACTTCCAAGACATTGTTGTCAAAAGTAATGTTGCATAAAAAGTAAGTGTAAAAGTAGAAAATTGTGAACCTCTTATGACAGCTCACATTCATTCATGCTCATACTGTAGGGAGACACCACTGCAGCAATGTTGGCTTATTAACCACCGGTACTTCGCCGGATTCATCTACAGCTATAGGTTAACGTGGTAATAACACGGCAAAATGGGGGCCCCGCCCACAATGCATCCTGGCACATGTAGGCACTCCTACAGCTCTCTGTGAGCAGGAAACGTCTTGGTCAATGTAGCAGCAATGAGGAATTTATTGCTCCAAATGACTACATTTACCACCAACAATGACTGAACATTCACATGAAAAGTGTCGAAATTTCCCTTTAATAAGCTATTCATCAACATAAATGTCTCGTTTATTCAGACACTGAGTATTTATCTTCACCTTTATTTAATCAGGCAAGTCAATAAGAATAAGAACTAATTCTTATTTACAATGGTGGCCTGGTTAAATAAAGGGTTAAAATACATAGAAACACATGTTTCAGTCCACAGAGAAGGTCAAACAACAGTTAAAATAAGCTATTATAATATAGTTAACTATTGTAAACTACAGCTAGTTGTTGCCATGGTTTCTATATTCCTCAGTAAATGCCACATCTTACTGAAAAATCTGACTTTTGCGACATCTTAAATGACCTAATATACCTTTGTTACTCATTGTCCATACGCCACCAACGTCGTGATTACACTTTTTCCGATGGCGTTTGAAAGCACCACGGGAACAACCCGCCCCTATTACCTCCCCCTCTTCTGACGTCACTCCAACGGCAATTTGCATGAAGTGTTTTCTCGCTGCAGCTTCAACTCGCCTGCAGAACGAGTCTCTCCGAGGGGGAAAGCGAGGGAAGAGGCGCAGTTAGAATACAAGGAGGAGGAGGGGGGCTCTTGTGTTTCACATCAGAGGAGCAGCAGGAGAAAAAAAAGACGGTCCGAAAGCGGAGGATAAGGTGTCGGATGCCAAAAGCAGAGAGGGAAAAAACAGAAGAGCCGCTTCTCTCGTATCGGAAAATGGAGCTACCCGCCGCGGGAGAGCACGTCTTTGCGGTGGAGAGCATCGAGAAGAAGCGCAGCAGAAAGGTTTGTCACCAGAGCACTGAAGGACATTTTTTACACACATGCACATGGAGGGGAGCATCATCTCTCTTTGGCTTTCCTCCACCTCCTCGTGGACTACACGTTTTGTTTTTCTCATGAAATAATTTGTAAGATGACGGTGCAGTGCAGAGTGCATTTTGCTGCGTAAAGTAACTGATTATCCCGTTTCTCTGCATTCACAGGGGAGGGTTGAGTATCTGGTCAAGTGGCGAGGATGGTCCCCAAAGTAAGTCCTCTTCTAAGCATACTCATCATGATAACACAACATTTCAAACAGAAGTGTGTGTGTGTGTGTGTGTGTGTGTGTGTATGTGTATGAATGTGAATGTGTTCATCCGTGCGAGCGTGGGCGCGCAAATGGGCGGCTGCGCGTTCTTGCATTGGGCGCTCGACGCGTTGGCCTCGATGATGGATGTGGCTTTACAATGTATGCAATCCCCAGTGTGCCAATTAAAGGAAGACGTGTCTATAATTGAACGCTATGTTTAAGAAATGCCCATATATCTACAGTTGAGTGGAGGCTGGGCCATTGTGCCCCCCCTACCTCCCACCCACCTACGGCCGTGCGTAAAAGTTACTCATGATTTATTACACGTGCATCCACAGGGAGTGCGAGTGTCTCAGCATGTTGTTTACACATGCACATGCCAACAAATACGGCGAGATTTATAAGTGAAGGGTTGAGTTTGGGCCAGTCGAGGCCAGTGCCTGTTAATGTCTGCCACTGTTTGACAGGCGCTCACTGTCTCCTCTCTGCACAGATACAACACGTGGGAACCAGAGGAAAACATCCTGGACCCAAGATTGCTTGATGCCTTCCAAGACAGGTGAGTCTTGAGTTGGATAAAAAAAGGCCTCACAAGGGGCGAGGTCCACAATAAATTGCACAAACAAATTCACAGTTTCCTACATTTCCAGTTCTTCACACAATGCATTAACTGTTACTGTCACTCATCAACAAGTTTACAAATGGATCTTTCCGCATGTTTGTAGTCAGAACTATGCTGCCTGGGCTGTCTGCCTGGACAATCTCATGTTGATAATAAAGTAAATATCAGTTAAAGGTGCAGAATTTCAGCCCTGAGGGTTTGTGGATTAGGATTAACAGTTGTGTCATTAGAGGGTCAAGTTAGGGTTAAACTCAGGTCAACTCAAACTTGTGACTTTGCTGCATCTACTTTTTGCAACCTGATAG
Organism: Lutjanus campechanus; assembly: GCA_027495735.1. Taxonomy (NCBI): domain Eukaryota; kingdom Metazoa; phylum Chordata; class Actinopteri; order Lutjaniformes; family Lutjanidae; genus Lutjanus; species Lutjanus campechanus. Next base: position 56,208 of record JAJHUR010140557.1, on the reverse strand, counting down.
TTATTTGAGCTTCAGCGTCAGGTTGTCATGCTAAAGGGCTACCTGCTGTCCCACCACCCAGTCACCAGATACACCTGTGTCATCCTCCACATGATACATAAACTAATTAGTGTTGATTATGCAAAATTATATACTTACCAACACAAACGTTTTATTTGGCTAATTGATCATTTGGTAAACTATTTAGACTTAACTGTAGTTTGGCAACTAATGGTTATTTTCACCATCAATTAATCTGCCAATTATTTTCATGATTAATCCTCTAGTCCATAAAATGTCAAAAAATTATGAAAAATGCTCTTCACAATTTCTCAGAGTCCAAAGTGACATCTTCAGATTGCTTCTTTTGTCCAACCAACAGTCTGAAACCCAAAGATTCCTCATTTACTATCATGAATGTCAAAGAAATGCAGCAAATTTTCATATTTAAGAAGCTGAAACCACAAAATGTTTGACATTTTTGTTTGAGAATATCAATGACCAAAATAACTGGAAACTACTCTTCTTTCCATCAACTCTTTGTTGCAGTGCTACACTATTTAAGCAAATACAATCTTCAGACCCATGTTTCACATCACACTTGTAACCTGCATGTTGAACCATCTTGGACCATGATGTCTCAAAGTCCTGTTTGTATATTCAAGTTTTAAACCAGTGGTTCCTAAGTTGAGCAGGCCTGGATGCCCAGGAGAGAAATATATAGTGAAACAAAGTTAAATTAATATCATTAATGTAGGAGAAATAAACAAGTGTTGATGCTACCATGCTAATCTTTATTTCACTAAAATACCACTAGAATATTTTATTATCAGTTGCTTCTCCAATTATTGTTAATGATTGACAATAATTGTTGGGCTGCACATACATCATTTTGCACTGTATAGGTCAAACATAAAGTGACCTAACAATAAGCAGAACACATTTTTGGATGGGTGGGGACTTTAAATTATGGTGCACATCTTTTCTAAATCTGCTCATGGTGTAGTGGAAAGGGGAAATGAAGATTAAGTGAGCAGGGAACTAAATAGTGACTTAGTAATTGTTATAAATCAGAGGTGAATGCACCTTCTCAAAACTTCCTGACCTCATGTTCTCTATTAGAGACGGACCCTGTGCACTGTCCACTGTTTTCAAAGGGGGCTACCATGGTGAAATTAGCTGCTTGGCTAATTGCTAAATAGTGTGATGAGTGACTGAGCAGACAGCTCCACACATGAAGGACAGTGTAATTGAATTTCTTGAATGCATGGCGTGTTAAACTGTCACTGGCTTTTCTCTTAGCCTCCCTCAGCTTTTCGCTCACAGCAACCTTTCAGGTGCAGGTCGCACGTTAAAGCAAAACATCGACATCACTCCACGTCTGTTTTTGCAATTACCTCTCTCTCTAAAGAGGGGAGATTTTATTGAAACTAATTGCGTGTCTCTCCGGGGAGCCAAATCGTCTGAATGCCAGGCTATGAAAATACACTGAGTCGTCATTGTAATTAGATGTGAGGGAGGATGGTGGGGGAGGGGACTGACATCACCCCTGTCTGCGGTATTGAGTTACTGCCTTGGAGAGACTTGCATGGAGACTGAGGAAAGCTAAGGAAAGTCAGAGAGGAGCTGGCCTTTATCTTCTGCTGTGGATACACACATTACACAGGATATTATTGTGTTATTTTAGGTGGAAAAAAGCTAATTTGAGGCCGCTGTTTAGCTTTTTGAAGCAGTTTGGAATAACTGAAATAGTGTATTACACATGAAGACAGGTGAGGATACTGGAAAAAGGTACATTTATGATAACAATAAAAATGTATGTTCCTTTAATGAATTTCACTTTGCATCTGGAAGTGTAACTCCAACCTGTAACACAGGCTCAGTGTTTTGTGTTTGAGCCTGAGGAGGACACCCGTGACGTTGTGTTGCCATGCAACGGCGACTCATCTCTATGAGATGGTTTCACTGATTGGCTGCTGTTTTCCTCTCCCGCAGGGAACGTCAAGAGCAGCTGATGGGATATCGCAAGAGAGGACCCAAGCCCAAACACCTTCTGGTTCAGGTGGGGAAAAAATTATGCTTTCTGTAATACTTCTTGATTAGCAATAATGTAAATGATGAACTATGGCCACACTTCATTTTCTCGCATTTTAACAGGTGTATACTATTAATCTTGTATGGGTGTGATTTGATTGCTATTATTTATGGCTTAGGTTAAGACAAAAATCTAGCAATCTTCCTTGTTTTATATTTTTTATTAATTTCAACAGCCATTTCCAGTCAATCAATAAAAGAGGGAACTACACTGAAATCTTACCTTTTACCCTTTTTACCTAATCTTACCTAAACCTTTTTGAAAATGATGAATAAATTGCCTTGTATCTTGTACTCGCCGATATCAGATCCAACATTTAAGGCAGTGTATGAGGCATTTCTGATACTGACATTGTTATCGGAACAGCCCTCCCCAGAATGCAACTCGAAACCATTACTTAGTAGACCCCTCGAACCTGGTAAACAGCCATGACTCCCAACACATCCAGTTTTATTGAAGGCTTTCTGTTATAATTTATAGCTTGAGTTTGAGTTGAAATAACATCAGGATTGTTTTGTCAGACTTTAAAAAGCTCTTTCAGAGCCAAAGAAGACATTATACAACTGTTTTCTCTGGCTGAGTAGCCTCCATGATGACATAACTGGTTTTCATGTGTAAAATTGGTGGTGTGCAACTTCAGCTTGGTTGTTGGGAGTGGTGGAAAATTGAAAATCAGAAGATTTATTACAAACAATAAATATGCGAGGGGATATTATCTCCATTAAATTTTATAGAGACCAGTTCCCTGACCTAACAGTTGTAGCTAAATGACTGTGAATCGTACATTTAGCGCATCAATCAGTGGTCCAAAAGGGCAGGGGAACCCCTCAGAGGAGTGTGTTTTGTTCCTCTCAGGAGGGTGTTGGTGGTAACACATGGGATAAAGTCAATGACGGGACACAAAGCAGCCAGTGACATTCCTCCGAGCTGAGGTCACAGCCACAGGAGACACTTTGAAATGTCACTCTGATGGCCAGGCCGCTGTCTGAAAGAGCGGCACAGGAGCTGTAGGAGGGCCGTGTGAACATGGATGAAGGCCCCTGAAATCAACTGTGTACTCGTCGGGGCCTCAGAAGAGCCTCTTCACACATTCCAAGCACAGTGTCTTCAGTGCAGCTCATGGGCCCCAAAGAACCATAGCTTTTTGTTGTAGCCTTGACACAGACACATGTATAGATAGTGTAGACAGTTTAACCATTAATCAAATGCTCCACCAAGAGCAATGCACTTTACTTTAAAGGAGGAATCTTTAATTTACTGTAAGAAATCATAAAATGACTATGATATGTCATCAGAAATTAAGGAAACCTGCCAACTGTGGCAGTGAAATTTCCATATTTGGCAGGAATGTCTGTTTTTGTTTGTCCATTTCATGTCAGTTAGAGTTCAAATTAATGCTGAATGTTCACCAAATGAGTTAGTGTCTGTTTATGATTTGTAAGAAATCATTAATAATGTTTTAGAAGGAGTATTTGTTTGTAATGGTTAAATTGAGCAATATGTTAATTGAGTCTGGCAGGCAGTAAGGCAGGCAGCTCCTGAACTCAAACTCCAGAGTGAGTATATTCAGAGCAGTCTTTTTTCAGGATAACGGGATTAGCTTTACATCGACAGACAACTGACAGTTATAAACAGTTAATCAATTTACAGTGTAGGACTCATCATTGTTTGTTATGTCACATTATAATGTTTCTCATATTGCAGTGTTTCCAGCAGCCTGCCTGAGCTTCCTCGAGTCTGGGGAGGAGGGGGCGGGGGGAACAACTCACTTCAACCATAGATTGTATATTAAATGCAGTTTCAACTTATTTAGGCCTAAAATACCATCTATGGATCCAACTTCCTATTTGGGCTATTGTATTCATTTAAATACTAAACACCAGAAATCCTCAGAGTTATATTATTGTGCTTTTTTAATAATAAAAGTTACTGTCTGGTCTCACAGGTTCCTTCTTTCGCCCGGAGATCCAGTATCTTGGCTGACCTTCATGAGGCATCCCTGGATGACGACAGCTGTCAGAAGACGAACCCCATCCAGATGCTCCGTCCCCAAGGCCAGCAGTACCAGCTGAACAGCAAGAAGCACCACCAGTACCAGCCACTGTGCAGGGAGCGTGACGCTGAGCAGCAGGCGAACGGCAAGAAGTTCTACTATCAGCTCAACAGCAAGAAGCACCACCACTACCAGCCGGACCTCAAGGTGCACGAGCCCATATTTGCTAAGCCCAGAGAGGTAAAGGGTCCAGAACTGGCAAACAAGGGCTACAACCTTCCCCCAGTGCTGCAGCAAAAGTGGGTCCGGGACAAGGACTCTGGCTGCTTGACCAAAGTCAAGGATATCACCATGGAGCTGAAGAAGCTCCCAGCAGACCTCAATGGCCACAAAGAGCCAGACAAGGTCAAACCTAAAGAGGATGCTTCACCACAGTCTAATGGTGTCAGCAACAGCAAGCTAAAGATCGTGAAGAACAAAAACAAGAATGGAAGGATTGTTATTGTCATGAGCAAGTACATGGAGAACGGAATGCAAGCAGCTAAGATAAAAAATGGTGATTCTGAAATTGCTGAAAAGCCGCCACATGGACCTGACAAGTGCACTGAGAACCACCTCGAGAAGATGAGGCTCGTCAAGAAGCTCGGCCTCGTGAACGGATTTGCAAAAAACCCCAAAGATAAACCAACTATTCCCACTACTGGATTTAACGGAGATTGCCCCAAAGAAAAGGAACAGTCCCCCAAAACGGAGCCAACTGTGACGGAACAGGATAAACATGTCGAGGTCAGGGGTCAGGGGCAGCTTCCAGCGGATCAGCCTTTACAATTGACAACCAAGCCTAATCTGCTCTCCCTGCCTTTGGATAGAGGAGTTCCCTCCCCACTGGACAAAAGAGGAAGCCAAGGTGGATTTCAGGGACTGAAGCGGCACTTCTCTGACACAGACAGCGAGGAGCACGGGAGCAGTAAGAGGTTTTTGAGCTCCAGGAGTATCAGCGCTCCCAACACAGCATCTTCACCCACCCAAAGCATCAGCTTCCACCAAAACGAACAGCAGAGTCACACTGGACTGCAGGACTGTGGGTACGCAGACCAAGAGGAACCTATGGACTTAAGCATGGTCAAGTCCAGGCCTAAACCTATCCAGGCTGACACAACATCAAAAGCTGAAAATGTAACACACACACTGGCTGAAACGGACACACAAGCTGAAACACAAACACAAACAGACACACAAACAGAAACTCAGCCCCGGACTGAAACACAAAAGACTACAGAGGAAGAGAAAGTTGATTCATTGTCTGTTTCTAACCATGAAAAGAGAAAAGAGGACACGTTTCCCTCTTTCCAGCCTTTCCTTGGGAATATAGTGATCACTGACATTACCACAAACTGCCTCACAGTCACATTTAAGGAATACATAACGGCGTAACACAGCTGAGTACCAACTGTCACTGTATAAATGTAAATTACATATATTTGTATTTTCTGATGCTTGAATGTACAAACAGACCGTTGATGTTGTTTTCATTTTGTATAGTTCAGTTAAAAAAAAAAAGATCCTTTATTGCGTTATTTGCATATTTCTTCTTATAACCTCTACTTGTTGTTACTTCTGGAGACTTTATCACATGCAGTATCTAATTTCAGCTATTTGAAACTTAGTTTAAAGAGCAAAATTAGGTCGTAATTGAAGATGCCCTTAACTCTTGTAAATACTTGTCACTTTTCTATGGATGTAATTTGATTTTACACTCAACTGTCTGCATCTCAGATAATGTTCAACAAATGTAGGCTATATGGAGAATTTTGTAAGGAAAGAAAGAAAAATTATATTGAAACAAGGTAAATTACACTGTGTCTGTCTGAGTGTGTGTGTGCTGCACGTGAGTGTGTGTGTGAACAGATGGACAGATTTAAACAAGGATGCATGCTGCTTGGACAGATTATGCCATTAGGCATGCTTAAACAAGCAGATAAAGAAAAATGAAACGCCTATCTGTCAAAAAATGTGATTTGCATTGTTAAAAGGGAAAATGGGATGATTTTTAAATGAAAGATTATTAATGGTTAATGTATATGCTCCTCCTGTTTGCTCTCTGTTTTTTGAATCATGCAACTTGAGATTCGATACTGAGCACAAGCCACTTCCAATCAGACAGTCGATTTACAACCCTGTGACTTATTTTATGTTTTAAAGCAGTGCCGTGACTAAAAATGTTTTTTTCATTTGATTTATATCAGTCACAAATCAGTGTTAACACTTGCCAGTTGAGCTGTGTAATCCAGCAGATTAGTACCACCAGCTGGGTGCTCTATGAATCAGTTTTTCACCCTGACATTTTCGGCACATGTTATGAATGGGATAGAATGGGTTTGTCTTGGTGTCACATTTTGACTAACTTTTGCAACAAATCGGTAATTCAAAGTACATAAAAGCACACATTCTGGTCATAATCTGATCTGGCCCCTTGTCTCATACCTGCCCCCAGTCCCTTCCAGCACTTTGTGATCTGAGGTGCAGTGAACTGTTCTGTGAGAACGTTGATCAGATGCACTTTTGATGTTTTGTGTGCAGACTAAAAAAATGAAGGCTTCCAATGATACATTTTGCAATAATAAAATTGTTTGCAAGTGGCACATGGACTTCTGTGTAATGTGTTTGTGTTTATCCTTATATAATCCCACACTGTAAAAAAAAAAAAAGGAATCTAGTGGAATCAACTAACCTTTTCTCATTAACTTAATGTAAATATATTTATTCAAGTTAATTAAACTGAAAATTCCTAGTATTTATTTTCAGAACACCTCCCAACTTATAAACGAGTTCTTTTAACTTGAAGTCTTTTGAAGTGATGGGTTACATGAATGTACTGCAAAGAGTTCAATCAGCTCATTAAATTAAGATTCTAAAGAAAGAATCAGCATATTACTAGACTGTGCAGCATGCATAGTTTTAGAGTTAAAACTCACCCGGGACCCTTCTTTTTGATTGTTTGAAGAAAATGAAATCTTGCTGTGTGTCTCTAATACACTTTAAAATAAGTCATGGTTACTTTTTTCACAAGAATAAAAACATTGAACCATGATGAATGCTTGTATTGAATTCAGTCCATACTCCCCTTTACACCTAATTTAATAAATTTACTGGGAGCAGTTTCACATCTTGTTTTTGTACCAATGTTGGAACAAAGTAGCTCCAACAGGAGCCACTACAGCTGTAAGTTCTTTGTGTGAAATGAAGATTTGACTCTTTAAATGGACAAAATGTCAAAAGGAAATCAAATTTGTTCATAATGTTCATCAGTATGACTGAAGAGTTGTTGGTTTAACTTCATATGTTAGGCTTATTGAACATGTTTTCTCTAGTACAACTGAACTAACATCAAGTTTATTTGACTTGAAGAGTTTGTTTTGAATCATACAAAATTATCCCAAGTTGTTTTTTGAAATTCAGTCAACTTTAAATTTGAAGGCAGCCTGGACACAAACTTTGTTAAGTTAAATGTTTAAAACAGGTAATTTTTTACAGTGTATGCCAGCCTCAGAAAAAGAAACTCATGGCTGACATGACTGAGAATGAAAGATTTTAACAGGAAAGGGCGGCAGCTATAAGGCTCTTAGATGGCTAACCTTACCTCAGAAGTTTCCAAATCTGTACATCTATTTGTGGCTCTGTGTGTGTGTGTGTGTGTGTGTGTGTGTGTGTGTGTATAGGCTGCGGGCCGTGAGGATTATTACAGAGCCTGAGAGTTTATTTTCAGATGGACTGCCTGGACCGAGCATTTGCCTTGTGTGCATACTGTAGCTATACAGGTCAGGCCTGGTTTACGACCACATATGGAAAACAATTAATACAAATACAAAGCACCTAAAAAGACTGTTCAATTCTAATTTATATAAACAACTAATATAGTGGTATAATCAACATTAGGGGAGACCAGGGGCAACTGTAACACATTTAATTCCTCCAATCAGAAACAAGTTGGACATGCTCAATAGCAATCTCTCTTTGCCTGTGGAAAATGAGAAGGGTCATTTGACCCCAACAGAAGTTTTTAACAACAAAAAAAAAAGAAAAAGATTTTTTGTTATTAAAGTTTGTATATGTGTCGTTTTTTCTGCTGTGTAAAGTTAAAATTAAATTTGGTCTCAAGGTCATTGCTTAAAAATTAACACAAACAAACTATGCTACATACAGGTGTTGCTAGCTAGCATACAAGGTTACATCAAAGGTGCAAGCTACGTGTCCCAGTGTCAGTGTGTTACATACTTTTCTGTTAGAAAATGATCATATTTCACTAAATGAAATGTAAATGTAAAATTGTGTTTAACTTGATTCAAACAATTAGTTAGCACAAGAATAGTTGCCTGTCCTCTGAAAAAATAGAAGTAGACTTTTGTTTTGAATGGAAACACTGTAATGTAACACTGTAATGTTGTGATTTCTTGCATTAAATTTAATATTATAGTCATGTTCTTGTTAATGAAATATATCAGTTGTATTATTAATTAGTTGACATATTTATATAAAATGTAGGCTATTTCAAATAGTCCATGCGTAAGGATTTTTTTAAAAGTTACAATTGACCCTGGTCTCCCCTACAGGTCTGTGTTATATGAAATATGAATGTTAATGTAACTCAGAGAAAACCTGAAAGCTGTTGAGATGATTGGGTAATAATTGTTCTTGTTGTCCATTACCTACCAACAAAAATCTATCCACAGTTGCTTTATAGTTTAGCTAACACTTAACACGTGTCTTTAAAGAGGATATGAGTCGTTTAAGGCTCATAATTTTGACCTGAACAGCTGTTCATGTCAGATGTTTCTTAAATAAATCCTCCTGACATGCTGAGAGGAGACACAGCAGGAGGCGACCGATTTCTCTGCTTGACCTGCAGGTTCAGCTTAAATAACCGAACGGAGGTTTTTATTTCCATGTTTCCACGGTTTCCTATTTCTTACATTCCAGCCATTCGTGTAAAGAGACAGACAGTTGCTGATCCTCCGAATAACTGGAGGGAGGGCGCTTTAAAAAAAAAAAAAAAGATGTGCAGCAGAGGAGCTCTGTCTTCATAAACCTCCCGAAACATTGCTCTTGTTTCATCTTAAACGCAACCTCTAGTGTGTTAAATGAGGGCGAATGACTGATATCCGCCTTCTCCGACGCTGGAAACACATGACTTGTGTTGTAATTCGACAACCGACACGACAGAGACGGCATCTCTCGACCATTTCCTCGGCTGCAGCCCTCCAATAAAACTGCTTTCTGTACGCGTTAATGTGAGCAACGACAGAGAAAATGGCTGTCCTCTCGTTCACCACTTTCTTCTTCTTCTCTCGTGTCTCCGTGAAACGCTTCGCAGCTGCTGCGGCCGACAAATAATTGCAACAATGTTTCACTAAAGAAGGTGCGGCGGGAAATTCCCCGCAGGAATTAAAACCACATCATTTTCTCTAAGTATCAAACAGCTTGTTTGTTTCTACGTAGGCAATAAACTGTGAAACCGACCGCTTTGGCTGTATTTTCATCCGATAAATAAAACCAGAACAATATAAAATGGTGAAATAAGTCGTCTTGTTTATCATCCACCATCTTTTCCTGTTCCTCTTATCTGCCAGCTCATGCTGCATATGTGCATGCATGACTGAGTTAGGCCTGTATGCTCTCTGACAGACTGGCTTGTACACAATAAACAGCCATTGATTTCCAAAATCACTGATACATTCAGGTAATCTACTTTTGAAAGGGACATTAAATTATAAGCCAAATGTGTTTTTCACACACTCGTCCTTGGTAGGCCTACTGTTTAATTCCACGTCCAGAGATGCACAGAAATACAAAGTGCACGCATTGCATGACAGATTTCGAAATAAAGTCACGCCAATTGAACAAGGGCGGAGGCTTAAATATAATACTTGCAACACACACAGTCTGTTACATATCCTTTATTTAATTATGAGTGTTGCTCCAGTAGCCTGCAGTCATTTTAACTGTCAGGAGCTGAACACAAAACAGCCTATACTTCTGCTCCTGAATGACTGTGTACGGGTGCAAAAGATAACCTAAATGTTGAACTCAACTGTTAAAACTGGTGAGTGTACAACTCTTTGATTTTGTTTAATTTAATTCATTTTGCAAAAGAAAAAAACATCTTGGGGTCTCACACAACCGCCATATGGGTCCACTATGAGAGTGACACAAACAAATTCGTGTCTTTACCACACAACTCATGCAAAAATATGACATATTCACTCTGTATTTTCAGTCTCGTTAATAATTCGGTAATAAGTTGGTGACGGCGGGTGGTGAGAGGGAAAGAGCGCATAGTAGGCTGCACTCATTCACAGTGACTAACCTGCTGAGCAGTCGTATCCAGTTTAGTGAGAAACAAACGGTCACTGACGCCCGACTTATCCAGCAGAGACTGACGCATCAATGCTGTCCTCTGTCCATTTGTGTCATTTACAACAGTAGGCTACAGAGACAGGGGTTTACGTTAAACACAGGCCTGTGTGAGCTTTAGTGTAACAAGATTATCCAGTTATCTATGGTGTTTTCGGTGTGTAGATAATTGGAGATTGATGGGCGATACGCGTCTGTATAGCTGGTGTTCATCGTGTGTTCATTCGTGTTTGTTCCAGCCATAAAGCCACGTGTGTGCTGTTTTAGGAACAGGTTAAAGCTCAGGATTAAATGTTTTGTTTTTTTCTTAAAGCTTGGTTCAAGAAAAGACACACGTTTAAAACCTACATTCCTCAGTCATATGGATACACACAGGTGTTAATGATATACTAATTAAGTTTCCGTTCCATTTAGCGTAGCAGAGCCTTTCTAGAGCGTAATCATGCATGATAACAGCACCCTGACTCTGGTTACCCTGAATGGAATGAAACCGTAATTAGTATTGTTGGTAACACCTGTGTTTGCACTACTATTTCATGTCAAAATGGCTGCTGTGGAAACGGTCTGTTGCAAATACCCCAAATACTTTATGCTTTATATGCATGACAGTTACCTGTGAGCATGAAATGAGACGAGACCGCCCTGCGTCACCTTCTCATTAGCTGTTTATTACCTTTATATAATAAATTAACCCTTATAGTAGGATCTGACAGGGACGGTTGGAAAAGAAGACTCCAACGATAAAATCTAGATGTACCTTCTAAAATCAGCGGCTATTGGATTTTTCCTATCAGGAACCCCGTACCCAATTGTTTATAATTATCCCACCTCTCACCACAAAAATCTTAATGGAGTCGAAGAACACTCCACCCGCTCTATATCCTTCTCTTTCCATATTACAAGATTTTCCATATCAGTGCCTTTGTGGTGCGGCAGGGGTTTCCCGTTTTGTGCGCACACCAAGATCCCGCGTCTTGCCCGGATACAAGCCAACCAATGGTGTTTTAACGGCGGCAGCACTGCTGCACTGCAGGCGCGCCGAGACCAATCGCATCCAGAGCATGAGGTGCGCCCGTCTTCCCTTTCTGTCTATGCTGAGTGTTGATACAGTGAAAAATACGGCAAGAGAGACAGAAAATGAGTGTTATCATAAACGACATCATGATCAGACAAACGTCGTCCATCACTGAGAGATAAGTAGCCTACTGTTGGCTTCCAAAGGCATTGGTGAATTCTCTGTCTTTCATTTTAAGATTCCGATAGTGTTTACCACGATATTAATTTCATATTAAATGTTTATAAAATGTAGGTTATCTTCCAAAAATCAAATGCCTGATGTCTGGCTTTAGATGGATGCGTTCTCCCTCTCAATTAGCATTCTTCTGCTCCATCTCTGACTGAATAAAATAATCTGGTTTATTTGGAAAACAGTTCCAGTTATTGTGCACGCATAAAAGAAATGAGCAAAGTCCGTGTCTGTATGGTGCTTATTGTCACTTGTGCCTTGTTAGGCCGCCGCTTTGCTGCCTGCATACGAGGCTATTTTGTATCATATTATCAGCCCAAATGATTTTGTTTTGAAGTGATCTGTTTTCTTTGGAGAGAAATGAGAGGAAGAGCTGTTTAAATATACTAAACTTGGCACCAGCGTATTCGGTTCTAAATGAAGACTTTTTCAGAAATTTCAATTACACACACACACACACACACACACACACACACACACAAACACACACAAACACACACAATTCATTAATCATTCGCATCTAACGAACTTACAACGACAAATCGAGGACAATTGAATCAAGCCAGATGAAAATATGTGAGTGGTCAGTGTAATAAATCACTGACCATAAATTATCATTCAATGTCAACTGTCGTGGCCTTTTAAATAGAAGTTTCATGCATGGATCTCTGCGCTCAAAAAAATGATTTTCTATAACACATTTTTGGATGAGTCTGTGGCCCGGGAGTTGCTTAAATCAAGCCGCCGGCCCCGGTCATTTCCCCGTTGAAATACCAGTTGTTCTGTATCGTGAAATAAGGAAAAGCCGTTCAGTCAGCATCTCCAGTTTTTGGCTGAAGACTGTGTTTCGCTGAAAGAACAATTTTCATTAGTTCTCTTGAAATGTATAAGCTTTATTTTGGTCCTCTGTGACTATAGTACAGTGTCTATTTCAGAAAACTATGCAGCCTATTTTTGCACACACAGCAGATAGAGAAAAATAATGTTATTTATAGAGAAATTTCAAATATTGTAACTAGAGTATTATTGCATTATTTTCAATCAACGATGCAGCGAGCCTCTTGTATTTACATTTGTAAATTTCATTTACTGTGTAAATTGTCAGTGGACACGCTGCATCGATAGGCCTACTTGAAACCGAATTGACTCTCACTTTGGTTTGCACAGGGAAATAACGGCATGGGACATTGGCTTGATTTAAGCAAAATTCTGTTGACATAATCCAATCTACTAGCCTGGTGGTTGCATATTAGTTCTTCCGAGCAAGTGAGGCTGGAAAAAGTCATGACTGAGCAATTTCATGTCCATAAATTAGTTCTCAGCCATCGATTCGGGCTGCATGAATAAGTCGTAATGCCCGATTATTTTTCACCAATTTCCGCCCCCCAGCTGTTTTCTAATTATTTAAATAAACGTAAATTCATGAATGGATAGTAAATAGTTTAAAGGATTAATGTACCGTTCCTATTTTACAAAACTCTATTTTCTACCCGTTCAATTTATTATTATTATTATTATTATTATTATTATTATTATTATTAGTGTTGTTGTTGTTGTTGTTGTTGTTGTTATTTAATTATGTTATTTATTATTTCCGCCTATAGTCTACATTTACTAAGCCATTCCCCCTTTAAAAATGCCTTTATTTCTTTGAGTAAAAATGTAGCCTATCGGGCAGTGAATTGTAAACTGAGCTAAACAGTGATCTGATTCATGTAACACAGCCACGTCATTGTGACTCTTTTTTCTTTACCTATTTACTGCCAGCATTAATATTGGAACATAGTATATTGTTCTATTTTATTTCATTTTATTTATCGTGTCAGAGTTTTAAAAACATGTTTTCCGTTCTGTGGTTTTTACGCTGATTCTTATCTGGCTCTCTTATTGCATTGGCTGGTGAATTAAAAACAATAGGTCATATAGAAGCTTATACAGATTATTTGCACATCATGAGTAATAACATTTCCAGAAAAGGACACCGACATGAAAGCTGTTGATGATTCAGAATTTTCAGACGCAGACCGCAACTTGTTTTCATCTGTTTTATTTATTGTATCAATCGGAGATCAATCGGACAAATTAGTCGGACCTTTTCTATAATGCAGATAAATATGAAAAACGTCTGTTACTGTTTCCAGCTGTTTACGGGCATTAGCTGATTTTTTTTTTTTTTTTTTTTTTTTTTTTTTTTTTTTTTTTTTTTTTGCTTCATTTTTGGTCATGCCAAAAGCTTCGATTTTTGTTACATTTTAAAAATCAAAGTCTCCATACGTCTTGTATAATGGTTAATAACAGAAAACACACAGATTGTCATTTCACCCGATTAAAGATTTGTTTTAGGGTTGACCACTCAATTAACCCACATCTGTCTCACATGGATGTCAGCTCTTAAATACGGAGATATTTAAGACTACAAAGCATCATAAATATAGGCATTCGATAAACATGTCTTCAAACTTTACCATAAAAATTAAAGTACAGGGGGTGTGTAGATATAATAAGTTAATGTCAATAAACAGTTTTGCGTGACAGAAGTGCATCGATCCTTTGTGCTTGGCCTGAGACAGCAAGGACAACAAAATTAATGTGAGCCTGCGATAGCTTAGATTTTGTAACGAGTTCACACAGACTGCTTGTGTACCTAGGAACTTATAGACCTATAATAACCTCTGCCAAGCGAACTACCTGCATTAGTACATGGATACAAATCGACTTAACGAAAATGCGGGGTATCTCGACACTGTTTCTCCCGCTGTCGTCCCATAAATCAAACGGCATTGTTATTTCCTGGTTTCACTTTTTGCTTGACGACACTGCCGCATGCATATAGCTACACTACTTGTGATACACCACGTGAATTTTTGAATATCTCGCATAAATTGCGCGAAATGATTCACTCGCCGCGCGGGGTGCAGAGCAACCATTTCCCCCCCGAACAGAAATCACACAGGCGCACGCTCCTCCCCTCACTTAGCAACCCGAGCACGTAGCAACGGTTGGGCCAATGAGCGTTCTTCTAGAGGTTCCACCGACTGCGGTTCCTTAGCAACGCTGTAAAAAAAACTGCGCTGACGTCCATTCTGTTCTGGAGTATTATGGTCTGTCGGGAATTCAGAGTGGCTGGGACTGGAGAGAAAAATATCTGCTCTGCTAGCGTTAGCGTCCACCGAGCTAACGGTGGGTAGCACTGGAGTAAACATGGAGCTGTCTGCCGTCGGGGAGAGGGTGTTCGCTGCCGAGTCTATCATCAAACGGAGGATAAGGAAGGTAGGCGTGAGATGTAGCGTGTCTCTTTTCTCCCAGAGCGTTGAATATAATGCATCAACACCGCTATCTAATACTACTGTTGCCCTGCAAGCTAATGAAGTCATTTCTGTTTGTTTCTGATGGCATGCAGGGTCGCATTGAATACCTTGTGAAATGGAAGGGCTGGTCTCCCAAGTAAGTCCTGCTACATTGTGTCTCCTGCATGTTTTCAACCCCTGCCTGTGGTGTCTGAGCAGTCTCGGCTGTGGCAGTCATTAGCTCGCCGAAGCTAGCGACACAGCCGGGGATTAAAACTGAGGTGTATAGCACGATGGAGATTTTAGCTCGCAGGCTAACGCCACGGCCATCCACACAGTGTGTGTCAGCGCCAGCTTCCTCAATCTAACTTCATGTTTGAATTCACAGATACAGCACTTGGGAGCCAGAGGAGAATATTTTGGACTCACGCCTGTTTGCCGCCTTTGAGCAGAGGTAAGATGTCTGGGCTGGCCTTTATGGGCAGAGCCAGAGAATGTGAACATGTCCAATAAATGTACGGTGTCCTCGGTGCACTTTGCTCCCGTGACACTCAAATGGGTGTCTGTCACTGTGTTTTCCACAGGGAGCGTGAAAGGGAACTCTATGGGCCCAAAAAGAGAGGACCAAAACCCAAGACGTTTCTGCTCAAGGTACATTTAGCAGCGTCGTTCAGGATTTTTTTTTTTTTATGAAATGCATCCCCGCGGCTAATAACGCCGCAGTGAAACATTTTGCATATAACTACATTGCATAAATCATGTTTATTCTCATTTCTTAACTGTTTTCTTAAAACACTTCAATTTGGTCTCATTGTATTTCACCTAAATCCTTAATTATGCTAATTATGCATATTTAAAACAGCGCATTGACCAATGAGTGTGTATTCAGTGTGTATGTTGATATACTACATGCGATTTGGAACACCTTAGGAAACAGTAATTCCTGTTTATAAGCTGTCCTCAAAGCGACTTCTCCTTAATCTCTTTTAAAAATCCGTTTTTATTAAGATATTCGTTATTAAATTCAGATGCAACAATGTTACTGTCCAACGTAAATGAAATCGGTTGAGTAAAGCATCATAGCCTGGTGCAGTCAGCAAGTGGTTTCAGCTTTTCAGGACAACGAACCGTGAAAATTGCTTAATGACCGACAGTTTATCTTGAACTAAATACCAGAATCTCTGTCGACAGGGCTGTTGTTAAAAATGGGCTCGTGGAATTTCTCTAATAAATACAGCGGCCTGACCAGAATCATTTGCTGTTGCAGTTGTTAATACAGTAACCTTTTATATGTTTGTATTTAACATTTTAAAATGTTGGATTGTAATAGCGTTGCCTATGTGAGGCAGGAACAGTAATTGAAACAGTCAGTTATTCAGAGAAGACATGACAGTGTGAATAACAAAGTTAATGATGGCTGAATTCTATTTAGCTGTTTCACTTTTAGGGAACTTGTATTATGCATGCTGTCTCACTGTCATGTAGGGCTGCAACTTAAGTTTATTTTCATTGTCTGTTAATCTGACAGTCATTTTCTCGATTAATCCATTGGTTGTTTGCTCTATAAAATGTCAGTAAATTGTGAAATATGTTGATCAGTGTTTCCTAAACTCCAAGAGGACATCTGTAATGTTTTATTTTGTCCATGACCCAAAGATAGATATAGTTTTAAGTAGACAGAACTCCCTCTGCACAGCCAGTCTCAAGGATCAGGCGCTGGTCAGCCGCAGGAACATCTAACATCAAGCGATAAACATAAACCACCACACACTGAAGTGAGTTGCTGTGATTTTATTAACGTGTTGTTCGCTCTTAATAAAATCACAGCAACTCAGTTCAGTGTGTGGTGGTTTATAAATATAATTTTCTGTCATAGAGGAGTAAAGAAATCAGAAAATATTTATGTTCAAGGAGTTGGAATCTTAAGAATTTTGAATTGTTTGTTGTTGTTTTTTTATGCCTTAACCTGAAGTTGGCAGTTATTTAATAGTTGATTACTGTACTGTCATGGCTGTCCCACTGACAAGTTAAAATGCCTGCTGTGAAAAAGGCCTATTAAGTTGCCAAAAAAAAAAAAAAAAGTAAGTAAATGGCATCAGTGTGTTTTGTATGATTTTGAATAATAATTTAACTCTGATTTTCATACATATTGTCTTACCTTCTAATAGGCTCAGGCTAAAGTTAAAGCAAAGTCCTATGAGTTCAGGAACGAGGCAGGCCGAGGGATGCACATCACCTACCCAACCCCAGAGCCGATTGTCACCCCAAGGGCCAGAGAGGGCCTGAGAGCCGTCGTTCCCACCATCTTCCCACCCAGTACTGTCAACCGTGGTGAAAGTGTACGTGTACGACCGTCAGAACTGTGCACCCGTGAGCATCAGCAGCCTTCCCTTCAGCAAACCAGTCCAGACGGACTCATCCACGTCCCCAAAAAGAGAGGCCCGAAGCCTAAGCCCCGCTTCAAGGACAGCAGCTATGGCCCTGCTGTCTCTGAGCCTCACAAGAGGAGAGCTGAGGAGCAGGTGAGCCACATCCCTCATAAACTGGCTAAGCTCCAGGGGGGTGAGGAGATGAGGCTGGTCAAAGTGTCCCACAGACATCCAGAGAACCACGGTCACAGTCACAAACACCACCATCACCACCACCACCACCATCATCACCACACACACAACCGGGGAATCTCCGGTGGAAGTTCCTATAAGCAGTTCTACTCAGAGCGCAGCCTGCATCCTCACAGGACAGACATGGACACACACAGGACTAAGGACGGCTCCAACTACCTGGCACCTCCACACTTCAAGCACCAGTCCAAAATGAGCCAGAGCCTGAGCCGCCCCACCGAGCTTCCACAGATGGAAAAGCCTTACTTCTTGGACAGGCCATCCCCAACCAGGCTCGACGTCGACTTGGATGAGGTGACGTGGAGGCCATCTCTCGGCAACGTGGAAAAGGTCCTGGTGACAGATGTAACCACCAACTTCCTGACAGTCACCATCAAGGAGAGCAGCACTTCTAAAGGCTTCTTCAAAGATAAAAGATGATTTCTTGACTGATTTCTTTATGCCACGCTTTGCTTTCTCTGACATGTATCAGGATCATTCTGAATTTAGTGTGATTATTAGGCAAAGCAGTTTTTGTATGTAATGTATAAAAGCAAATTACATATTGTGCATATGTGTATATATTAAAAAGTTGGACATCTGTTTAATGTATTGACCAAATCAAATGAAGTCCATTTCACACTTTGCATTGGCAAACATGAATTGAATTGCATGTTTCCTTTGCAGCAGCTGGCTACTTTCTGTACAGAGCTTGTGAATTTTACTATTTTGCAACTGTAACTAACTATTTTTTCATTCTCATATCTTCCAGCCTGGGCTCATGTTAGAAAACTGTGAGAAATGAGACGAGGCTTAGATATTAAATTCAGTCTGCGGATTGATTATTTCTTTATAATTTGAACCGATTAGACTGAATATACCCAGTTCAATTAAATAGGGTTAATATTTTAAAAAAAAACTTAAGCACTTTGAATTGAAAAGTATTATGAAATAATCCGTTTGTGTTGTGTTCAAAGACCGAGTGTGTCTCGGGAGTTTCTCTAACATTTCTAATTGTAAAATAAATTAATAAATTCAACACGGACACACTATGTGCATATAACTACATTTTTTCCATTAACATAGTATATTTTGCATTTTCATAGAAAACGTTCATGAAGCTTTAATGTAATAAGATAATTTCAGAGTTGGTGTCAAATTGCTTTTTAGACGCTTTTCAATAAATCCTTTGAATTTTCTCATTTCGTTTCTGTCGTGTTTTGTCAGTCTTTATTATAACGCCGTCGTCCTCGGTTAATCTTAAATATTTGGAGGTAACAGCGCAGAAACACAAATTAATGACAAATATTTGATTTTTAACAAGACCAGCTACGCAGTTTGCGTGCCAAGGCACTATCAAGTCCTCATTGTTGTTTTATTGTCTAACATTTTAATAGCGTTAATTTATGTTATAGGTCAATGGAGAAATAATGCTTTAGGAAATTCCTATAAATAGAGTGACTTGTGCTATGATTACGGTAGAGGGTGACGGCCTAAGTCACCTTGCCAAAAGAGACTTGCCAATTCAAGTCTCTTGTTGCGGGCCTACATTCATCTCTGCTTAAAGTTAGCATTGCAAAAATGGGTTCTTCCTCCCGTAGGCCCAGACAGCAGTCGGTAAGCCCATTGACTTGCTCTGAATATTTAATTTTTATTGCAGGCCGATGCGTCGTTCCAGTCACATCTGCCTTTTTTAGGCCACTTTAAATTTAGTAATTTAAGTAAAATAATAAAAATCTAAAAATAAATAAATAAATAATTTTTTAAAAAGCACTGATTCAGTCTCATAGACCCCGACTGCTATATTCTATCTTCTACTACTTCTTCTTCTTCTTTAAATCCATTTTTATAATTACAGAATAAGCGGCAATTTTATTTAGTAGCCTTGGTATGTATAGGTCCGTAACGTTAACCAATGCCACTTAACACAGCATTTATAGCAAAAGCTTGTTTGCGAATAGGCTTTAAAAATAGGCTAAACATTCCTGAGTGCGTTAAAATGGCATGTTTTTTTCTCATCGGGTCTAGACGTGAGTGTGCAGCCTGATAGACCTATTTTTTGCCGCTCTTTGCAGGCGCAACTCTGCCCTATTTATCCGCGACGCATTATTAGGTCTATGGGCGTCACTTTGTGCTGAAAAGAGGTGGGGACATAAAGGTTAATAAAAAAAATAAAATAAAATAAATGACTTACAGAGGCAACAAAACAAAAATTCTGATCATAAAAAGCAAAACAACACCGACAGCACAATGACCTGCATCAATCAAATGCACAACTGCAACACCACGTCAATCAATCAAATACCAATATCACACCTACTGTAGGGAGCGCGTGTCAAATATCACAGCCCTAAATTATGTCAAAATAGAAACAACTGTAGGAATAATGTTAACAGATAAAAATGAGAGAGATTAAAAAAGATTTTTTTATTTTTATTTTTTTAAATGGCCGTGTTGTTTCTGCACACTAACAGTTTGCAAGAGTTCATGAGTCAAGTTCAACTAATCAAGACTCATTCTATGTTTTATTATTGTCCAAATAAACTATTCTCATTCTCATTTGCTAACATTTCTTGGTGCAACATATTTTCATAATATTTTAACAATTGTACGCCCATTTCAAAAAGGGTAATGAATAAAATAAATAATACCTAATTACCTCAAAGCCAAGCCATATATATATATATATATATACATGTATGTATGTATGTATGTATGTATGTATGTGTGTATATATGTATATATATATATATATATATATATATATATATATATATATATATATATATATATATATATATATATATATATATATATATATATATATATATATATATATAGCCTGTAGCATATACCTTACATATGATAACCTCAAAACAAGCACCGTCTTTTTTGTTCAGAGGGTTAAAATGACAGAAATTGTTAACTGTGTTTGAACCCTCTTAATTAGGCCAAGACATATCATCTGTAAGGTATCAGAAAGTCACACTGAACCACATTTAGAGGCACAAACCTTGCGGGTTAACTGAACATATAACTTTATATACACATATAGGCTGAACTCCGCATTCAGATTTGAGGCTGTAAATTCTGACACTGACTAAAAGCAGGATCTATCCCTCCGTGAGGGAAATAGGGGAGACCTGGGGCAATTGTAACATTTCTAAATTCATAGCTCAGACTACTTGAAATACATTAGTCATCTTTTTATTAATAAACAATCCAAGTGATCTATTTTCAATAGTAATAAGAACAAGACATATTTTTTTCAAGAAGTCAGGGTGTTACAATTGCCCCCTTTGTGTTTTTCGGGTGTGTGGGTGGGGGGGTCCTGATGTCTTTTTGACATCAGACTTTGGATGCATTCAAAGAAAAAATATTTTTATTTTGCAGAAGACTGAGCAGCTAATCTACTGGTAACTAGATTTTAATAATTTAAAGTTAAAGTAATTCTACATTTAAATATAATGAAATATTATCATTTTCTAAAAGTTAAGTATGTTAACACAGACAAACAAGGTGCATACATTGGGCCATGTGGCTTGCTAGCCAGTCATGGTAACTAGCAACACCTATATTAGTCTAGTTTGTTGTTAAATTGTAAGCAATAATGTAAGTTTAAATTCAGTCATATAAACTTTAGAAAGCAGAAGAAAAATACTCAACATTCAAAAGGTAACTTATATACATCAAAATCATTTATTTATTTTTAACTTCTGCTGATGTAAAATGATCCTGCTCCTTTTCCGCAGGCAGAGAGAAAATCCTTCTGAGCGTGAGGCAGAGTAATTGTCACCACTCTAGTTTGTCTCTGATTGGAGGAATTGAGTGTGTTACAATTGCTCCCTGTTACAAATGCCCCCATCTCCCCTACATAACAAGAAGGGACTGAAAGTTAAGGTCTGCAGCCTGTAGACTTCTTCTCCTCCTCCTCTATAATAATAATAAGAGTAATAACAATAACAACACAACCATTATTACCCAGTATAGGCACTCATGCATTTTGATTTATTTATGATTTTCACTATTATTAATATATCTAACTCTGTGATGATACAGAAAGTAAATGCAGAAACTACTGATTATAGTCAACTACACAGCTGTAATATAGTGAGATTATATGCATGACCATTCATTTATTCAGCAGTCTTCACATGGTCATATTTTGAGAAAGAGAGAAAGAATGTTTCCATCTTTGTATCCTTCAAGGGTTTTCGTGGTTGTCATTGTTGAGTCCATTCTGTCACTCCTGGTCCTTAACTGTGAAGAAAAAGGGTAAAGAATAGTTCAAACACTGGAAAAATTATCTGTGCATGATCAGAATCTTGCATTTTGCCATATTACACATGTAGCACATTTCAGAATCATTCACAATTCCTGGAAACCATTGCCAAACATAAATAAAGATTAAAGATTAATATTAAGATCTTTATTTACAGTCAATGGTGGAAACAGACCAGATATGTGAGACTTAGTGTGATAGTGTAATGAGACTAATATGTGATTCTGAATGTTTATCAAGGTAGTATGTGAGATCTATTTATTTCTACAATATTTCCAAAGCTAATATTCACTCCCAGACTAATCTTTTACAGTATCTTTTCTTTTTCTACATAAGCAGAAAGTTTAGAAATGTCTGTTGACTACACTACTGCAGACATCTGTTAAAAGTGAAATACTGTTAATTTTACACCAGCTTGAGTTTGAAAGATTTCAAACCAGATAATTGATGTTAACTGTGCTAAAAGAAAATGTTTATGATTGACTCTGAAACTGTTTTACAGGTTTCTGAGGTTTCCTGCTGTACCAAACAGAGATGATAAAATCACAAAAAAACAGGAAGAGAAATAACACAGCGGCCGTGAGAAATTACCAACACAGAGGTAAGCAATTCAGAATTCAATAGAGAAGAAGGCTCATATCATCAGGGCATAAAAAACATTCAGCTGTAGATGAAAGAGGTGACTTTACTCAGGCCGTCTTCTGTTCTTTTGAAATGAAAGTGAAAAAGTGACACTAGTTATCAATTGATGAGAAAATCTATGATTAGGCCCCGTGTCGGTGTCTTGCTAGTAATATCTATGTTGCTGTGTATGTGCACAGTGTTGCTTTCTTGCACAGTGTGCCTTTGGGGTTTGAAGAGAAGCTGAGACTTGCGGTGAACTCTGTCATCACCATCATCAGACGGGGTGTCCGTAGTTCCTGTCACAGCGAGGAGGGCAGTGTGGGTTCAGCCAGTGCTCCAGGTTGGTCTCCTGCGCCCTCTGATCCAGAGTCTGCATGTGGAGCAGATGCTCCTGCATGGGAAAACAATACCAGAATGCTGATAAATATAGATGTGGTTTACTGCCTACGGTTGTACAATCCAAATGTTTAAAGGGGGAATCACTGAGCCGCAGAACCCTGGACTTGTACAATGATGAATGGCTGCATTCAAAACACCACACTGCACAAAAGCATGGAAAAAAATTGATGTGTAGATACTGCTGCTCATTCAGTTTAATTTTTCTTAAATCAGAATAGTTAGTTAGAGGAAACTGCAAAGGTACAGTGACAAATGCTGAAGGTATTAGGCCCTACTCTGCAAAATTAAATAAAGTGATTCAGATAGTGAGTGAATAAAGACAGATTTGTAATATATTTATCAACATTTTTGCTGTGAATATTTTCTTAGTCACCAAGGCTATAATGTAATGTTCAGGTAATATGATTTTATATAAATTTTATATAAATGCACTCCTACAGTATTCTCTACCTGTGATACACAATACCCTTTAAATTTATTTCAAAAAGGAACTGAAATGTACATTTATTTATTTATTGACTGATTGATTATTGGTATTATTGGTTGTAATAAATGGTTTTTGTTTTGTCACATTGTTTTATTTTTTCATGTCAGCAGTAACTGACAGTTCAAAACTTATCAACCAAGTTAAAAAGATTTTTCTTAAAAAAGAAATTATATGTTTTTAAAACATGCTGATACAGTGTGTAAATACATGTTTTGTACAAACCTATAGAATTTCCCAATCACCCTAGATATAATTTATAAGCATTAGAATAAAAGTAAGTAACAAATGCATAGCATACTGACAGGTCTATGGCTTTTTATTTTATTTTTTATCCCTAATTGGTATATAAACAACTTAACTGTATGCTTAATGACATGAAGTGGTATAATAGTTGCAGTCATTCATAATTATATGTCCTCATGAGTTTAAAGTACAATTAAAACAGTAAACCCACCTGCATTATAAAAGCTTTATAACACATTATGAATTTTTGTGTGTATTGTAAAGCAGTGTTAATAGAGCAGTAATGGATGCCTCATATGAGGAATTATTATTGCTTTCAAAAACATTAATTTAAAGGATAAAGTTTAAATGTCTTTACTAATGCCTCCAGCTCCATTGCAATGTGTTATAATTCATTGTTTATATAGTGCTTATACATGCTGAATAGGAAAGTTAAACAAAGTGTTACCCCCACAGCTATAAAACCCAATATAATCAATAGTCAATAGTCAATCTTTACTTTGTTTCTATAATGTATCTGTGCTCTTTGCTCTGAATGAACCTTACCCTCATTGGCTCATCGGGGTGGCCGGCCTTCACTGGCCGGTCCTGCCTCTTGGTGCGGAGCAGCTGCTTAGCCAAGCTCTCCTTGATGATAGGGTTGGCATCTGAGGGGGAGAGAAAGATAAGAGTTTGACTGCAAAGACATGAAATGTCTATTCTTGTGTCTTGTGATACACACATTCAATTCTCCTGTTTGTGCAGAGAGGAAAACAGTCAATAAAGCTGATAAACAGCACATGAAAGAGATAAAAGGACAGGATTGTGATATTGTTCTAGTTTTGATGTTGGCAGTTTCCTCCATTTTTACTTCTAATTTTCAGGAGACTCGGGACTGTCCGCTCTGAGTCTAACCTCTGCCTGAGTTATTTTGTTGTTGTTTTTTCTGTGAAAATAACAGCTGTTTTCTTACTGAGTGGGTATTGACTAATCAGGAGAACATTCCTCTCACTGGACGCTGTGTTCAGACCCATGAATGAACCTCTCACCACTATCTGCTGCTGCTGAGCTGTGGCTGACCTGATCTGTTTAGCTAGTACATGTGAGGCTGTTTATTCGCCAATGCAAGCCCCAGGGGACCTGCTTACACACACACACACACACACACACACACACACACACACACACACACACACACACACACACACATCCACACACTCTCTCTGTCTCCCTGTCTCTAACCCAGGCCTGTATTGGGAGGTAGGGTACTTGGTGGAAGGTAACAAAGTGCCCATTCATCCTCCTCGCTCCCCAGGGAGCCCGGCCCAGGCAGCACGTGACCCCAGCAGGCAGCCAGCCTGGCTCTCTCCTCCTCCTCTCCTGCCAGACGGAGCTGCTGTGACTGAACCAGCTCTGTCAACACAAGGCCGGAGCTGCTGCTGCTGCTGCCTGGGCCCTCACAGCGACGTGGCAAAAACACTCCATTCTCCAGCTATCTCATTATGAAAAACTGATTTTAAATTTCCAGAGAAATGAACAATTGTGATGATTTTTACAATTTCATTTTGTGTTCAGAGCAAGAATGCATTAGGGAACTAAATCAACTATACATGGAAGTGCAGCAGCTGTAAAATGCAATTCAGGTGCAAAAGAATAGCTATAAAGATGCATCTAAAAAAAATAATGAAATGTTCCTTTTCTTTAATCAGCATTTAATATAGTCTTGCAACAAAAGAAAGATGCACTAAATTTAGAGTTGCAACTGATGATTATTCTCTCAATTAACTGATTAGTTGTTTGGTCCATGAAATGGTGAAAAATGGTGATCAGTGTTGCCCAAAGCCCAAGATCACATCGTCAAATATCTTGCCTTACCCACAACCCAATGATATTCACTTTACTGTCATGAAAGAGAAGAGAAACCATTAAATATTCACATTGAAGAAGCTGGAAGCAGAAAATTCTGACTATTTCGTTAAAAAAAAAAAAAAAATACTGAAACACATGAATCAATTTCCACAATAGTGGGTGATTAATTTAATAATCGATTAATCCTTGCAGCTCTAACTGAATTCATGCAAAACTATCCCAAATGAGATCATCGCTATTCCTTCTCTGACTCATCTGGCCTGAATACACTGATAAAAGATGTATTGTTTTGTTCTAAATGTCACCCTGTAATTCATATGCCAGGCTGCTGCTCTCCTCAGGAGCCTCTGAGAGTTTCCTACCTGTGTAGATGGTCAGCAGGACCAGGCAGAGCAAAAACACCACCAGCTTCTTCATCTTCTTCTTCACCTTTCTCCTGTGTGAGGCTTCTCTGCTCTGAGGTCCCAACCAGAGTCCAGAGGGGGTGAAGGGGGAAATACTCCTCCTCCTCCTGCACGTCACCCACATTAACTGTCACACATTTCTGCTCCTGTCACTGAAGAGATATTAGATTATAAATCACCATTAGTGATGATACATTTACCAACAAGAAATATCACATATACCTCTTTATATTACGCTTCTGAAGGTGCATAATAATTGATGAGGAAGAATTAGAAGCACCTACTGTATAAGGGGTCCATTGAAGCAATAGTTGTCCACTAGATGGCGATGCAAACACAGTCATAGAAACAGGATGCATTTGAGGCTATTTATCTACCATAAACACAAGGTGAAAATACTCCACTACAAATACAAGTCCTGAATTCAAAATCCTTACTTAAAACTGTTACAAGAACTTTGTATATGTATTTTGGAGGCCCCTGTGGATAAATGTGGCAGTGTTTCCACTGCTATAACCACAAAATAT
>JAJHUR010140557.1:0-29763 GCA_027495735.1 Lutjanus campechanus | reverse complement strand
GAGAATGTAAACACAGGCTTGTTTGATTTCAAGGAGAATCTGACCAGGTGGCAGGCATTAAAAATAACAGCACAGAAACAGCTGATCTTCTTGCAGATGGTCTCTTTAACTTATGTAAGTCATATGAAGGCATCATTATTAAATCAAGACTGTTTCATAACCAGCTAAAAAGTCCTTGTTGTAGCTTTTATGTTAAATAATGCCAGTATTACAAGCAAAATGTAGGCCTACTCAAAATTAAAGTACTCATTATACAGTAAAATGGTCCCTGTCAGTCTTTTATGGTGGGGCACCAACACAGCATAAATCATTATGCATCTGAGGTGAAACTGTTCCAGTTCCTGATTTAAATTAAAACTGTTGCCTTTGGAGTGCCTATGTAGCACTGCATCGTGTTTTGTTCACTGGTAGGGCACTTTAGCAGGCACTTGACCACATTTTGTCCACTGGAAGGGCTCCTTACGGGACACCAAGATAGTTTTAAATGGCTTATTTGTCTTTACAGTAAGAGGATTTTCTCAGGCCAGTAGATCACACTTAAGCTGTCAGACAAACAGATGAGTCAAAAATACCTTGCATTGGTACTTAAGTTACAGTACTTAAATAAATGTTTTAGTTACATTTTACCACTGCACCTATCTCATTTATTAACTTCTTGTGTTTATCATCATGGTTGCGAGTTGTTTGATTAAGTTAATATTATATTCTTCTTCCTCCTCTTGTTGTTGTTGTTGTTGTTGTTGTTGTTGTTGTTGTTGCTATTATTCTCATTATATTATTTTTTTTATCAACACATTAACTTTCATTTGAAATCGTATTTATTTAGGCCTGTGTGATGTGATGTGTTTAATTATTTATCTCCTTAAGTATGATCCTATGTTGTTTTTTTTATGTTTAATTTATTAATTTCAGCAGTGCTGAATTTGAGCACTGTCAGTGACGTCCGAGGCTCGACGTCAATGTGCGTCATTGTTTCCGTTTCCGCTTCTTGATGCCCTGCTCCCGTGTATTACCCATGAGTCTCCAATCCCGTGTGCACGTTAATGTTAATGTTGTTTTGATTAATTCCTGAGGCATAGAAAGCTCTTGTTCCCTCAATGTGATTATCTAACACGCTATGAGGGCTCGCGATGCAGCGCACAGCGCATGCGTGCTGTGGAGCGGCTGGAGCTCAGAATCAGAGATGATAGAAAAAGTAAAATATTACAGGTATTTCTTTCCCTCTTTGCTTAAACATTATTAGGTAGCCAGGAAATAACTCATTTTGGTATTATACAGCAGTAGGTCAAAAAATAGGTCCAAAGACAAAAGAAAGGGGAAAAATAGAGAGAAAAGATTAGAGATTCAAAAATCTATCAATCAATCTACTGGTATCATACTCAGTCACAATGACATTTTTTAAAACATAGGCCTAATGAGTGTTTACCTTTGATATGCAACTTTTTGCTGACTTTTGTACCTTAAGTAAAAATTCTATATTGTTGTGTTTTTTACTTAGTTGCGTAAAGTAACGTAAAGTACATTTACTCTGGTACAAATTTGAGGTACTCATACTTTGAGTATTTTCTATTTTCCACCCCACTGTACTTGTACTCCTCTGCATCTTATAGGCAAATGTGGTGTTTTTACTCAGCTACATTTATCTGGTGGCTGTAGTTACTAGTTACTTTGTAGATATAATTGAGTATGGTATTATAACCATACTTTATCAATTTATTATTATTATTATTATTATTATTATTATTTTATTCTGAAATTGGTCATTTCATTATAATGAATACTTTTATTTAAGATACTTTAAGTATATTTTCATGGCAACACTTTTTTACATTTTCAATGCAGGACCTTTCCACACTGTATATCTACAGTGTGGTATATGAGTGCTTTTACTTAAAGGTCCACTGTGCAGGATTTAGAGGCATCTAGCAGTGAGTCTGCAGATACCAACTCACTTCACTCTCCCCTTCCAAGCTGTAGGACAACCTACAGTGGCCACGAAACCTGTGGGTGATAAAAACACAACGATTCTTATTATCACATGATTATAAACTAATTAAAACATACTTATGAATATTATTTTCCATTTTTCTGGACCTTTAAGTAAAGAATCTGAGTACTTCTTCCATCTTTGACAGTACATTTGGTCATACTGTTATATTTGTACTGGGAGAGGAGAACTTTTACTTGTATTACTAAACCTTTTACTTAAGTAATGGGATTACAGGATATGAGTACTTCTGCCACCGCTGGTTGTTTTCTGTACGCTCACACGTACGCATGCGCGTTTTCCATGTTGGTGAACTGAATTATCTTGACATTTAAACACTCTCTGATGAAGCTAAGGTAGCGAAGTAGCTCATTGGTTGAACGTCACACTGTTGTCTTTTTGTTTACAGCTCGATAGACAGTAAAATGTTGATATTTAAGCTGAAATCACTGCCGGCAGCCGGCTGGTGTCCGTGAACATGAGTGTCGCAGAGAAAACGTGGCGTGCGTCCAGTCTACGCTCTCTGTTGTTGTCACACTTGTCCTCTGGACTGATTTCCGCTTATTAGCATCACCCATCGCTCCTGCTACAGTCCAGCAGCAGCGATGTTCACGGAGGGGGACGAGGTGCAGGACGACTGCGGCTCCCGGGAGGAGTGGACGCTGCTGTTCTGGACGTCTCTGGCCGTCATCGTGCCGGTCATCATCACGCTGTGGTGCAGCGCCCAGCGCTCCAAGCGCAAAACGCACATGAAGGATTTCTTTCGCAAGAGCAAGCACGGTTGGCACTACACGGACCTGTTCAACAAGCCTACCTACTGCTGCGTCTGCTCCCAGCACATCCTCCACGGGGCTTTCTGCGACTGCTGCGGCGTGTGCGCCGACGAGCAGTGCCTGCGCCGGGCCGACCGCAGCCTGCCCTGCAAGGAGATCATGGCCCCTTCCAGCCCCGACGGAGCCATGGAGCACCGATGGGTACGCGGAAACGTGCCCCTCGCCAGCTACTGTGCAGTTTGCAAGCAGCAGTGTGGGACCCAGCCGAAGCTCTGCGACTTCAGGTAGCGTGGGTGGTGCTACAGGTGCAGCCATATGTGTGTGAAACCCACTTTAATGACTGTCCACTGTAAATCTGCAGCTTCATGTGTGCGTAAAAGATGGGCCTTTTGCTCTTGTCCACCCAGGAAAAGCCCTAAGGCTAATAGTTACTTTAAAAAGCCCGACTGATAAAGCCCTTGACAGATATCATTGGCCCAATATTGACCTATCACAGCTATATCAGTATTTTAATATATGTTGTTTGATATGGGCCAATGTGAAGACTTTTTAGAACACAATGTCAGTTGTTTCTGTTAGCTTTGTAAACCACATTTTTCAAAGATGAATACTGCAGTCCAAGTAGTGAGTTGGAGCCATAGAGGGTATACTAAATAGGTTGATGCCCTATTTATTCTATGGATTAAGCAGTTGTTTCCCCACACCCTCTCCTCTACATGAGTCAAAGCTCAAGCAAGTTGCCTGCAGGCTTTAGTGACACTGTACATGAGCACAAGACAAGTGCAACATTAATTTTGGCAATGACAATTGACTGCAAGTCCTCCACTTTAAGTTGATCAGCTGTCTATGACTAACAATTTTCTGTCCAGTTATCCTGAAAACAAAAGCCCACTGCCCCGGAAATACACGCGCTGGAGTTTGAGTTCAGTCACTTCCTGCCTCACTGCCTGCCAGACTCCATCAACATTTTGCTCAGTTTAACCATTATAAGCATCAATTAATTTCTTAGGACTCATAAACAGACATGAACTCATTCTGTGAACATTCTGAATAAAGTATGAAAAAAACAAACAAACAAATGATAAACACTATTGAGGGGTCATTGCAAAAGTATTTTATAAATTGTATTCTGTATAAAGAATATTGACCGCTATCTGAATTTGTTTACTGCTGAATATCGATATCAGCCCCAAAAATTCAAAGTCAGTCAGACCCTATTGCCTATACACTGACATACCTGTAGAATATGTAAATAAAAGCATCATCTCCCTGCATAAAAAGCCACTGATTCACACGTCAACCTTCCAAGGCTGTCATATCACAGTGGGGGAGGACATTGCTCAGTTTTAATCAGTCTTTAATTTACTCTAATGGACTGCTGCTGCTTGCTGGGATGGCAGGGCTTTGATCTCATATTGCTCTGTTGATGCTGATAATGACAGCTTCAGAGGTCAGAGGTCTGAAGCTGAGGTCAGACTCAGGATCTTGCTCCTTTAAGCAGGAATTGCTTTTGTGTATTTTTTGGAACCTTTCCAAATTAGGTTTGTGTTATAGCTGCATGAAGTGGTAGAAAAGATCATATTGTGAGTTTTTTTTTTTGACAGATTGCAGGATTGAGATATGATTTATGATTACTGTGAATGGTAATTTTTGAATCAGAATTTTCAAACAAACATGTTTTCTTACGTCAGGAGAACAAGATTTATAGGCCTAGGCATCTCTGCAGCATTACAGTACTTCATTATTATGCTGTTTTGTCACATTTTCCTTATCAAAGAATTGTAGCTCCTCAGATTTGCATATTGCACTCTACCATATTGTGATTAGAATAATATTTTGATTGACTGTGCAGCCCTTGTTTGTGCCCCTCTGTTCGTCCTTCAGGTGTGTGTGGTGTCAGACCACGGTGCACGATGACTGCATGGACAGCCTGGCGGATGCAGACCAGTGTGACCTGGGCGAGTTCCACAGCCTCATCATCCCTCCTCACTACCTCTACCGTGTCAACAAGCTCCGCCGCCGGCACCCCGACGAGTACAGCAAGGTTGCGGAACACATGACTGGGGCCACAGTGCACAGTGGACTCGTACTGTAGGTTTTATGTGATGTCCCAGAGCTGTTTTAATCAATGTTGCTCTGTGTGCGTGTGTTTCTGTAGCTGGCGTCTTCCTGCGGCAGTGGCTGGACTCCAGTTCTGGTCTTGGCAAACACACGCAGCGGTAACAACATGGGGGAGGCTCTGCTAGGAGAATTTCGCACCCTTCTGAATCCTGTGCAGGTCAGTCTGCAGCTTCTATTACTTTGTCTCTGATTAAATAATTTTATAACACTCACTTTAGTTGTGATCTGTCTTTCTTTCAAAGGTACACCCCAAAATCAGAAATAAACTTAGATAGTTCTGGTGTAGAAATGTCTGTCTTCTTTTTAATATAACTAGTTGGAACACAGCACACCACTGTCAAAATATATATATATGTATTTTTTATTTTAGGGTGAACTGTCCCTTTAACACCCTGTGGATGAATTCAGTTAATTTCTTCAAAAAACATGACCTAAACCTGTCATGTCTCTCATCTTTTCTCCAGGTGTTTGACCTTTCTGAGCTGACCCCATCCAAAGCGCTCCAGTTGTGTACCCTGCTGCCCCCCGGCAGTGTGCAGGTGCTGGTGTGTGGGGGTGACGGCACGGTGGGCTGGGTGCTGGATGCCATCGATACTATGAAGCTGAAGGTGAGATGGGACTGCTGTTGAATTATGAGAAGGATTTGTATTAAATTTGATGATCTTTAGTTTTTTTAAAGCTTTGCTGTGTGGCATTGCCTGTTGCTTTGTTGTCTCAACCAGTGTACAGGACCACCACTCCTCTGTGGCAGGTTCATAGCAGGCTTATAACATATCTGCTGCTCTCACATTTTCTTGTGTCAGGGTCAAGATCAGTTTATGCCAAGGGTGACTATCCTGCCCCTGGGGACAGGAAATGACCTTTCCAACACTTTAGGCTGGGGTG
The DNA here is from genome assembly GCA_027495735.1 of Lutjanus campechanus. Classification (NCBI taxonomy): domain Eukaryota; kingdom Metazoa; phylum Chordata; class Actinopteri; order Lutjaniformes; family Lutjanidae; genus Lutjanus; species Lutjanus campechanus. Next base: position 23,997 of record JAJHUR010140557.1, on the reverse strand, counting down.
CCGGGTATGCTGGAGAGATCCCTGTGGAACAAGTTCTCCGTAATGTCCTTGATGCTGAGGTGGTCAAAATGGACAGGTGGGGCAGTTAATATTTAATTTCAGTGTTTGTTTTGGGAACAAGTCTTCCACAGTATGATATTGTCTCATCAGCTTATAAATTGTTTGTTTATTAGTCTTACAAGTGTGTTTTTAATCCAGTCATGTTCAGTCTAGAAGCTATGGAAAATCCTCTGATATGTCAACAGCTTAAAAACTTTTTTGTAATGAAATATGCAGTGTTAAGTCTCAAAAAGTATCAGTTGTAGTGAAAGGAACTTTGTTTTTGTATGTTGTAGAGCCCAACTGATACTGGACTTTTGGGGCAGATGGCGGTACTGATGATTATGGAGTAAAAAAACAGTCTGATAGAAATAACATGAATATATTTGCTGACATTCTTACAAAATATTGCATAAAGAATATATACATAAACACATTTTTTGCAGTGGTCCCACAAACGTGTTTAACTTTAGCTCCAGGTTAAGAAAGCTTTCAAGAGGGCTTGTCGCACTGCATATTCTTTGCCCAGGGCTAGCCTTAGCCTGCTAGAGGAAGTGTGAATTGTATAGCCCTGGGCTTAGCTTAACCCTTAACAATGCTGCTGGATTGTCCAAAATTACATCAGGGTACTGAAACAGTTACCCAGTATTTTTAACAATCATAAGTAACTATGAATAATTAAAAAAAAACTGAATAGAACAAAATTTATTGGTATTAAACTAGAATTACAAAAAATATTTAATATGCATATAATTAAAATGAAATAAAAAACAATCTGCATTATATTTTGTACAAAAAAAACAAAACAAAACAAAAACCCAACAGATTTCATAATGGAGCATATCGGACAACATATATGCCAACAATGCCTATATAGACTGATAAAGCTTTTGTAGGCCAGTATTGGGGTGACTGGGGTTCAGGGTCATAGCTAACATTAAGGACTCTGAGGTCATATTCTCCCCATTTTTTTTCCAGTCTCTGGAAAAAACGGACTAGTGGGAAGGTCAACAATTGAAATTTACATATTGTGGGTATTTTACAAGCTGGTTTCATTACTTTTTGACTATATTTAAATTTTACTACATTTTAAGCCAACAATATCTAATTAAATAAAAGATTTTTTTTTCTTCTCTCCCCTGGACTTACTGTGTTCATATCAGTGTGGAGAAGGCCTTAAATCAGCATCTCGACCTAGCGTAATAGATTTTACTGGAAATATATATGAAGTGCTAAATTAATGACTAAAATGAAAAATCCAAACTTTGTTTTTGCTGTTTGGTCAGTGATTGGGCATTGTTGGATTCATGACCTTTGTATTTCTAAAATTCAAACTTTGGCCTTGTTTGTGTTTTGTTGTTGTCGTTGTTGTCGTTGTTGTGTTTGTGTAATGACCTACACAATCCTTTTCAGGTGGAAAGTGCAGGTGGCTTCAAAAGGCCTCTACTTTCGTAAACCAAAGGTGAGTTTGATCTCTAGTTTTGAATTTGAATTTTTTTTATCAATATTTAGTCTCAGCTTTACTAGCAGATATGTTGTTAATCAGGCCTTGTGGGTTTGGGGGGTTTGTGCCCACTGACCCATTCAGCAGTACATATAAAACACACACTGCACGTCCTCTTCAGGTTCTGTCCATGAACAACTACTTCTCCGTGGGGCCTGATGCTCTGATGGCACTCAACTTCCACACACACCGCGAGAAAACTCCCTCCTTCTTCTCCAGCCGCATCATCAACAAAGTCAGAGTTTGAACTGCTTCATTTGAATACATAAATCATGTGCAAATATTTACTGAATTTGAATATTAATACAACGTGTCTCTGAATATGCTGGCCGTTTGTTTCCTCTTTATGAGAGACATCAGGGAAATAAAGTGCATTTTATTAATACCTACATTCCTGTTTGTTCTTTCTGCAGGCTGTTTATTTCCTGTATGGCACCAAAGATTGTTTAGTGCAGGAATGTAAGGATCTGGATAAGAGGATTGAGGTACAGTAGCCTTGTTCATATGATTAAGCTTCATGTTTATTCTGTCTTCACCTATGAAGGTTTTCACTACTTTTGATATCCTTGGCTGAAAATCACTGACTTATGCCCTAAATTCCACATCAGGAGACTTAACAACAGAGCAGATAAACAACAGTAATAAAATACACATGTTTTTATATTATGTCTGGGCTTACTTGAATGAAAATGAGCTTTTGTTAATGGAATCTGAATTTTACTGTGAGCTTTTGAAATGGGCCTTTTATCAGAATCACAAAGACGTTATTAATTACTGGGGGAATTGGTCAGATGCTCCCATTTAATAATTTATAAGAATAAAGAAATTATAAGAAAACTGAAAATAAGAAATATGTAAAAATACATAAACAATTTAACAAAAATATGTAACACATGTATTTAAGTAGTATGTTAAAAATTTATTCTCTAGTATGTAACAATAATATATTAATATAAAAAAGCAATATATGTTGAAAAAATACAACAGAAATGGAAAAGTAAGAAATGCAAGAGTTGAAATGTGATCATGCCTCATTCTGTAACAGTGTAAATAATGCTGTAGGTATTGCTGTATGTTTGTTAGTTGTATCTGTAATTTGTTGGACGTTTCTCCACAATCACTTTATTGTGAATTAAATTCCCAAAGAGGGTAGACAGGACAGAATGAAACTGATAGTTGACTACCTGTTCATACTTTGTGTCATTGTGTGTGCTCCCTCCACAGCTGGAGTTGGATGGAGAGAGGGTGGCGCTGCCCAGTCTGGAGGGCATCATAGTTTGTAACATCGGCTACTGGGGTGGAGGCTGCAGACTCTGGGAGGGTATGGGAGATGAACCCTGCCCCCCCACACGGTAAGAGAGCATCACATGAACCAATTTTCAGTCATAAAAATGCTAAATGTCCATCAGAAATGAGTGGAATTCATCCCTCTCTTTGTTTATGCTCTGGTTCTCTCACTGAAGTGTTTACATTAAGTGCGCCAGGTTACCATGGCAACTAACAGTGAGCAGTAGTGTTGTTTCCTGTGTCACCCTACAGGCTGGATGATGGTCTGCTGGAGGTTGTGGGCGTGTTTGGCTCCTTTCACTGTGCTCAGATCCAAGTGAAGCTGGCCAATCCTGTACGGCTGGGACAGGCCCACACTGTCAGGGTGAGGCAATAACACACATACGAACATGGTTCTGCCGCAGTGCTTCCTTTTTACCTCAATAAGTGGGTATGAATAAAGACAATGATGGAGTAAATTAGTTTTCAGTGCCATCTGTATCATCAGAGCACTCAAGAATCTAATTTCAAGTAATCCGATAAAGCACATGCTTCTCGCTGCCTGCATGTGCTCATACGCTCTGCTTGTTTTCACTTTGCCTGTTCTGTTCTTAACATGATGCCCTTCAGGAAAATATCCACCATTAACCACTCACTAAAAACTGCTGCTGATGATGTACTGTGCATTCCAAGGTCGAAATGAAAGAAAAAATAAAGCCTCACAGAGACCTACAAGGGCTTTCAGACAGTGAGTGGTTACTGCTGCCACCTCCATTATATTCGCTGTAAACATGCCGGAGAGGAAGAACGACTGCCTCTGCTTACCTGCATAGATATTTGCCACTGCCGCCACCTAAGGGTGACCATGACAACTACAGGAAGCACATTAAAAAAAAGATGGAGGAGCTAATTTTACTGGTATTTGAATACCTCACAGAGTTATGTGCAAGGTCGTCAAAAACATTCAAAGGAAAGGAGAACTAACAGAAAGAGAGGTGTAGTTCCCTCATGCTACACACACATAACATATATATGAATAATTAATTAAATTCAGAGAAAATAAAACTGTTCCAGGTGGGGCTGCAGTGCTGCGTTTGGCTGGTTGGGTGGTTGAAAGATGCCGTGTGCATCTCTCGCTAATCCAAACCTCATGATTCCATTTGCAATGCTTATGAGAATATTTCTGTCATAGGTGACATAGATCATGTGTTTCAGCAATGAGGCCAAAAAAATAAAGCTACATGTTCCACTGTTTTCTTACATTTGTTGGTATTTATTTCAGATTAGCAGTTAACACATGATAATTAAATTGTCTTTAAGCCTTCCATAATGATCAATGAAAAAATAATTAGAAGTGCTGATAGAGATCAGACACCAATAGACTATATTTGAAGCAAAAAATAATTTTGTATTGAGAGCCCCTGTCCTTTATTCCCTTGCCTTTGGTTAATATTCATTTGCAGGTGTTTTAGAGAATACATATATCAAATACTCCTCCCTAAAATTACACAGGAAGGTGCGTTTTTGTTATTTTGGGGGTTTCTTTGCACCAGGAATACTCTGCAGAGCTTCTTGGCTACCTGCACCCCAACAAGTTTTACAAATGAGATGGACAGGACAGCTTGCCTGAGAGACGAAACTCAGGGAAGCAAAAGGCCAACTTATTTGCTACTGCAGCTTGTGAAGTTTATTTCTGTGAACGATGAGACATGGGAATATCTGTATTTTTATAACCTCAGAACTGTTCTCAGAAACATTAGTGAGCACTAGGGCTGGATATTGTTTTAAGATACCAGTTCCAATACCAGTACCCTTAAAGTGATACCAATACCAATGGAATACTTCGTTCGATATCTTTTTTTTGAAGGGTCTTCTTTATGAAGAATGCTTGTGGTGATTGGCTGTGAGCAAAACCATATGAATGCTATTTTTTACTAGATCCGAGTATCAAAAGGATTGAATCCGGGTATTGTTTGACTGGAGAAGTTTCATTACTGCTAACTTATTTCAATCAATATCTTAAAGGTATTGAGTGCCAATACACAGCCACACAACAGTGAGCACCAGATGTGGCCATTACCACCAGTATTGACCAGATACAAATATTCCCTGCTCAGTATAATGTAAATCTGAATTCAGTGGCATTTTTTTCATGCCAATCCTGGAACAAATTAGCTCCATTAGGAGCAGTTGCAGCTATAGTTTCTTTGTGTGAAATTGAGAAAACATAAGAGCAAATCAAATTTGTTTGTAATATTGGTCAGTGTGACAGAACAGTTGTTGGTTCAACTTAATATCCTGAACTTACAGATCGTTTTCTCCAGTTCACTTAATTTCTATTATAAACTGTTATTGCAAAGCTCAAATAAGACTTTAAACAAATTTTTTCACTCCAAGTTCAGTTAACTTAACATTTTAAATTAGAATGAGCTCAAAATTGTTTACATAGTGTGTGCACATATAAAGTTTTCTTTGCAAAGCCATTTCCAATAAACCTTCAAGTTGAATGAGCGAATTGAGTTTACAGTAGTGTTTTGCTGTTCTCTGTCTCTCTCCAGCTGGTTCTCAAGAGCTCCAAGATGCCCATGCAGGTGGACGGGGAGCCGTGGGCCCAGGGTCCCTGCACCATCACCATCACCCACAAGACCCAGGCCCTCATGTTGTACCACAGCGCCGAGCAGACGGACGATGACGACGACGAATCCAGCGCGTCCGAGACAGAGAGCCCCACCCCTCATGACTCACCCAGGCCCCCGGGGCCAGCCTCCGCGCGTGCATGACCCACCCCAGACATCATGTGATGTGAAGCTCTCCTTATCTTAGTTTCTCTCTTCTTTCTGCAGCCCAGTGTCTTATTAATCCCTTATTTGCAAAGCACTTACTCACCCTCCTCTTAAGATCTTTGAACACACTTTATCCTCAAATCCTATTGATAAGAGTAGGTGTTATAATTTTCCTGTGGAATCATTTCATATTTATTAGAGCTCACAGGGGTTAGAAAAGTGAGTTTGGAATTGGGCTGGTGTGATTGGGTCTTTTTTGGGGGGTCTTTTCTCTTCATAAGCCCTATATATTGTATCTCAGAGCTCAGGCACTTCCTCCTCCACAGGCAGGACAGTCAGTTATGGCTGCAATGATTATTTTCAGTGTTGATAATTTTATTTGTTTGGCCTAGAAAATATCAGAAAATGTATCTTTGATTTCAAAAAATGACTCAAACAGATTAAGTGATCATTAAAATAATTGGTTAGTAATTTAATAATCGACAACTAATTGATTAATTGTTGCAGCTGTACAGTCAGGTGGAGGTGAATGTTTTGGGGAAAGATTGCCGTCTATTTGCACTGATCCTTTGTGCCATAGATATCTATACTGTATTTCTTATACTGTATTTACAAATGAATGCCCAGTGCAGCCCTGCAGGTTTCAGTGAGCCATTTTTAACAAGTTGCCCAGGTTCAATCGACCATATCCCCTCAAAGCCATGTCTCAATCAACAGCAGGTGATGAAGTAGTGATACAAAAGAACAGTGGAGTGGAGGTTGAAGGTACTTTTTTTTTTGTCCATCAGTGATTTTTATTTCACTCCAATAAGAGCACAAACAAGCAGCAAACACTTTTTCTACAAAAGATTAGAGCTGATTTGCTAGCTAGTAGACTCCGCTTGATGGTGGGTGAATTGTAAAACTGTACAGAATATCACTTAAATTCCACCTTTCAGGCTCCTCATCACCACAGTGATAGTTTTTAAACTACTCCTGCATCCCAAGATAAGGTTTTGAAACACGTGTCAGCCAAAAGGTCTCTGAATCTGTTAACTGCAATGTCAATTGTCAATCACTGGACATCGATGCTGGCTTGCTTTCTTCATGATGAACTGTCTCAAGTAGCTCACCAAACAGTTTGGCTATGTTCACACTGCAAACCTTAGTGCTCAATTCTGATTAACTGCTCAGATCTGATCTGAAGCAGTATCATCATATAAGACAATGATTTGAAGACTACAGAAATAATGTAATGAATTTAACTTGGGAGTTTAGAATAATTTTATTTTTACTAATTTTTCCCCTAATTTGTTAACACCAAGTACATAGACACTGGAAGTCAGTCAGAGGACAGTCGACTAAATAGTGCGCAGTTATATAATCAGCTAGTATCTCAAAATAAAGAGAAACTTTCTCAAAATAGTCACTGAATAATAATGAGATTGTTTTTCATTATTTGGGGATAAGTCATTATTTTGAGAAAGTTTCTCATTATAATCACTTACAGTATCTTTGGCAGTATTTGGCTTCCACAGACAGGCGGCACATCAAGCAGCAAAATGAGGAGATAAGTGTCTATAAAGTGCCCATGTTAACAGAGACACCAGTCTGCAGTGTATATTCCATATTCATATGCTCCCTTTCTCCCACTTGTCCTGAGTGGCCTGTCTCTCGCCCTCTATGTCACACTTGAACACCTCGGTGGTTTTCCAGCAGTTTTTACCAGCCTCAAAATCTAACCCACCACTGATTGTGCACACAGCGTTTCACTTGATGTTCCACAATCAGAATCTCAACAAAAGACACTGGTGTCTAAAAACTGTAATGACAGGAGCAAGCCAGAAGAGAAAATTTTGAAATTAGCTGAGGCAGTGTGGGTGGGGCATCACGTCTGCTTTCTGCAGTGTGAACATAGCCTCAGATTGTACTAAGAGACGATCTACATGTAACCTTCCTGTAACAGCTACAGGGAACATCCTCATTTGTTTACTTTAGTTTCTTTTGAAAGCACTGCCAAGTAACAGAACTAATTATTTTTGCCTACATGTAAGAACCTTTGTTTTTCCTCTTCTTTGCATAGTCCCTCCTGTTTACATATTTTGTGCTGCACTGTTTTGGCACTTACACTGATGATACCTTACACTGCTTAGGACATACATGACACCATAATGTTGACCTCTGACGTTGCTGATAGTGATAACTGCTGATGAGATTAAGCTGTCCCATGTTGTTATTGTCCATTATTCAAGCCGTCCTCTTGCATTTCATCTTTGTGTTTTACCAAATAGTCACCACAAGGTGGCAGACTAAAGACAGTGTTTTCTGTAGACTTCTACTCAAACCTCTACAGTTTAATATAAATATCAGTAGAGTTACTTGCATGTACTTTCCTGCGTAGTGTTCAGGGGACTGTTGAGATTTATTGGTTGCATCTATCCTGTATTCTTCATAATGTGCGCAAGAGGTCATTTGTGTTTCTGTCTGTCAAGTAGCCTACTTGTTAGGGAAATTAGTTCTATCATTTGAGGTGGTCCTGTTTATTGCAGAATGACAAAATGCCTGTTGCTCACAGCCATATCAGAAAAGTCTGTAGAATGTTAGTTCATGCTTCATTTAGGCACACAGAGCCAACTTGCTGCTCATAAGGCTGAACAGGGATGAGTTTTTAGCCATGTGATGCCTATGCTTTTGGAATATGCACCTCCTTGGCAGGTAACCAAGCCTCATGGTTTCATCACCCACTATTTGTTTGGTGAATGTCGTCTCGCTCAAGGACACCTGTTTGATCTTTTTAGCTTATCCATGTTTACCAGAGTTGTATGTGTGTGTGTGTTGTGTTGCACTGAATTTGCTGAAATGTAACTGGGGGTTGATGCCAGGTTCTTAGCCACACTAGCAGCATGGCTCTACTTCAGGGTCAAAGTCTGAGTCTGTTGGTCTCCCCTCAAACAAAGCTTGGAAAAAAGGTGCCTGGAACTGTTTGGAGCTCCCGTGGGGGAGGTCTGCCTCTCACTTTTAAAACCTGTTTTCGAGTGAAATACATTGATCACTGTTTGATGAACTGTGGCACAATTTGTTACCCAGAGAATCCTCATGATGTTGTTGATCCTTTATTTACCAACAGGTCAAAATTATGCACATCAATCACATAGTTTCATGATGAATGTCTCAAACTAATGCTATACAGCAGCTGCAAGGTGTTTTCAGATACCATGGGTCAAAAATTCATAATAGAAAGTCATAATTGACCTTGTTCAAGGTGTCCTGTCATCAGTTTTACAGATGTCTCTTTTATAACGGGGCCTTACAGGGAAAATGCTTTTTGGGCTGTAGGGGTTTTTTCATTGCAATACTGCAAGTGGCCACTGTGCAAAATTGGAGGCAAGGCTTAGCGGCAATGCATATTCTACGTTCCAGGGTCCTATTATATATCTAGGCTTAAGAGCCAGAAATTTTCCTCAGGAGATGCTAAGAGACAAAAACAGAGCTAAATGTAACTGGGGGTTGATGCCGGGTTCTATGCTAACCTCTAACCTCTAGCTAAAACTAGAGTAAATATTGTTCCTGCAGTTGCCAGAGATATGACTGTAAACTAACGCCAAAGCACGCTGAAGCAAAAGCCTGATTCATTTGTTAAGGATTTAACAACAGCAGAGAGGTCCCTCCATTTTTAAACCATCCAACACATTTGTTTCCTAGAGTGTAGGAACCTCACAAAGATGCTAGTGTGGCTAAATACTTTAGTTTTACTGTTGGAGTTGGTGGGACGTGACTGTGATGTTATTCTTTTAAATGCTCCCGTTTCATAGCTGTCAGTTTGTTAGCCTAAATCTTGGCAGATATATAGAAGGCAGATTAAGGCAGATTTCACAGTGTTGTTGTGTGTACAAAAATGCTTTCACCATTAATTAATATATATATTTGAATAGGCTTATTTCTTTGCTGTCAACTATCTGTAAAAACAAGAGAACCCTTAAGGCTGATAAGAATGTGCAGCAAACATGATCATTTTCATTTTGACTATGAAATGGTTCTTAGAGAAAACCTTATGTGGCCTCTGCTTAAGACAAATGAAAATACAAAAAAACTGTGTCTGGAGAAAATGAGCTTTTATTGGTAACAATCATGCAAAACAAAACTATTTACAAAAGTATAGTAGAGAGAAATTGTCACCACAAAGGTGATAAAAATGGATTTTGACTGAATGTAATGAAGCGATGTTTTGAATTTGAAGACATTCCCATAAATATTTTCATATAGAAGCTGTGTGTCTCTGTGTTTTAATTAAGTTATATCATAAATTGCTCAAATTTATGATATATGAAGGAGAAAAACTGCTGCTCTCCCTGGGCAGAGATCACAGCAGAACATATGCGCCTGTTGGACATAATAAAACCAGCACACTGACATCATTATACTGCACATAGATGCATTAATCATTTACAGATTTAACAGACAAGCAACTGCTACCACACTAAATATGCTGCTGTATGTCATAATCTCCACATTTTTAGGATACATATAAGACTCATAGTGCCCTGGTCTATCAGGACTGTAGAAGCAAATACATCTGCTGCTGCATCTATTTTTTATTGGGCCGTGGATGGTGTCCAGTTGATTTTCCGGATGGAGGATGGCTTTTGGGATTATCTTTCTTAGTGGAATCTGATCCTTTTGCACTTGGTTTATGTCCTCCTGGAGCACCGTGGGGCTTTTTGTCTTGTTCTAAAGAAAATACAAAAACATTTCTTTAGTAATGTAGTACTGTAGTAACAGTATGATAGTTGTACCAATTGCCAAACAAATCTTTGGAATTTTCCAAAATTGTATGCACTCAAATTGAATTCAAGATTTTCCAGACTCAAATTTCCAGACTTCTCTGTAGATTTTTCAAACAATATTTGTCATCAGAGTACAAATGTTTTTTTTATGTAAATAAATGCTTTTAAAATCCAATTCTTCAGATTTGTTAGCTATAACAAATGCATCATGCTCATTCTAACTTATTTTTTTTCTATTTTATTTTCTATCATTATTTTTAAAAATAAGGCACCAGAGCTGTTTTGTAGGCTGTGATGTAGGTATAGAGGTAGCTCTGCACACACACCATACATACTGTTTTTGACCACATAATGCTCACTCTGGCTCCACTCTGTCACACAGTGGTAAACATGGCTGTGCTGGCTGCCTGCTCCAAACACCATGAAAAACTCTGCTTATATGATCAATTTATTTTTAGAAATTCTGAATTGTATATAAATAAAAAATAGAAAAGTGAGTAGTCTGGAACACATATATTTCTTCATACTATTTCATTTTTTCCCATCCTTATCCAGATCTAGAAATTACTCAAATAAAATTCCATACTTTTCCATACTGCACATGAACCCTGAACCCTATTTTTAAAACTTCCTCTTTAAGCCACAACTACAAATGCAACAGTTTGCCAGCATGTTGGCACACAGGTAATTCAGGTAGCACAGGTCTATGAGACGGGCTTATCAAGTTTCCTGTAACCTCAGTTCACTGCAGATAGTCAGGTGATGCACCTGTGACACATGGTTATAACTGGCCAAGCTAAAATCATGTGACCTCTGTATCAATAGGAGTTGGAACATTTCCAGTAAAAGAACCACACCTCAAACCACACTGCTTAAATACAAATGTGGAACATGTTTCTAATTCAGAACACAAATTTGCAGGCCACTGGTACAACTTTTAAAGTCAAAGAAACTGTTCAATGTTCTTCAAGCTTTGATTCTTGAAAGGATATTCCACCCCTAGATGATCCACTCAATATGTACTCACCTCTATGCTGATGTGAGGATGAAGGTCTTCAGTTCACAAAACAATCCTGGAGTTTTAGGAGGAACAGGGTAGCAGCCTCATCCAGTACAATGGCAGTGAATGGAGACCACAGACAAAATGTAAAAAAAAGAACACAAAACAAACACAAAATGTCTCCATCCTGCTCGTGTGGTGTAATCCAAGTGTCAAGAGACTTCGTATATCTCTTAATGGATGCACGTCTGAAAATAGTGCGAGATATACGCGATATGTGTATCGCGATACACTGATGAAGTCTTGCGATTGGCTGCAACCCTGTTTTCTGCTGAAACTCCAGGATTGTTTTGTGAACTGAAGATCTTCACCCATCCTCACATCGGCATAGAGGTGAGTACATATTGAGTAGATTAACATCTAGGGGCGGAATATCGCTTTAACCCACAAAGTTACTCAATGTCTTATTTGTCTTATTTGAATGTGTCAATATTATAAGAACATTGAGATGTTCTTATAATATTGACACTTTGTAAAGTCTGAGAAACAGGCTTATCTAGCCAACAAATATACATTCATGCAAGTGAATATCAGTATGCAAAGAAATATAAAGTTAAATGACATACTGTGAGAAGACTGGTGGCTGGTATCACCTTTCTTGTCTGTGGAGGGAAAAATGAAAACAACACACATTGAGAAACATGAAATGCATTTGTTTTACTAAAGAAGACAAAACATCTTTATGACAGCATCACTGCTGGTCACTGAACCCACCTCAGCCTATCTGCATGCGTGGCCATTTGGAAGCAGTAAAAACAATTTACCCTTTAAACCTGTCAAATGACCTGGTTTGTTACATGTATCCTTTAACTATTGAAATGTACTGGCTAAAGTTAAATAGGTACGCTACATTAACTGACTTAAAGAACTTTAACTCAAATCAGGCTGAAATGGTACAAATTTGAATCTCAGCCTATTAGAGACTAATTCATATGTTTCTGGTGGATCAGTATGCATATGTCATGGCCCTGTTCTGTACCGGTTACCGTGTGGTACATTTATGAAAAATGTACTTCTCTCGTACCTTTGATTTTGAGTGTGTGGCTGCAGCTGCATGCTTCTCTAGCCTTGTTCAGGTATTCAGGTACGTATTATATTTTATTGCACATTGTGTGCTATCAGGAAGCACAATATGGGGTTTATTAACGATATTAACTTTCCATTCCTTTCTATTTAACAGATGGGATCGATCCCAACAGTCAGGGTAGCTGAATGTTGTCGGCTAACCTGCAGCACGCTGTGCAAATCTTCCCATGTGTCTGTTTACACCGGACACACACCCTTCTTCTTCTGTGACTCAACCACTGGTTCCCAGCTCCCCCAATTGGTCCCTCATGTCATCACATTCACCTCCCACAACCAGAACTGTTGCATCTGCTGTTATTTTCCTGAGGTAACTAATGACCTCCTTTTAGCAGCCGAGAGGGGAGAGAGCACAATTTGAATTCTTTTAAAACTAAGTGCAGCTTTTGACACTGTTGATCATGCCATCTTAATTGGCACACTGCACATAGTTGGTTTTATTCCTACCTTTTAGAAAAAACCTTTGCAGCCACCCACCTAGAATATCTGTGGTGTACCGCAAGTTTCAATTTTAGGTCCATTCCTATGTGGATGACACACAGATATACCTCCTGCTGAGACCGGATGATGGATGAAATGTAGCTGCTGTGCTAGCCTGTCTGTCTGTGATATCAACTGTTGGATGGCAAAGAACTTTTTCAGCTCAACCATTTAAAATCAGAAATCATACAAACAGTATGGTCCACCAAATTAAAAAAATTCAAAACAGCCTTGATCCTCTGTCCATTAACATCAAATCCACCACCAGAAATCTTGGAGTAACCTTCCATTCAGACCTCAACTTCCACCCTCACATCAATAAACTTGTCCAAAATTAAACCCACACTGCCACATTCCTCCCAGAGAAAGTCATCCACACATTCATATTCTCCAGAATCGATTACCGTAATTCACTCCTCTCTGGCATCAACTAAAAATCACTCTCACACCTCCTGGTTCAGAGCGCAGCAGCTATGCTTCTTACTGGTTTTAACAGACAACATCACATTACTTCAGTCCTGGCTTCCTTCCGTTGGCTGCCTGTGCGTTTTAGAAGTGAAGTGAAGGTTAAGATTTTACTGATCACTTTTAAAGCCTGCATGGGTCTAGCCCAAAGCTACATAGCTGAAATGTTAACCCCTTATGAGCCAGTGCGCAGCCATAGATCCTCGGGCGGGGCCCTCCTGGCTGTTCCAAAGTCAAGGCTTAAATCTAAAGGTGACCGTGCATTTTCCATCAGGGCCCCTCGACTTTGGAAGACCTGCCCGAGGAGATAAGGCCTGCAGAATCAGTGACATCTTTTAAATCAATTCTTAAAACCTATTTTTATAGACTTGCTTTTATGTGATATTGCCATTTAAACCATTTTAATCATTTTTTATTCCTTTTATTTGTGTTTATTTATATTGATATTATGTGATATGGTCTTCTTGTCTATTCCATTTTTATTTATATTGACTAGACAACATCATGCGACATCGTCACTGCACTCTTAGCCGTTTATTTTATTTATTCTTATTGTCATGTTTTTATTTCTATTTATTCTTGCGTACATGTTTGCTTGTCTTCCTGTTCTGTCTTATTTTTACTATGTTTTAGTGTCTACTTCAATTTCAGATTCTGTCTTGCTTGGCCTTATTGTTTGGCTTTGTGTTGTCACATGTCCCATGTCTCATGGGTATCCTGCTCTTTTGCTCTGCCTGTCAAAGCACTTTGTAAACTCTGTTTTTAAAAGGTGCTACATAAATAAAGTTATTATTATTATTACTATAATTACACTACTTAGTATTATTATTCAGTCTTCAGATTGGTTGTTGATAAATTAAAATTGGGTAGTGTTGGGGATAGTACAACCCTATCTGCTGCACTGTTTGTTTGAATTTCTTAATCATGATGTGATAATCAATATAACAATTTGACTGGACATTTATATCTTACTTACCTGTCTTGTGTCCTGGTTTAAATGGGGGACGATGATGAAAGCCTGGTCGCTGGCTTTGTGCATACTGTGGTGGATTCCAGCCTCCATGTGACCCAATATAAACAGGTACAGGAACTGGCTGGAAGTATGGCTGGATAGGTGGAGGGCCTGAACTGTGGGTCATGGACGGTCCTCTCTGCTCTGGAGGCTCTGGTTGTTCTGAAACGGAGAAGATGATATGAGAAAAAAACGTATATATTTTGTACCCGTTTCATCACATTGTGAGTTTAAAAAAAAATACTTGTTACAATTCTTACCTCTATTAAAGCACATGTGCTTGACAGAGACACACAAAAAGCCATGCATGTTTTTGTCATACACATAATTATGGAAATATTTAATTACTGGTACATGTTCTACTGTATTTAAATTTTGTGCTAGAATAATACCTTCATAGGCAAGGCAGCTTTACTTTTTGAGAACATTACATTACACAGAAACCTAATGTGCTTTACATCAAGCATAATGTAACATACTGACATATCAATAAAAATAATTTAAAACTAGAATTACCACCCCATGATTGTATGCCTCTGCCAAACACAAAAGTTGCAGTTTACACCTACGTCCATCTAGACTCACATAATGTATGTAGTGAAGATTTCAAATAAATATAATAGGGATGCACGATAGATATGCTAGGATGTCAAATGAAAAGGTGTACTTAGTTTAAAGAAATTCTGTCAAAGCATTCTTTGTATTGTGATGTTGTTATATCTTAGTCATATACAAGTTAAGGTCAGTGTTGAGGATGATGCCCAGGTTTCTGACCTGTTCACTGACATCTAGGGAAAAATAGTTTAGAAATTATTTCCTACTGTTGTTTTGGGGCAAATGGACAAGTTTTATTCACGTTTAATATTTTTTTGCCATCCAATAATCCATGTCTGTAATGTATTTGATTTGATTTATAACAGGGCTGAGGTCACTGGGAGAAAGGGAGATACAGAGCAGTGTGTGGTCGGCGTATGAATGATAGGATATGTTGTGATTATCAATGATGTTACTAGGAAGCACCGATTAAAGAGTAGTGAGCCAAGGACTGATCCTTATGGGACTCCAGAGATAATTTGGACCTCTTCTGTTTTATCATTTTGAATGGACACAAAGAAGCTACTATGCTTGAGGTACGAGGACAGCTAGTTTAAGACAACGACAAAGAGATGAACATACCAGTTTCTGGTTGAGATCCAGTGCTTTCTGAGTCAGGAACTGCTTTTTCATCTGTAAACAGCAAATGAACTATATTTTTACACCACTTTACAATTTGCCTCACAGCCATTCTCCCTCTCTTTCTCTACACACACACACACACACACACACAAAGCTACAACGCTTCCACATGTGAACAGGAGGAGGTGGAGGTCAAACCACCAACTTTCCATTTGTGGACAACCAGCTTTACATGCTGAACCAGAGCCATCCCTGAAGAACCCAATGATTACACAAACCATATTGATAAAGTCAACATTTGATTTCATTTCCATTATTTTCCCTGCTTACCAGATGCAACAATGCTAGAGTTGAGTTCTGCAAGAACATCAGAAATGATTAGCTGCAAAATACTTTCATAATACATCTTCACATGTGAAATCTTCTACTGAAGATGTACCTGCACACTCACCTGGTTTAAGTGTGAGTTGTCTGGTCTCAACAGGTTGCTTAAAGATCTCTGTCAGTTGCTCCTTCAGGGCAGCAGCAAAGGCCTGTGTAGCTGTCACCTTCTTGGAGTCCAGGCTGATTCGGGGGGTGTGAGGGTCAAACTTCACAACCCTAGGCAAGTCAAATGAAGCCTATGCGGGAAAAGTGAAAGATGTGTTTTTTACCCAAGTCATGCAGTTGTATGGTGTAGTAGCATGTATTGTTGTATTATTTTGATTGTGACTGGTTATTTTGTACAGGCAAAAAAGGTAACTGTAGTCCATTACAGTTACAGATTTAAAAAAAAACAACAATCAGATCACTAATACAATTAGTAAAAACAGGGATTATTAACAGGATTACAATTTTAAAATAAAGAACAATATACCACCATGCACAGTAGACACATATTACAACACTTCACGAGTCTCACAGCACCAGTCTGGTCTCAAGTGAAACCAGCTAATCTTAAAGTTGTCAGTTCATTATCATGGCCTCCAGTGAAAAAATGGGTGAAAATGTCACCATTTCTTTGTCTTTAAATCAATCAATCAATCAATCAATCAATCAATCAATCAATCAATCGTGGAAAACAAAGTAGAGAATAGCTGGACAAACTAAACCTAACACCGAACATAAAACATTATGTGAGGATAAACTCATACTTTATATTGAGGTAATCCAAAAGTAAGGCAAAGTAATCAATCACTTTAATATTGTGATATCTGGATTAGGTTACTGATGACATGGTTTAACAGGTATTTATTAACTGTATCAGAATATATTTTAAAAGTAACCTTCCAAACCCTGCAGAGGGGTCTATACCTCTCAGTGGTACTGAGCCCATTTCAGCCAATGATGAAAAAACACATTACTGTAACTTTCTCAAAATAATGATTTCGGTATTAAGTCATTATTTTGAGAAAGTTTCTCATTATTTTGAGGTAGTAACTCAAACTGACTCATATCAAGTCATTATTTTGACATATAATGCCATTTAAGAAAGTTTATTATTATATTATTATAATGGCTTACACGTTCTATTTTCATGACATTGTCAGAAATGGGCTTCCATTGCGAGAGACAGTCCATCGAGCAGCACAATGAAGAGGAGACGAGTATATATAACATGGATCTGTCTGTCTGTCACTGTCAACAGAGACTCCAATCTGTAGTGTTAACCACATAATTATACAGTATCATTAAGCTCATGTATTCAAATTGCTTATTTAATTTGACCAACAGCAAAACCCCAAAGATATTTAATCCTATATCACAGAAAAAAAGCATCAAATCTTCACACTTGAGAAGCTGGAGTCAGTAAATGTTTGGCGACATAAGAACAAGGGTGGAAATTGTGGAAAGACCGGGAGTATAGACCTCCCCTTTCTGAGAAAAACAGAGTTGTCCCCCTCAACATCTCTTTGTAAACATAACTACATAATTTTAAATAATATAATAATATGCACTGAAAGCACTTGTGCTGATTATAGACACAATAAAATCAGTTTTTAAGTTTAGAAAAATTGTGACTAAACAGTACAATAAGCTGTTGAATTAAGCAGAAGTTAAATGGTAAAATATGAAATCACCTGATTTCCTACCTACAAGATATGGGGTCTTGTTTTTAAAAAAAAATATTTTCAATAGACAAATATGTCTGACATACTCTAGACTAGTAAAAAAGTAAAGACAATAATCTTGTTATTGTGTTAAATTGTATAGGATAGGTATGAGTATGGAAACACCTTATATTGCCATGTTATTATTACTACTAGTAATATAATTATTTAAAACATTTGAAAATGCTGCCCCAACAGTGAAATGGAATATCCAACCTTGCATTAGAATATTCCAGGTCTATACAATATTGAGGCTACTTTCTCTCATTTGTCTTTGGGAAAAACATCAGTTTCCCACTCTTTTCCCATCCCCGCATCATATTTGTGTTGAAATGTTCATCCCACCTGTAGAAAAGCCAGGGTTTGGGACTGACTCAGCAGACTGTTGATATCTTCTCTGGCTTTTCTCATTTTCTCAGTATTCTCAGTGAACTTCTTCATGAGGTCCTGAAGTTTCGTCTGACTGATCTCCAGCTCGTGGTCCACCTCATGTTGGGCCTCACGCTCTTCTTGGACCAACATATCCCTCATCTGCTGATACACAGCTGCAAATGCTGTCTTCCTTGTGGCTGCTGCATCCTAAGCAAGGATCAGGAAAAGGCCATACATACAAGAAATGCAGGGACAAGTAAGTAAATAGATGGACATACTAATGTTATGTAATTGTCATCACATTTTCCTTTGTAAATAAGCCACCACTTAATTTGTTTTCTGTTCATTTGAAAAACAGGCAATGTAAAACTTACCTTCAGCTTGATCTGCAGATCCTTTATTTGAAACGTAACAGTCTCAGTCCTCTCAATCTTTCTGTCCAGCAAACTCAACTTGTCTCTGAGGTCAGTCTAGAAGACAGATAAAACACAGTTCCTGTATACAGAGAATTATCTTATGTTTGGTACAGACCCTGCTAACTAAACTAAGTGGAATGTATGGAAGCCCATTTCAGAACTGAGATGTAAAAAATAATCCTGTAAGGCATTCTAATGAGAAACGTTCCTTGAAATGATGCCCTAGTATCTCAAAATAATAAAACGTTATCAAAATAATGACTTAGTATCAAAATAATGACTAGTTTTGATACAAACTCAAAACTCAAAACAGCACCAATTTGTTTACATGAAAATTTCTCATTAATTCAGTAGAAAAGACACTTTTAACATGGAAAATACTAATTCATTCAGAAACCGAGGCCAAATGTTTTTACATTAAGAATTCTCATTAATTCAGAAAAACAGAGCTTTTTTACATGACAAATTATCTCATTAGTTTTTTCTCATATGTATACACACAAAAACTGAAACTAACACAAGTCTAAAAACTCAAAGCTAATGTTTCAACAAGACTCTGAGACTGCTAAACTCTCAGCTCAATTCCTTTGTTTTCACTGAAACATAAGTTTTATATCACATTTTTGCATAAAATAAGCACAAATCACATCATTCAGCACACTTTAATTCACCTGGAAAATACTGGCCTTCAAAATGCCACACCGTAACTACCAACTGGTCTCACTCACTTCTCACCTGTTCAAACACTCCAATCACGTGTCAGATCATAAAATAGACCAGAGGTGAGCTCTACCGTGTTGAGAAAATAAAATGGAGCAGCATGAAGAACAGAGAGGAAGAGGAGGGAGAGCCAATATTTCTAATTAACTCTGCAACTATAAGATAAGATAGTCCTTTATTAGTCCTACACCTTGAAAATTTACAGTATTACAAAGTGGACAGCAAAATATAAAGAAGCATCAATAAAAAATATGAAAAATAAAATATAAAAAATTAAGCAAGAGGAAAAATTTAAAAATGAACAATTTAAACAAAGGAATATAAAAATAAAAATAGGTACACTACGAACAAAGGAAATATAAAAATAGGAACAGTATATACAATATAAGGAGACTCAGGAGTTTAATTTACACAATTGTATGGAAGGAATATTCATATTGCATGGTTGACCATGTAACTCAGTAACAACCAAATACTGACTGAAGCCAGATTATTACACTCCCTGAAAGACAGTGTAAATTTTTTCTTACTGTAGGGTATCTCATTTTGTTTATTATTATTACTATGAGTTTTGCCCCATTAGGTAGAACTGCAGGAATGCATTATCAAATATAAGTTTACAGTCAACTCTGGGAAGCTGGTTGTGAGTTTAGACCAATTGCAGCTCAATGGATAGACAAATGTGGTTAGTATCCTACGCTGATTGATTGTGTCAATGCAATAATTATATATGTTCACAGCATTACTGTGCTGTGTTTATACTGCATGTAAATAAAACTGCAACCTATTTTAGGACAAAAAACAAAAAATAAACTAAAAACGAGAAAAAGAAAACAATTTCTACACAGTTTTATACATTTAAATATGTAACACGGCCTGATGAGCCCCAAACAAATACATAAAAAGAGAAGAAGATCTTCTTCTCTAACTTCTTCGCTAACCAAGAGAGCGGAATTTTACGGAAATTTATTTGCGTAACGTTTTATTTGCGCTCGAAACGTCACGCAAATAAATTTCCGATTTTGTGATCGAGCACGCAACCCACTGGGCCTCGGGGATGTGCGTGTCCTGTTTTCATGGTGTTTTTCCCAAAACAAATACAGACTATTTTTATGGTAGTGTTTTAAAATGTATCACACCAGTGTTTAAATTGATGCACTATAACAGATATTCATATGTTAGCCGTGTGCATGGGTTTGGTGGAAAGAATCCGTTTTTGAGAAAAGCGAAGAGAGTTCTGACAAAATAGTTAACACTTCTGAGTTTTGTCTTTAGAATTTTGAGAAATTGAGCTGTAGTTTCAGGGAATGTGTTTAAACAATTGAGAAAAACTGTAGTTCAGAAAAACAAATGAAGATTTAACTTATTAATTCAGACGAAGCTTTTTCTTGCATTGAGCTGTTATTCAGAGTAGCACTGAATGCATTGCCCTTAAATATTATTATGACTTGCAAGTTTTTTTTTAATTACACCAGCAGGAAGGGGAATCCACCGACAGGATCTTCCAAACATCATGTCATGAATGGTGACAAACACTCACCTCTTTCAGGTTCCTCTGCTCATCAGGAGACATGAAGGAGCAGCCTTTGTGGACTTGCTGGAGGCAGATGCTGCAGATCGCTCGGCCATGCTGGCTGCAGAAGAACTCCATCAGCTTGTGGTGGTCCGGGCAGATGCGCTCCGACAGGTCGCCTACAGGCTCACTCAGCTGGTGGACACTAAATTTAGGATTTTCCCGGTGAGGCCGCAGGTGCTCCTCACAGAAAGAGGCCATGCAGGTGAGGCAGGTCTGGGACGCTTCTGCCTCCATACATGTATCACAGCGTATGACATCCTGTTTCTGCTCGGCTTTACTCTCCTCTATGATCAGACTGGTCTCACTCTTTGTCGACCTCAGGTTGAAGGTCTGCACGACGGTGCTGAGGACCGTGTTTTTCTTCAGCTCCGGTTTGGTATCAAAGAGGGTCCGACACTGAGGACAGCTGTAGGACGTGTCATTCCATGCGTCGAGGAGACAGTCCTGGCAGAAGTTGTGTCCACAGGGGATGGTCACCGGACAGTCAAAGGGACTCAGACAGATGCTGCAAGTCAGCTCATCCTCCAGACTCATCAGAGAAAACTCACTCTCTTCTATTTCAGCCATGATGAAACGTCAGATGAGGCTGCGAGGGAGAAACGAAACTTAACTTTCTGGGAAATAAAGTGGAAAACGTTTATTTTTTCTGTTCCACATCAATCCAATGCTTTTATTGAATGCCAATCCTCCTCTGGTGTTGAAATACTGTTCATTAGTGGAAAAAATGAGAAGAATTCCAACAATAATTGCTGTGTCGCAGTTTAACAACACACAGCCGCCCTTCTCACGATACTTTTCTTATACAAATAAATGTTTATCAGTGCATTGTGCATCGCATTGCACATGTACTATCAATCTATTCGGGATGTTTATCTAACATTGGACAATTACTAAGAACATTAACTCCCACTTACCGTTTGTGCGAGTGCAGTGAACTCCAGTTCCCTAAAAAATTAGAGAAGGCAGTAACTGTTTTCGCTGACTGGATGACTCCTTATTACTGGCAGCCGAGTCACTCTGTGTGCACGCGCGCGTGTATATGTAGCCCTGAACAAAGTAATGTCCTAAGTCCTTTGGTGATAAGTAATACGATATATTAGCATCAGTATTATATGATATTGAAGCACTGATGGCTGGGGTGAAGAGGCATGTTTACATGGACTTACAAACCATCAGAATAAAACAACACTGACATTTTACTGGGGACCAGCCGCGACGCCCTCCATCATGTTGCCATTCTAACCCATGATTGCACAGGAGTCATTAAAATATATGGGACCGCAGTCATCCTCAAAGATGCATGAGAGCAGCCAGACGTCACGCGCCTCAACCCCGCCCCCCTTGGGTGAAAACGCTCTACTCTAAAAGCAGAAGGGTGTAGCGTCAGTGACAAACACTTAATCATAGGTTAGTTCATATTACCAAGAAAATGACTTGTGCCGATTATGTCTGTAGATCAAAGTGAATCAGAAAAGAGTCAGTGATGGTGCAACTAAGGCTTTTACTGTGAAAAAATATATAGTTCTACCATAAAACACTTGTTTTTAGAATGGAGTTTTGTTAAATGGTATCAAAACAGCAAAATAAAGTGTCTCAACGACACAAAAAGTGACAGATGTCTGAAATACTGTACATTGCCTTAAGATTCAGTAATATAGTTGCATATCAGGGTCGTTCACTTAAAGGGATAATTCACCCCAAAATAAAAAAATACATATTTTTATTGTGGCTTGTAGTGCTATTTATCCAACAACTTTTTTTCAACTAGACATCTCAGGAAAGATCAAATCGAAAGCAACTGGACTTTTTTTTTGTTGTTGTTTTGAAAATACAGACAGAAAATAGCTCCTACATAAAACTGCTCACAATAAGGTTGGTGGATTATCTTGAGTAACCGGGTCATGATTTTTGGAGACACTGGTTTTGAACTTTTCAAATGCTTTTTTTTGTGCTTTGAGCACCACAGGCAGAGTGCCATCTAGTCCCATTATGTTGGAGAGAGGGCAAACCTCTCCATGGCCGATATCTCCAAAACTCTATACCTTGCACCCAAAAAACTAGATGGATAAATAGCACAACAGGCCAACAATATGTATTTTTGATTGTGGAGGGGAAACGTCCCATATATTGTTTTCTATGTATGTAATGATACCAGTCATCTGTGGCAAAGACAGCATAATTACTCACCTGACTAGCCAGAGAATTTGGTCTCCTAATAGCTAAACTGGGATACAGATTTCTTGTTTCATACATTTGAACTGGATGGGTTGCTCTCATCAATAGTTTGACTGCATCTTGCATGGTTGCAATGCTATCGCGTTGACATAATCTCTTCCATGACCACATTTTGATACACTGACTCACAATATGTACTTAGTTCATCATGATGTAACATGAGTGTTGAGTTTGTGAGTTTGTGTGATCTTGTGTATGTGTGTGTGGACGGGGTGGGGGGGGTGGGGGGGGGTATTTTTTTTTTATCATTGATTGTAAAGCACTTTGTGCTACATTTCCTTTTGTATGAAAAGTGCTATACAAATAAAGTTATTATTATTATTATTATTATTATCACAGTTTCAATCATTCCCCTCCATTCTAAGACATTAGGTAAAATTTCAGTGATTTACAACATAAAAGAAATGTGGCCTACTTTCTACCGCCTACTTCTGGCACCTTTGCTCAGATCACACTCAACTTTTAACTCTTCTTTTTGATCTAAACTACACATCTGTGAAAATTTGTGACTGCATCTGTCACAGTGACAAAAATCTGCTAACAGATAAAACACCTGGCAAAGTACTTTAAACTGCTTTAAACTGCTTCTGCTATTTTGCCATGAGGACACACAAACTCACAAGATGAAAACAATATCGGCCCCACTATTGCAGCTGGGAAATATAGGCATGCCCAACACAAAACTGCAGACAGCAGCTAGCTAGTAAACATAAAGGAGCATGTAGAAGCAAGAGTTGGTGGAGACCAAAACAGAGACAAATTAGGGTGAATATTTATGGTGCAAGGATCACTAAGAGCAACATGAATAGATCAATATTAGTGTCAGCTCTGTGCTCTGGATCCAGAGGTTCGGGTTGATATTGAGGTTGGCATCTGTTGGTAAGACAGCAAAAGAGGGATTTTCCCGCTTAATCACTTGTGGCTTTTTTTTTTTTTTTTTTTTTAAATTTTTTGAAA
>JAJHUR010140556.1:0-43021 GCA_027495735.1 Lutjanus campechanus | reverse complement strand
TTACAGCGACACACACACACACACACACACACACACACACACACACACACACACACACACACACACACACACACACATACACTGTCAGAATGTAGTCATTAGAAGCCTGGTCCTGCTAACAGGGCTGTCTACTGTCCCAGACAAACTGCAGGAGGAGGTGTCTGGCTGCTTGCTTTTAAACTGGGTTAGTGGACCAGAGAGGGAGAGAAAGAATGAGAGAGAGAGGTAGAGAGAGCATGAGAGAGGGAGAATCTGAACTCTAAAACTGGGACGAGGGACATGAGAAGAATTTTCTTCATCAATTTCAGTTGTGCTCCCTACTGTGTAACCCTTTATGCCACATGTATGAGTATGAGCATGTGTGTTTTTGTGAGTGCGTAGATGCATGCATGAAACGTCTATTTATTTAGAAAAGTTTTACAGATGTCATGTTTTAATGTTTTCATACTTTAACTCCACTGACTTGCTATAATGAACTGGATATTGCTCACTTCAGTCTCCTGCCCTCGGTTGATTTAAGAGCCAAATGGCAGCCCATTAACATGTGAGAATGATTGTGCAGCCTTGGGGTTGTAGTGCGGCAACCCACAGAGAGGTTTTTCACCGCACATCTCTATGATTCTCAGTCTTTGCACTGTCGACAAGAGTTAAGCATCAAAGGCGAGAACTAACTATCCTCACCCTCAATCGCTGCCTCTGTCTCTTTTTGGCCTCTGGGTTCACACTGTAATTTGCTCTTGCTCTCTTCTTCTTTGTCTTTCTCTCTCTTCGTCTCTGTCTCTCTCTCCCTCTCCCCCCATCTCTCTCAGGACTTGGGAATGGGGAGAGGGAGGTGATGAGGTCAAAGTGAATCTTCTCCTCGCCGAAGATGATTATGTCTTAACCTGCCGTTATTCAAAGGACCAGGCCCCGTGGCCATGAGCTGGCCTGCCAGCCACGTGTCGGCAGTGAGGGGGCAACACCTCCGCACCGTCACACAGGAGGAGAGGGAGGGAGACGAGCTGTGCAGGCCAATGAACTCCCAGGGTCAAATGTACAATGCCTTGCTGTGTGTTTCATGTGACTCGCTGCCCCATAGATCCACTCGTTTGATGGATGCTTGTCGTTTATCTAATGGCCTGGGTGTCCAATCTAAGACCCCCATATTGATTATGGATGCTGGTGACATCAGTAGGAGCAGCCATTTGATTATAAACGGTGTTGGTGAGCGTTACTTTTAAAAGTAACTCATTACTTTACAGTGTTACCTACTAGGGTGTGGAGATGTCTTCCCAACTGGCATATGATGATGTTCACAGTGAAATATCACCAAAGGACATTGTTGTTTTTTGGGGTGGGGGTGCAGGGTTTAAAAAGGCCATTGCATCTGCACTACTTGTCTGTAATTTAGTTGCATTAAGCTTGAAGTTTGCCAGCTAACTATACTAAGGAAGCTAAGCTATGAAAACAGTAACAGCATTATTAAAGACACACACTAATGGTGGCCTGCAGAAAAGAAACAGTAGACAGAAACACAGAGAAACACTGCGGAGATGTAACATTAGTGCACTGACCACCAGCAACAGCTTCTTTTTTCCCTCCTCTACCTTTCAAAAACAGAAGTAACTCATGCTCAACTCTGAGGGGACACACCACCTCAAATACAGAAGGCTTAAATTACCGCTAACTTAATAATTAGTAGCACAAACAAGTTTTTAAGTTGATTACTCATAAAAATTAAGTTGTTCCAACTTGTTTTTTTAATTTAAAATTTAAGTTTCTTCAATTAGGTCCTCTTAGACATCATTTAAACCTAGTACTAAAATGCAAAGTGTATCTGAATAAGTTATCCAGATTGTTGTACGGACTGCATTTACACCTACATCCGAGCGCAATGCAAGCCTATCACGTCTACCTCCAGATGTGGTCAGTCAGATTTGATCACATTCTGGTCATGAAGCATTTATAGATATGGATACGTTATCCAGATTCAGATTACATTTTAATGCCAAGTGTAAATGGGGTGTAACACGACTTCACTGTTTGAGGCATGTTTAGTGAGTGGGGGTGGGGACTTGAAATCCTGAACTCAAGATGGAGAAAAATTAACTTATCAAGCCAATTTCATTAAGTTACTACAACTTGAATATAGTCTTGAATAAATTAAAACAGAAATTTGAGCTTAAATTACAGACAGTATTAAGTTGTAGATCAATAAATTAGATTTTTTAAATCTTACAACCATGCATTTAATTAAGTGGTGGTATCAGGTCCCCTAAATTACTTCTCAAGTGTATCCTACAGTACGTCATGTTTCAACATGCCGCTGATGAGCCAGTTTGCTTCTCAAAACACATGCTTACATACAAACTATAGCAGTACACAGGCTTTTCAAAGCATGTAGACTCACCCACCTAATGTAGTTTACTCTTTGATGACACAGGAGAAGTTTTTCAAAACATATGTTGGATAGTCAGTTTCTGTAATGAAATTTCCAAGGCTAAGATGCCTCTCCAAAAGCACACTTGTCTGGATGCAGTTGGAGTACTGACGCAAAGAAAGACTTGGTAGATTTGTTCAATAAATCCATCTTGAGACCCAATTTGAGTTGGCCGTGACCATAAGAGGAGTCTGTCCTCCTAAAATACAAAAAATTCACCCTCCTCCTCTGGTTACAGATACAGGCGGTGTTACTTCTTGCTGTGGTGGAAATGTTGGAAAATTTTAGTGGTAATGGATTGCTTATTTGACAACAAAATGACTGAGTGCTTGAGTAGCATTGTAGTGCTCATTACAACAACAACAACAACAAAAAAAGAGTACCCCCAACACTGATTATAAAGTTGAACTAGAGGTTGATGTAAGAAAGAGTCAAAAGCTTTTTGAGAAGATTTGATGTATCGCAGAATTTCTAGTAAAGCGGTGATGCCAGTGGTCATGCCGGTGGTGTTAATTAAAATCCAGCTAATTAGCAGCTAGCATTGGTTAATTGGTCAGTCTTTGCTAGTTGAGGTAATAGAGAACAACACCTCAATTGTGCTCTGTCTCAAAGAACAGAGCTCAAGGCTTCTCAGAGAGAAAACTGTTGAGTCTTCCACCTTTATCTTTGTCCCTCCTGACTTTTCTTTAAGCCTCAGACTTCATATTCAGCAGCCCCGGGCTTGAGCTATCTGTCTCCCCCTTTTTCAATTAATTCTTTTAGAGGTGTGACACACTATATACTTTAATACACTGGCTCAAATGGACTCAAATCAAGTGTGCACACATCCCGTAGATACTCCAGCACACACACGAGCACACACACGCGCAGGGAACATGTTTATGCGCACCTTCACACACCCATTACAGCGTTTAGCGTGGGTAACTAGGAAGTCAATGAGCACTTATCTGAAATCCACTGGCAACACTAACAAGCCAGTGCGAGGTGTGAACACAGCTGTTTGAGTCACAACAAATCTAATACGCATTTCATCACTTCTTAAACAAGCCATCAGCAAGTCTAATGCTCCGGTATGGAGAGCCGCAGTCCATGATACATGTGCCTTCAAAGCATTTTCTTAAACATCAGCACTTAGCACATCCTCCCCACACCTCGGCATCATACATCTACTGTAAGCGGTGCTGCTGATAAGTCAAATTTATCATTTTTGCGATTCAGATTTATAAAACCAACAATGCCCTAATTGATAACACCAACAGCTGCCACGGTTTCTGTCGCCGGCACCTGATCTGCGTGAAAATTATGTCTTAATCAGCGATTATCAAGCAGCATGTGCCAGAATTGTGAATGCAGCTTCATTTTCTTTTACTTCTTCTTATTTTTTTGGAACCGGAAAACACGCCAGAGCCGTCAGTGTCACTCACGATTGAACCAAGCGAGCCGTAGGGATTCACCCTGCGTGTCTGTCTCAGGGCTTAAGAGTTACTCTCTCATGACGCCTTACCATTTTAAACCTTATTTGGTTTGCAAAAGTGAAACTAAGCTCTTTCTGTGCCACTCTTTTTTTTTCAAGTTCAATTTTTGGATTGCATAGCTTGAGACGGAGATAAGGGGGGATATGGGGATAACTTTTGGGGACAGTGGACAGCGGATTTCAAGAGGGGGTCACTAGGGGAAGGGAAGAACAGAGGGAGAGGGAGAGGAGGAGAGCACATGGGAGGATAAGAGGGGGATGGAGGTGTGGAGCCCGGAAGGGGTTGAGAGTAGGTGGTGGGGGGCTGATTTTGGGGCAGCAGGACACTCCAGAGAGTTTACAGAGCTTCAAAGGGAAGTTTTTGGCTTTGACTGACAGGCCCCTAGAGTGAAGGGGACCTGGTGGCAGGCGGCGTACCCTGATCCCAGGATGCCCTGTGGTCTCCATGGCACCCACCCCACCCCATCCCACCATATTCATCAGAACGTGGGGTTGAGATGATGGGGGTCAAGATGCGTGGAAAGGCTGCCGTAGATCGAGGCTCATTTTTTCATGGTTTATTGCCCTTGGACCAAAAAGTGTGAAGGGCGTAATGACTGCTTTGCATAGGGGAGAGGAATGCTAAAATTTTAAATGAACATTTATGTGCAAAAGCATACAATTAAATCAGATGTTTTTGTGGTAAATCCTGTTGGTGTTTTGCATTAGTACTAGCCTTGCATCACCAAATTAATTTGCAAATGTGAGTTTTTCTGGATCCTCTTAAGAGGTGTTATGAGGAGAATGAAAAATGATCTACATCCAAATAGAGCAGTGAAACGTGATGTGGCAGTGGTTGCTCTGTTTCCAAGCAGGGCACAAAATAGAAGCCGCCTGGTTCCAACCTTCCTCGTATTAAAGCTAAATGTTACAATAAAATAAATTTCTGCAACATTTTAGGCAAGAAATAGACTTGGACTTAGACTTTATTGTCCCCAAAGGGGACATTCATTTCCACTGCACACACTGGTCAACAAACAAACAACATTGTTTGACAGAAAAACAAACACAGCACATAATAACAGCACAATACACTCAACAAGGTCTCCTATTTAAGGCCGCAATGGCAGCTGGGATCAAGCTTTTCCCAAAGCAAACCCTTCTGCACCTCAGAGCTCTGTATCTGTGCCCAGGGGGTAGTAGGGTCAGATGGTGGTTGAGTGGGTGTGTGATGTTCGTGCTGTTTTATTGTGCAGTTTTACCTGTGTTTTGTGAGCCTTTGTTTGAAAACATGACACAAAATGGCGGCCACCTGGTCACGATCTTTCTTGTGTTACAGCTTAACGTTACATTAAATATATATTTGATAAGCACTGCCTAGTTTGACAGTGAGGTCTGAGTTTCAGGAGCCTGGGTCATTGAGCTGGACGGGATCTGCTGACTGAATGCAATCGGACAGACCTACAAACAACCAGAGCAGCGATTTGTGTGACATTTGACCGGTGATACTTTTGTCAATCATTACATAGAACACACCCCATATTAAATAAATGGTTATGATTGGGCCAGCCGGATCCAAGGTTGTTGGAATTCTGTCTGAATGGAAGGACGGCCAGATGTCTCTTGTCAGAGCACTTGAAAACATGAGCACAACAGATTTGTCTGATTTCCAGGCTATATTAGTCCTGCAGTTCTTTTGTGAATCAGGACATCAAGTGTGTGTGATAGCATCACTCCTACAAGGAAACACCATCATTTAAGTCGATCAAATTCATTCCTCGGGACTTTTTCAAATTGAAATTCTGTCAAAGGCTAGATATAACTGTAATGCTTCTTCAATTCTCAGTCTAGTATCTGAAAAATTGTACTTGATTCTCACTCCGTTGGCTAATCTTTTTCCACTTGGTCCCTCGCATATTAAGAGAAACCTCACTCTCAGATAAAAGAGCAAAAATGTGTCTTTTGGAAAACAAAGCTACACAAAAATAGGACCATTAGTTGCAAATTTGTGCCCATAATTACATACCAAGAGGTTTCTTGGTGGCTCAAGATGTACCTGTGGCGATGTGATGACTGTACTTTTGAATACAAATATGAATTCCCCTTGTCACAGTATTTCTGAGAGTGCATCATAACCACTGTACAGTAAATGTCTGTTTCGGGGCCAAGATAAATGACACCATCGTCCACAGTCCTACAGCCGGGTTGATAGATGAGAGCAGGAGGGCTGTGTTTAAATGTGTCTCGGTAAACACTGTTAGGCCTGTGTAAACAGCAGTACATTGATCAGCCCCTCTATTCATGGTCAGCACGTCTCTGCCTGCACTGGATTAGTCAACATACCGACCCATCTGTTTGCTCCACTGTAAACTGAGGCCAATGTCAATGCCAAAGCCTAATTGGAAAACTACACACTGTTGGTGCTTGGTTGCATGAAAACTAGGGACTTGTACTGCTATGTAGAACTTTTTATTCCTAAAAGTATATTGTAATCTCAAAATGAAGACAATTTACTTTTTAATATTTTAGAGAAGAATGAACATAATTAAGATTCAGATTCTCTTTTACACTGGACCTAATAATCCACTATCACCCACGAACATCTGGCTTTTGTCTTCAGTGTGAAAGGATGCAATCAGCATTCATTTCCAGGTCAATTGACTCTGCAGTGATCACCGGTATTTATCGATTCCAGCTCTAATCATTAGTGATGTAAACATGACAGATGGTCAAATTTCATCCCTTTATAGTGTCGCCTCCATCAGTAACTTCAGCAACTCTTTTGCTCCTTTTTCATAAACATGTGCTGCTTGACTGTGCTGAGTATGTCTTGAGTTGAACGGCTGTAAAACGGTGAATAAACATCCAGTGTTTACTATGAAGCAGCAAAATCAGGAAATGTTGGGTTTTCAACAACAGGCACTCAACACGACTCCTATTGACCCTTTTACAGCCCGCATTATCAAAAAGCTGTGTGAGCATTTATTGAACAGAAGTAGCGGTCTCCCCCAGTTATTCAGACGACTTATCAAGCTGCAAATGTTGAATTACACTTTTGACCAGCGCCAAAATCACCTGGTTGTCTGGTTTTTGCGTATACGATATGTCAGAATCGATATTCCACTTGACACAATTGGTGTAATCTGTGGCTGCAAGCTATTAAACGTGTTGACTGGAATGAGGATGCGATCAAAACTGCTTGTGTGTGCAGCACCCAGCTGAACTTCTGTTGCCAAACAACACACAGAGCTTGCTCATTGTATACAAACTATAAAAAGGTCTATACAGCTGAAAGCAAACATGAAACAGTAAAATAAGGCAGATACCTGAAAGTACAAACAGTGCTGCAGGAGATAAACCAAACTTGAAACCACAGAGGTTCATTTAGAAACTACAAAAGTACTGAGAGATAAACACTTCTCCTTTCTCTCTGCTCTCTTGCAGAGAAATGAATTGAGTCTTGGCTTTGTAGCACATGTGAGAAAAAAAACAGGTATTTTTAGTTGCTTTAGACATCTTTAAAAAACCTGTATATACTTGCTAATTTTGTAGTAAAAACTGTGTAATTGAAGTCTACAACCCCACTGCTAATGATACTTCCCAACATGTTACCACACTCCTCACGGACAACAGACAATCCAAATCACTCCTTCTCTTGTCCAACTCCTGTGTCTACAATAACAAGTGTGACAGTGTGTCAGTGGAAACCCCGGATCCATGAATATCAGGCTGCTGCCACTAACAGCCTCTCATCTTGCTGAGCTCCTCAGAGGAACGGACAACACTGGTTGGCTAGGCAGTGGCTACTGTGTACAGCAGAGAAAAGAGGGAGAGAGAGTTAGGAGAGTGACAGAGATGGAGAAAAAGAAGGAGCAGGAGAGAGAGAGGCATCGAAGCGTGGAGGGCAGCTGCATTGTATCACCCCATTTTAGCCCATTACACTATGTATAGGGGCCTTTTTCCCCCCTCTTTTGCATGGTAATTATTTTCCAGCCCAAAGGTAGCTGCAGGCAACGTCAGCCACTGCGTCAGGGCCCACTGCATTAGCCGGCCATTGCATTATTTATTTGTGCGCGGGCAGCCGGATGGATACCCCAAATCCGCCGAGACTCGGGGGGCCTCTCAATGTCACCTCGTGCATTGTGGGAGGCAGTTTCGGCCGCTTGGACCTGCACCAGGAAAGCTTAGGCAGAGAGTGGCTCAAGGGCAAAAAGGTATCTAGGCGTTGGAGGACACGTGCGTGGGAGTAGTAGTTAGGTGTGTAATGTATTCAGAAATGGGTCAGAGGTTTAGTAACTGCCCTCGCTTATGCAAGAGTCAACTGCGAAGGGTTCATTGTGGCGCACTGGATGACCATCTAAGGGGTCCTATAGGACATCATTGAGCACCAGTGTAGTAAAAAGTATAAATAGAGGGTCACACAGATCACATCGCCTAAAGGCATTTTGTGTAGCTATAGATGGTCACATGTAGTCAGTGTCAGTCAGTGACCCCTGGGTATCATAGGTAAATAGATTTGATTTCATTGTGCAGGAGCTGCTTTTACATTATGGCACTCAACACTCTGTATCAATGAAGGGTTATTACACCCAAATACCAGTGGGCTGGGTAAGGTCACTGCATGTCATGCGTATGTGAAGCGGTAGAGCGACACGGCTCAGTGATTGTGACGTTTAGGAGGTAATACCCTCGTGTACACTTCTGTACTACAGCGCACACACGGACACACAGGAGCACCCACACACGACTCTGTCGGACATGAACCCCCGTGACCTGTCAGCCCCGGCCAATCGCATCGTAGCGCCCGGAATGACAGCTGAACTACTGTCGCTGTCATGGCTCCTCAGTGTAGAAACACACACGCAAACACGCACGCAAACACACACATATCAGCTACAACAGCGGTGCAACATCAACATCAACATCAACTCCCGCTGGCCCCTTTGGATCTATCTCTCTGTCTCCCTGCTCGCCAGGCGGCTCGACCACACGAGACGCTCAGACGGCCTTGTGACATGACAGTGACAACGTACTGATGCTCCGGAGAGCACCCACAACGCCGTCCACTTCACCGCTGCACCCCCTCCCTTTTCTCTCAGTTGACCCTTTAAGGGAGAAGATCCATGTTTCCTTTTCTCCCTCTGTCTCCCCCAAGGCAGAGGGGAGAAACAAACAGATTCTCATAAACCATACTATATGTCAGTGGTTCTCAAACTTTTTCCTATAATGTACCCCCTTGGAAATATTTTTTTTTTTAGCCAAGTACTCCCTGACCACTGCAAAACATTTTTTGGTGAAGAAAATGCCTAAATAAAGAGGCACAATACAAGTGTGTGCCATCAGTGTCAACTTGTTGAGGTAAATCCCATTAAAACATATTCTTCCTGATACTAATGGTATTTTGTTGGTGCTGTCTTTGCTTTCTTTTTCACTTGTTTCTCTCTGTTTCCAGCTGTATTGCATCTACATTTACACAATGAATCCATCTGATTTGGCCTCCCACTCACAGTGAACATTATTGTGTTTATTTCTTTGGTGAGGTTTTATAGCGGGTGACAGTAGGATTATTTTCATTAGCAATTTGTCACGCATCTTCTAAATTAATTGACTAGAAAACAATCGAAAAATGTCAAATGTCTCAAATGTCTTGTTTTGTCCACAACTTAAAGATATTTAGTTTACTTACTCATAAATAACCAGAAAATATGCACTTTTGCCACTTTTTCATAAAAAAAATCAAAACAATTAATTGATTATCAAAATAGTTGTTGATTAATTTAATAATTGAATATGTGACTAATTGTTGCAGCTCTAGTTGACAATCTTTGTCAGTAAATGATTGCAGTGAAAATAGGAAAACACTTAAACTTACATTTTCATTTATTTTACTGAACTTGTTATAGTATAATAATATTAGGAATCATGCATGACTGATATATTTTTTTAAATTAACATTATTAAATAATCTCACGTACCCCTTGCAGTTCTCCAATGAGAAACACTGCTGTGACTCTCAGTTGGGTCTAAAGAAATGATCAAAATTAGTAACCCTTTTATTAATAGATGCAAAGATACTGTATCTATTAGTAATAGGTAGGTAGGATAGATGGATAGCTAGATGGATAGATAGCATTAATGACTTCGAATGAGAAAAAAAAACGAGAACGAAAGAACGGACAGAGAAAGAAAATCAGTGATAGAGATAGTTAGACTTTGCCCTGACGCTCGGCGTTCCCCCTAATGGGAGCTGACACTGCTGAAGCGACCCGGGTGGACGGAGGGGAGGACCAGCGTATTGCAGGCGGCAGACCTCCCAATTATTTTTCTGGCTGATAAGTGCTGGTGCTTGTTTAAGGCTGCAGCATGGATGGAGGGATGGGGTGGAGAGGCAGAGATGGAAGGATGGAGGAACAGGAGCTGGAGGAGGGGGAACAGAGGGGATGTGGCTGGGTTGCATGGCTGACAGGTCTTGATCTGGCAGGATGGCTGGCTGTCACACACAACTTAAGACGGGGTTTCTCTCCCCAGGGCTTATACACACACACACACACACACACACACACACACACACACGCAAGAACACACGAGTTACATGCACACACATCATGCATCATGTAAGCACGTGGAAACAATCTGGCAAGAGACAACAATGTACACACACGTGTTTACAAACATGTCACAACACACGCACCCACACATGCACACACACAGCAGCAACATTTGTAACTTGCAATTGTTGCTGCATTACTTCTAACACATGCCATTTAAAAATACTGCAGAACCCGTTTAATCCAGACTGCCTGAGAAAATATATAATGAAATAATAACACAAAAACATCGGAATCTGTTTTTCAGCATGACAGAGAACAAATTTGCACACACATTCCCTGTTCCTTTGTATTTAAGAGGCCTTTCATTGCTGTAAGTAAACTGATGATGCAAACGATTGAACAAATCAAAGCTTTTTTTTTTCATTAAACCAATTTGTTACACTGTTTACACCTTCCTCTCTGAACTCAAAAAGTTTCTAGATATGTCATATTCCAGCCCGTGCGTCCTTCAAAGTGTTTGTTGAGACCAGGCCTGTTCTTTATAAATACATAGTATTTAATCCACTCTTTAGCCCCATGTCCATAATTTGCAAAGTAAATTGCCAGCCATATTTGGCAAAACTCAATCACACCACATCACAGAGTCCTGTGGTAATATTAGTCTCAGCGATTTGATCTCAGTGATCTCAGTGATTTGGGGTCTTCATTTTTTTTTAAATGACTGTTTATGTTGTCAGACAAATGAACAACTGAACAAATATTAACTTTGTTTGTTCACAACATAATGAACTGCTGTCAACAGCTCTGCTGTGAGATTGGCTATACTGATGTTTAAAATGAGTGATGCTGAAAGAGAAGGTCAGTTGCAAATGTGTAGAAATGTGCTCGTAACACTTGCACAAAGTGGCCCAAACAACTCTAAACTACATTATTAATGTCGTTGATGAAGAAGAGAACCTCCACCTCTGAGCCTTGAAATCATATCAGGGAATAATGTGAGTAAATTTGAGTTTAATACAGACTTTACTTATTGAGTGTGAATGTGCTGCACACAACAGATAATTTCTATATCACATGAGACCCCTGGTAATAGTCCCATGTGAATAGAGCTTTTATCAGTGTTCATTTTACCTGCCAAATACATGGTAAAGCAAGCAAACATGTCATTTGCGCAATTAGAAACAAGGTGGCTCATTGAATTTATAGTATCTGTTTTGTAGAGGGTTTGACGCTGCAGTGTTCAGGAATGAATTGGAAGCCTCGCTGGACAAGGAGAAGAGGGGTTTCCTGGTGGAAAGTGAGCCAAAAATGAATAATCTGTGTTTCTGTGCATATGTGTGTGGAACTGGCTGTGGTAGTTTTGCTTGAAGGGCTGGGTGCTGCCACTTTTTCCTGTTTGAGCAGGAACAGAGCTGTAACAATCAGGGAGACTGAGAGCATTGAGCCGTTCGAAAAAGAAGACACTCTCATTTGCTCCTGGATGGGGCTGTGAGTGTGTGTGTGTGTGTGTGTGTGTTAGGAGGAAATGAGAGGGCATGCTTATATTCAAAATTATTTAATGAGTCTGAAAAAAACAAGAAAAGTTTGAGGACAATTCATTCCAAAATAAGGCTCTTCTGAAATAATTATACACTTATAAAATAATTACAGACTTCAGATGAGACATACTTCACATCAGAGAAATTGTTGCATCAATCACATCAGGCCAAATCACGCAACAGCAGATCCTTAGTGTCAGCTCTTGTCTAAACAGCCTCGGTATCAGTGTCATGACAGCCTATAATTTTCCTCATGTTAGCTTAAATGCACGCCATAATAAGGGTTATCCAATCCACGCAAAGTGTCATAATCTCGAGCAGAGTGGCTGCATTACATTGGTGTCATTGCTGTGCTGTTAATGCCTCAGTGATCACCGCCACTGCTAACATGGCCCACAGCCTGAAGAGACAGACTCATGTTAGAGGAGACGAGTTGTCTGTTTGATTTCATATCAGCCAATAAAACCCATCACTGTTTCTCCCAGAGAACATTTCTCCAAGATTTCTTTCTATATCTTTTATTTTACATCCTTTTTCCTCAGCGTAGAAAAAAAAAGAAAGCAAGCAAGAATCCCTACCTCAGTCTTTTTACAACTCATACTGTGTATTTATTGCAGCTCCTTTCATTATCACTTTTGATATTCTTTATGCATTGCCCAAGAGGAATTTTCTTTTGCCTAGCTAAGGGTGCAGCTTCAGCAACTTTGCTGTGCTCCCGGAGTGGCTAGGGGTTAAGTAAGTATCATTCAGGGATGCCTCTACAGGTATAGTCATATTGAGGAACAAATCTGAGTCCCATTGGGTACAAAAAACTCACTAACCGGTGCACTAACCTGCCAACTTTACCTATTGTATAGCCCCTTGTATTTCGATGTACAAAAGCCACTCTGGGATACTTGGTTGTGCAGTTTCGAGGTCCCCCTCAGTGAGGAAGCCTTTATGTGTGCCTTCTCTCAAGCAAGAGTCGCTCCTTTTTGCTTTAATTACAGTAAGTACAGCAGACCCCCCAGGCTTGTTTAAACAGATCAACCAGCAGAAGAAAGAAGAAAATGCTAATTAGTCCCATAATGTTGCTGACCACGCTAGTTCCTTAGCACTGCTGAGTTTTATTGACATAAGAAGGACAATAGGAATCTGTATTCAAATGACTTGCTCTGCCCTCGTGTTTGGGTGCAGCTGCTGCTGCATGTAGACTGCTACCTACCACATATTTTGGTCACACTTTATTTTAGAATAATAAGATGTAAGAAGCTGTTCTTTGTATTAAATTAGACAAAAACTAGAAATAGTGCATTCTTTATTAGGCGGTAAACAAACAGCTATACCCTAATTAGACCCCTATACACCTACAGTAATGGTACACTTACAAGATACAAGGAGCCATACTTTGTATCAAATTAGGGCAAAACTAGAAATAATATGTTCTTTTTTAAAGATAGCATTAGACCCTTTATTAGCCCGTTACTCGACTTTATTCAATTGTAACTGGGGACACATGACAACAGAGCTGCGTGTAACCTAAAGTGAAATCACATATGTGCTACTTGATACACATCTTCTTTGACTGTTCCCAGAGTCATCATCAGAGTAGCCAAGACAGATGCCTACTTCTTTGGTCAAATCACATCTGCTGACCGGATTACAATAAGTCTGTGCAGTCACCCATAGACAAAATATTCCTCTATAATTTTGGCCTTTACTTGGCAGATCTGGTTGACATATTGTTTTTAAATGGGGAAGTCGCAAATGTGTGATTTCACTTAGTTTACAATACAGCTCTGTTGTAATATGTCCAAAATTATCGTCTAAGAAAGCCCAATAAAGGTCTAACAGTGGGAAATAACACACTTTAGTTTACAGTACAGTTCTGTTGTAATGATTCCCTAATTACCCTCTAGTAAAGGCTAATAAGGATCTAATAAGCAACATGTTACTTCTAGTTTGCATCTAATTTGAGACCAAGTATGGCTTGTTTCATCCTATTAGTGTACCGATGGGTGTATTGTTTCTAACAGAATATAGTTGTGTTGCTTAATGTCTAATAAAGAACATATATTTTCTGCTTTCTTGTGTAATTTGTCACAAAGTATAGCTTGCAACATCTTATCAGTGCACTTAAGAATAAAGTGCAGCCCATATTTTTATCAAAATTAGAACATGAGAATATTAGGGAGCTGATATGTGTTTGTGTATACCTGTTTTGTTTCATGTCTACGTGCTTTGAAGCCGGTGGGATTTCAGTATCGGGGCGTGCTTTGCTGTTTTACATGTGTGAATATTGAAAAAAGGTGTGCGCGCGTTTCCATTTCTGTGTGCGTCTGAGTGTCTATGCAAGTGTCAACTCCCCATCCTCAACTTGGGTGCAATGCAGAAAGCTTCTAATGCATTCCATGTTTCTGAGCCGAGGAGCTGTATGTGCGTATGTGTGTGCGTGTGTGAAGGAGAGGGAGTCAGAATCAGGATCAATACTATTGACCTGTTTACCTTGGTGCCGAGCATACGGGGCCAGCTCTCCGGTTTACCACTTGAAACATTAAAACCAGACTATTAGTAATACTTTGGTCCTTCTCTGTGCTGATTGGACGACCTGCACTGGGGCAGTCCACCTAACACACGCGGAGAGATGGGGGGTTAGAGGTGGAGGAGAAAAAGAGGGTTAAAGAGAGAGGCAGAGAGACCCTGATTCTAATCCTCTTGACTTAAAGCCATCAGGTTTCGCCCATGTCTCGCCGCTCGCCTCTAGACCTGATGTGGTCACTCAACCCTATCGAGCTGCAGGGCATTGTGGTCCGTCCGTCTCTGCCACACTCACCCCCCTCAACCCTCAGGCGCTTTTGTGCTCCCGGCCTTCCCACCTCCTCCCACCCCCTTCTCTCCTTTTCTCATCCTCCTCCACACCACCAAAACAGAATTTCTTTAAATGCTTAATTTTTCCCCCTTTGGCTTCCTTTTTGCAAGCGCCCTCTCACTTGTTTGTCCATCGATTTTTCATCCCTCTCAAGCCGCTGCCCCCCCTCTGCCTCCTTCCCGTCCTCCTCCTCCTCCTCCTCCTCCTCCTCCCTCTCTTCCTCTCCGTCTGCATCTCCCCAGTCTCTCCCCAGCTCTCTTCTGTTGTTGATGCAAACTGATTTATTTATTTATTTTAAGCTTGTTGCCCAGGTAATTTGTGGCAGGTAATGACTTTCAGTGAATCTACTTTGCGCTCTTTGAATTCTTTTCCCGACCTTTGCATCATCCAGGCCCATCTCGCTGCACATCCCCTTTGTCCCATTTGCTCTCTTCCTCCATTTCCCCTCTTTCACCATCTCTCTCTCCTCCTCTCTGCCAGTGTATTTTTAATTCCCCTAGATATTGGTGGTGCATGGTACATGCATGTGTGTGTGTGTGTCTCTGAAGCCCACCTGAGGAGGTGATTGACACCTGGCCCTCTGCTGTGGAGGCCTCTCACTCCTGTTTTCCTCCTCTCCCATCACCCCCCCACCCTTCCCACCTTTCTTTCTCCTTCTCTAGCCATTGTTCTTGTGTCCGTTGAGGCATTTGAGGAACAGTACGAGTCTCTGGGAGTTGGGAGGAAGGAAAGATGAGGGGCTGATGCTTTGCCTAAAATAATTTGGCAGTATTTTCCTCCCTCACATGCTCTTTTAGAAACAATGATATCAAATGAGCATTCTAATTGAGGAGCTAAAGAAGCCATTTTTCTCACATGAAATGATCCCTGCATCTCGTTATCTTGGAGGGTAGTGGCGAAGAGGGGTGGTGTGTGTATGAGTGTGCAGGTATGTGAAATCTCAAGAGTCCCTCCCTGCACACACACACACACACACACACACACACACACACACACACACACACACACACACACACACACCCTCACTCTTCTATCTCTTTCTTTCCCTCTGTCCATCTTTCCCTCTCCTTGTTCCCATCTCCTCCTCCACTGCGGCCTCGGCAGCATTGCTACATTAGTATTCATAGGGGGAGTCTGTTGGGGGGGTAAATAAGGCTTCTGGCTGTTCCCCCAGCCAGCTGGCATACTGGCGCTGGCTGTGAAGCTGTACTGGACACTTACAGAAACAAGGAGTGGGTACTGGGAAGAAAGACGGGAGGACTGGGGCAAGAATTCCAGTAAAATGACAGTAAAATGGTTCAGAATGTTTTTGTTTCAACAGAAATAACCTTCATCTGCTGTATACCTTACAGTAACTGTACAGTACTGTGCTAAAAGGGGGTACTGTCACCCTTTCCTGATTGCAGACACAAAATTATCCCTTAAATGAATGCTTTCAGAAGAGATCTGCAGTATGGTACTCACATTTCATTATTTGAAGGACAATAAAGCAGATAGATTAAAATAGCACACGGTGTGAACAAATATACAGCTCACTTCTGAGTTTGGTAATCAAAAAACAATAAAAGTTTAGCGCACTGGGTTTTCTTGCCACTTCCTATTAATGCAAACATAAACTCTGGTTTCTTGCGGGGAAATTTCCTTCACTGAGACCCTTGTACAAAGTGAGGAAGGTGTTTTTCTTATATTATTCAGATATCTAAGAAGAAGCAGCATGAAATAACACAGTTCTGTACTGTTTAAATTTTGATGGATGTGCAGGGTCCTCATTGTGAGTGTGATGGGCAGGTGTCAGTGTGTGGAGACCAGCTGCGTGGTCCCTCCAGGAGGGGACAGTAGAGAGCAGGGAGTCCACATCTGCCTCCCCCTCATTCAGCAGGAGAAGGGAATGAAAGAGGAACATAGGGAGAAAGACCCTCTTCACCTCACTATATCCACCAAGAATCATGGAAGGAGATAGTTTAGTTCAGTGTAGAGCAGAGGAAAGGAAAAAGAATTATCTGGAATTTTTAATTAAAAAATAATGCAATAAGAGGGGAGGGAAAAAAAAGAAGAAAATCTCATAAATCTAAAATAATAATTCCAAATTTCAAAAAGGACACCTGGCACTTATACATAGACACACTCATACACACTCTCTAGTACTTCCCTCTGGCATAATCCAGAGGTCAGGGCAGAATTCATCTCCCTTAATCATGCAGATGAACATGACCTTGGCCGGCCTTGGCACCCGGTCACATCAGCACCCTTATCCAGCCTAGCTTTGCATCTCTGATTGTGTTAAATCATGTTTCCCTATCATCAGCAGACACCGGACGGACAGCATCCTTCTCTAAGCACATCCAGAAAAGGATAATTGCCAAGACCTTTAAAAGCCTTTCAGGAAGAAACAGGAAAATCAACATAATTCAGATGGAGGGGAATATCGGAGATGTAAAGTTAAGTATGCCAGGCAATATTAGGGAGGGGGTGGTGTAGAGAAAAGATGCAAGAGTTTTAAAACGGTGGGTCCTTGGCATTATTATGATGATGCGTTTAGCCATGCAGAGTGGGCCAGCCCATTGGAGGGCCCCTAAATGAAGAGGCTGACCTTCAACAAGCCCTCTCTCTGTTCATTAGCCACGTGGTGCTTATCTACAATAACACTGCTGAGGAGAATATGAGGCCAGCAGGCCCAGCCAAAGTCAATGATGCACTACAGGTGGAAAGATGAGTGTCTGAATTTACCTTAGGGTGCTGGACTTTTACCCTCTTACCCCGACTGCCGCCCCAATCTCCCTGAAGTCCCATTAAAAAATAAAAAGTTGTTTCAAGCACATATAATATATAATATCATTATAATTTCCAACTTAACTAGCGGAATTATGAGAAAATATTAAAGGAAGCCATAAGGAGTACACTTGGTTGGGTGCAGATCTTTGTTTTCATGCTTGTGTCAGCATCAATGTATACAGATTTCTTTGACATATGTTTGTTGCAGTCTGAAAGGATGCAGTATACAAGTATGTAGCGTAGAGTGTAAACACGCATTATGGACGTTCTGCAGCCACAGTTCTCTCTCACATTTTAATATGAGAGTTGTTTTCCTCATTGTTGAACAGCTGAATCTTTCTGACATGACAGGAATCATGTTCATGGACGAGGTCATATTAAAGTTTTATTCACATTATATTTAGTCGCATTTGCTGATCTCCTTCCTCGTATTATGTGATTTCCCTGAAGTTGTAGCAACTAACAGCTGGTATAAAATGCACATTACCTTAAATCAGATACAGATTTTTCTGGGTTTGACCAATGCTGGAAACATTTGGGGTGATTTAAAGGTAGAATCTGCAACATTGTTTGTAAACGCATCAATCAAAGTGCCAGAACAAACCAGTAAATCAGAGAAATGCAATGTTATTTTTTGATTGTTTCACAGCATTAACGTTCTAAAGCGCAAATACAAGAGAACACCTCCATACAATGCCAGATTTTGTGTCAATACAGCCATAGTGATCCTCACTCTGCTCTGCTTATGTGTGTGTATGCGGGTAAAACTCTTTCTGCAGCTCTCACAGACAGAGAGCAGAGGAGAGAGACAGAGAATGTGATGTAACCGTTGGTCGCTATGTTTTTATAGAGTCTGGACCTCAAAATGTGTGTGCTGTATTGGCAGAAGCACAGCAAAACATGAGAAAATAAGAAAATACAGACAGAGGACGGGGTCTTTTTAATCAGTCATTTTAATGCTGCAATATTCAATATTATAGCTTTAAACTGAAATGATGAAGTTGCTTTTAAGCACCTGAATCACATTCAGCTTTTGTGGATGCATCATGTAAGATATATGATTCAAGATGAATTAACAACATGGCCTCTTATTTAATTTGTTTCCCATTTCCAGACAGAGGTGAACCAGTCCACGCTCTTATGAGGATAGCTGAACGTGACGTCTTCACTGTATTGTGATGGTTGGCCATTTACTTCTACAGGATTATGGCGGTAAGAACAAGAGGCTATGCTTTTCACTGCTAGATGTCTCGCAGAAGTCTGACTCAAAAATATTCCTCCTCTACTTTTGGGCAGAAAAAGGAGAAATCTGCCTGATAATATAACTACAGTGTGTACCTAGTGCCATCTGTAAGTGGCAATGTGGAGTTAAAAGTAACAGTATTCAAGTGGGGAAAATTCACCAGAACCAGCTCTCCCTATACCAGTAAGTACAGGCCCAGTTCATGCACTGGGGTTTGGGAAGGGGGGGGGTAAATAGATGAATAAAGAAGAGAGAGGGGGAGAGCAGACACAGAACATGGTCGATAGTGTCAAAAGCGGATGACAGATCTAAAAGAATGAATATTGATCTTTAGGGGGCCTTTACTCAGGCGACCTGTGGGAGGTCAGCCTGCGTAATTAGACCAGCAGAGGTCTATTGCCGAACTGGGGATGCGGCTGGTGTTGGAGGAGACGGCTGGAGCTAGGACGGATGTTGGAGACAGTATGCACTTGGACCTTAGATGTGGACAGTGTGCATACAAGCTGTGCTAAAATGATTACAGTTGCTTAGAGGTAGAATAAGTAGGATTTGTAGGATTGAGTCTCATTCCCAGGACATCAAATATAGATATTTTGGGTTGGTAAAGTGTCCCGAGCACAGCAAAATAATGAGGAAATAAGAAAGTATGGGTGGAGGGCGGGATCTCTGCACAATCAGGTGCTGCCACACTCTTCAGGTGGGTCATGGGTGATGTTTGAAGGGGATTATTTTTGTACAAGTTTTTTTTTTTTTTTTTTTTTTAAGGAAAATCCTGAATAGTTTGCCTTTAACTTTGTGCAACAATTTAGCCTTACCTGCAGTTGTGGAATGTAACTAAGCACATTTATTTGAGTGCTGAACTCAAGTACTGTAGAATTTTGATATACTTGTACCGATATTCTTGTACTTTGGTACATTTAAGGTATTTTATACTGATATTCCAACACATTTGACATAAAATAATGTACTTTTTACTCCACCTCATTCATCTAACAGCTTCAGTTGCTGGTTTCTCTTCAGATTAAAATAATTGAGATTTAAAGGGGTTGAACTAGTAATGTATGGTAGTTAAAATTAGTTCCACCTCCATCAGTTACAACATTATGTTGCAATGATAATAACTGGATGATATAATATATGATATTTTTTGTTGCTAATACTTTTAGACTTTTTTCAAATTTATGTTTTTCTTATTATTTTTTAAAGATCCTATACTCAATATAGACACCAATACATTGCAAAGACAAAAACAAAAATAAAAAGTGCTTAAGAACTGCCCTTTTAAAAGGATAAGCCAAATTGCAACAAAAAAGTTGTAGTTTCCATGCTTGGTTGGCACTGTGCCAGTGGGTTTGTGTGGCAGGAGTTGATGTGGTAAATGTGGGCTCAGTGTGACATGGATAAGGTGCTGTTTATTGGAGCGGGCTGGTGGTGGATTAGAGTCCATACAACCCCGGGCTACAGACACTGCTCAAACAGGTTTCAGCCTCATGATGGCAGTTAACTCTTCTCTCTCTGTCTGTCTGTCTGTCTATCTGTCAGTTAATATTGTAATTACAGTCTTGAATCTACAGAAGAGGGTGTGTTGCTGACAATCGAGTACCCTAACAGGTGAACATAGACACACATTCCCGAGCATACAGGCAAAAATGGACGCACACATTAAAGTCCATACATGCACAGGCCCATATGCAGTCCTGCACACACCCACAGACACAC
The DNA here is from genome assembly GCA_027495735.1 of Lutjanus campechanus. Taxonomy (NCBI): domain Eukaryota; kingdom Metazoa; phylum Chordata; class Actinopteri; order Lutjaniformes; family Lutjanidae; genus Lutjanus; species Lutjanus campechanus. The sequence goes on along the minus strand of JAJHUR010140556.1, from coordinate 22,478 downwards.
ACACATGCATCTGCTGTCTCTTTATCTGTCTGGCTGTGGATAAATGCGGGCAGCGGAGGCTGAGTGTGGCTGTAATCCGTGTATCATTGGCTTTATCCACTGCAGTAGCACTGCTGATTTAGTGCTCCACAGCCTTAGTAATGGGCCCCTGACACACACACACACACACACACACACACAGAACACCATGTAGTGCATCCACCCCACACGCATTGTCCTCTCTAAGATGTTACTGCTCACTGATTGACCCCTCAGTTCAGACACACATATGCACACACTCCCATGCACATGCTTATGTAAAGGAAAAGAAAACACAAGCATGGATGTACTCACAATGAGCTTGCACACACGCACAGACACACACATCAGCGGCAGTGTGGTTGTCACCGCCCGGGGACGTCTCATGGTAAGGTGAACTCGGAGTGAACCTGCTCCAAACATAAATAACATCTTTCTCTCATCTCTCTGTAGCCCCCCTCAGCCCTTCTTCCTACACTCACTCTCTTTTTCCTCTCCTTCTTTCTCTTAAGTCCCTCCCTGTTCCTCCCTTTCCTCACTCTTTCATGTGAGCAGCGATACGCAAACTATAAGCCTTAACACAAAGGGATATTGCGCATTCTGCAGCTCGCAATATCCACACATAAACATAGTCTTGGAAACACCTGGGGTCATGCCTTGAAGTACTCGCTGGCACTCAGCAACTGTATGCCAACATTGCCACAGTGACATCAAAGTGACTTTCAAAAGACTTCAGATCATATTTTATTAGATGATGTCTTAGATCTTTTCTTGGCCAAAATTGCCTCCACTGCTCTTACCTTTACTGAACGCTTTTGTTTTTACTCCTGTTTTTCATGAGTTGAAGGAAAATATGTAAGACTTCTTCTACACACCAATACCAATACACACAATTTTTCCCCCCAAATTTTGTTCACAAATTTGTTAAAATCAATGTTAGTGGCCACTCAGCCTATGCTAACATAATCCATCCACCCGACAGGTGAGGCATTTAAAGATGCTGATTAAACAGCTTGATTGTTGCACAGGTGTGCCTTGGACTGGTCACATTAAAAGATTTGTCTAAAATGTGCAGTTTTATCTTGAAAACAAGGCATTTATTAGGCACTGAACTATGGGCAACAGATACTAAATTTCTTTCCCTGGAGGGCAAAGTCATGACCCACTCTATTCTGCCTCTGATTGGCTAACCCGGACTCTAACCCAGGGGTTTTCAAAGGCTGAGAGCGTGGGCCTCCCCTCACATAAAGCTTAGGAAAAGGTGTCCTCCCCTTAGTTTACTTGCTTAGTTTCATTCAATTCCTGATGTCTGTGAGATTATGATTATGTTGTTTAATTCTATAGATACTAAACAGTTGAGCCAAGATAGCCTAATATTGCTGTTTGACATAATTTCAGACTACAAACTACTAAACTTCATAAAAATGCACAATGCAAACTAACCTGCCAGTCAGAGGCATAGGTCATGACTTTGCCTTCCTTGGAAAAGCTCTATGTGAAATAGCCATAGTTCAGTGCATAATAAAATACTTTTTTCAAGATTAAACTGCACTTTAGAGTGGCATTTTATTGTAACCAGTCCAAGGCACACCTGTGTCACGATAATGATGTTGAATCAGCATCTATATATGCCACACCTGTCACATGGATGGATTTTCTCGGCAAAGGAGAAGTGCTCACTGATAAATATTTGAACAAATTTGTGAACAGAATTTGTGAGAAATAAACCTTTTGTGTGCACAGAAGAAGTCTTAGATCTTCAGGATCCTCTTAAAGTCATGAAAAATTGCAACAAGACACAACAAGAATGCTGCATTTATATGTAGTTTTTTCTGCAGCAGTACATTCATCTCACCTCTAAGAAACACACCCAGGAATACAATCAGAGCACACAATGCAACATCTATCACTAATAACCTACCACCTCCCCACGTTTATAGCTATTTATATCAGAGAATTCGCCCCTTCCCCCTCTTTATCGCTGTTGGTCCGTATCTTCGGTCCCCTTGCTAGCACTTCCTGTTAACACACGAGGCGTTTATTGATAGGCCATTCCCATTAGTGCTGTTTACCTGTCAGGGCTCACTGCACTAATGAGAGAGCTTTGGGGAGGAAAAATGAGTAGGGACGGTTAACCGCTAATGGATGTTTACAGCCTCCCTGGATACTACTGTGTTTGCCGCCACCTCTGCTGGTACCACTATCACTAGCCACAGACCCGTTCACCGGCTAATTGGTACAGCGCTGAAGAGCCAGTCTGGGCCTATTTGATTATCATGGGATTAGGATGGGTGGAGAGAGTATGGTAGAGGATGGAGCCAGATAAGTAGGGGGGAGGATTGGTGTTAGAGAGTGGGAGCTGCAGTTGGGGTCGCAGGCCTAATCAATACCTAGAGATCAGGGGCTTTGGAGGGGCTGAGTGCAGATGTTGGAGTGGGAGCTAGATGGGGGTTTGAGGGGGGTATGAACAAGGGTCATAACATCAGCCCGACGTCAAAAGGTTCTCTTAGAGCACTATTAATGCTGGTGGTGAAGGGTAATTGTGCCATTAGAGCTATAAGTGATACTAAATGGTGCAGGTATAGTAAAGGAACTACTGCGTTTCGTAAGCTGGCAAGTGATCTAATGTAAATCTCCAATCAGGCATCTTAATAGCTGATGTATCCTTGAGAAAAGCACCCATAACTGTTTCAGTATGACTGATGAGCTTAAAATATCTCAGCCAACTTACCTGAGTCATTCAATTTGGTCTCACAAGACGAGACCAGATGAATTTAATTACGTTTATTTTCAGTGTTTCTTTCTAATGTAAGCAAGCAGTTTTTGTTTTTTTTAAGTTTTACAGTGTTGAAGGTTAGTTTCTTAACCCTAATTCTACCAATATACAGTATTTAACATACAATCTGACTGGGGTCCCTGGACACCCCAAAAATAAACTTCTGTAAGAAACAACCATCATAACAAAATTTTAACTTATATTTTTCTTATAACATTATTAGTTATGTAATTAATGTCATCTGAAAAATTAAAACATATTATTATTTTTATGGAGTTGGAGCTAATTTGCATATTTGCACAAAAGTAGACAGAGCACATGAAATCTGTGTCTGCTGCATCTGTGTCTACGGTGGAACCGATACTGAGACCAGTATGGGAAAACTAAACTGCTGTTGTTGGTATTGGCGAGTGCACGCGTCTTTGCACTGCTTCAATACTGTGTTATTTATTAACATTATTATGCACGCTGCTACTTCCTAACAACATCTCATGTGCCATTTTTCTCAGGATGGTAAAATCGTGTTCTTTGGTGTTCATTTTCTGTATATATTTGTTCATGTTTTACAAAGGGTTTAACCTGATTTAGGCCATACAACAACTATTACATCAATACAGGCTCAATAATATACAGATGACAAGAATAATGCTAATTTATACCAAATTTGAATTCACTGGTAGCAGATTGGTATTTGGTATCAACAGATGCCAAAAATTCAGGTATTGGAATCAGTATCAGAAAAGAAAATATTGTATTGTATTGATGTTTGTATTGTAATATTGTATCTGATAGTCTGTGATACTTTGATTTAGGTCCCATGGCAAACACGAAGTCAGTCAATAAATATAAAATAACACGGTACATAATATATTTGTATTTTTAAAAAGCACTTTTCAAAACAGAAACACGAAACAATCATATGATCATTAGTAACAAGTTGATTAATAAAGTGATGAAAAATTGGAATGACAGAATAAAGCACTTGTGAGATATAACATAAAGTATACCTCTGGGGTAGGATTAAAGTTAATGATATCTGAGAACACTCCCGTAAAGGCATGTACAGAGGAGACTCCACCTTGTACTGAGTGCATGCATTCTATATTGCTCTAGAATTGCATGGTCCCCTTAAAAGATGCATTTATGTCTTTATTAGATTATTACGGAAATCTTATGAGTGCCGGATTAGCCATGGAAGGTATTTATCTGTTTATCGAATGACTGGGCTCATAACCTCTCCTTTCTTTTCCTCCTCGGTGTCCTTTCACTGTTCTTTTGAGCAGGGTAGGATAATGTACGTGTGGACACTGAAAATTATTTTTGGATCAGTAGCCTGCAGTCTCAAAATTGTATGCAGTTTAGATTGCGAATGATGAAATATTATGTGAAATTAGAGCTGGGTATTGTTCAAAAATTTACCGATTTACCAATCTTATAAAATCCATTTTAAGAAAAAGAAAATTACATTACACATTGCAGTACAATTACTCACATCAAAGGAGGAAGCTGTTCAAAGACCTGGGAGCAGCTGGAGAAACAGTTTTCACTCTTGTTTGCACACTTTACTTTACACTTTACTTTACATAACTGGTCTAAAATGAAGAAACTGGTGAAATATCTGTACAGTATCTACTACTATGAAAAGAACCATTTATAGCTAATAGTAGTCTGCCTAATCCAAAGAAGAAAAAGAAAAAGGGAATTACTGTGTGGGTGATGTTTGTGGTACTGGGAAATAGTGGCAGAGTGAGACCTCTTACTTTATCTGATGATATAGTATTTCTTTACTTTTACCTGTTGGTGTGTAAGCAACACCATGCTTGCTGTCAGAAATACTCTTCACCTCAAATCCAGCTATCCAGTGGTAGATGATGTAGTGAACAGACTCAATGACAGGCTAACAAGCAGCACAAAGTTCAATTAAATCTACTTCACACCTACTTAAAACAGGTGATTGTCCCTTTTCCCACTGCCAGCTGACAAATTTGCCTTTCTCATTGTTCTTTTTTTAAATGATGTACATACAATGGAGAGCCAAGACTGAGTTCATGTGTGCAGGAGAGCTGAAAGAAAGGCGGTTTTAAAAGTGTCTGTGTGTTCAGCTCTCATACTTTTGTAGCTTCTAACTGAATCTCTGTGGATCTGTGGTTTGAAGTTTAGTTTCTCTCCTGCATCGCTGTTTGTACTTTCAGATGTCTGCTGTATTTACAGTTTCATGTTAGCTTTCAGCTGGATAGGAGTCATTGTCAAGTTTTTGCCAATGAAAACCCAACATTTCCTGATTTTGCTGCTTCATAACAACAGCTTATAGATAACAAAATAATGGGAGACTTTTATTGTGAAGAATTTATGGGTAATAAAATGTTTATCCATTGTATTATAGCCGCTTGACTCAAGACGAGATGGGAATTTCCATTGACATGCCATCGGAAATTAGCATCGCGATTGAGATAATGAAATGAGTAAATGATGTTGTTTAGCCCGACATTGTGTGATCCTTTTCAGTCTGAAATGGTGAAGCATTTAGTGAGTTGTTTAGTGTCATGTTTTGTAGGTTAATGTGTAATGTTCATATTGCACGGCGCAAAGTGGTACACATACTTCAGCGGCATTTAAAATACAATTTGGTGATTGTAGACTGTGATTAATGGCTTCAAAGGACTCTTAATAAACACAGAATTTTTGGACATCGTTTAACATAATCAATTAATAAACTGTGCTCAATTTTAACTGCTTCTTATGTGTTTTCTCACTGTTAGACTCATCAACTAGTCTAAATTAAATTTTGCGTTTAAACGACAGGGAAATTTGTCACCAGGAACATCCCAAATTTTTTCTAATGTACATCTTATTTATCACTTTTATATGCAATCAAGTCCAGGGTTTTGAAATAATAGTTTTTAAGTTCAATTTCACATGAAATGTTAAGTTAAATGCTCACATTGTGCTGTATGCAGTTTTCAGGAGCCCTATCCATTTTGGCCTAACAACTTACTTTATTTATTATTTTCTTAAGGCACCAGCTTGATGAACAGAAACAGCTAAAGTTTACTTCAAAAAGTATTTGATTTACTACTTTTACATGCAGCATAACAATGATGCTGCTGAATTAAAGCTCAAAGACTGAGTGACATATGTTGTGCATTGTTTTTGAAAATATAAATCGTGATATACAGTCTCTCAAAGTGTATGATTCAACTTTTTCATATGGTGTAGTGTTAAAAAAGCAAACAAAAATCAAAATAAAATGTAATATTTAATGGTTATACTTGTTAAATTGCAAAGAATCACAATACATCTTGAATTGGCACCCAAGTATCATGATTGTATCGAATTGGGAGAGAAGTGCATCGTCCCAGCCTAATGAGGATCGAAGCAATTCAGTCTGTGCCATGAAAGTATGGAAATTTGATATCTACCCCTATGTGAGGTAATGTTGGTTCACTGATATGGTTCTTAGTGTCAACTCATAATCCACATTTTCTACTTAATGGATTAATTTTACTTGTCCATTGTTAAATGAAGGGTCAAAGAAGTCTCAGCAGAGCAAAAACCCTAACCTTTTTTCTCTAATTCACTTGCTCATTCTCTTTTTCTCAATAGCTTATCAGCTCTGTTTCTTCACTAATTAAAACCTCACATGAAACAGGGGGATTGTAGCCCAACAAACACACATGCACACACACACACACACACACACAGAAAAAGAGAGAGAGATGGAGATAGTTGGAGCTACAATTACCAGGCAGGCCTCTAGTGTCTCATTGGGTGTCTATTAAGAGGGGGGCCTGGCTCATTGTAATGATGGCAGAGTTTAATTACTTCCACCCGGCGCCTGTTGTAAAACATGCTGATAAATGAGCCAACAGGACGGCACATCATTATTTTTCTATAGTGCCAGGCTGCTCGTACATGATTATGAGAGTGGGAGGGAGGTTCCCATACCTGCAAGAGCCTGAGAGCGTATTCGCTGCACAGGGGAAGGGAAGAAGAAGGTATGTGCCGATGTGTGTGTGTGTGTGTGTGTGTGTGTGTGTGTGTGTGTGCGTGTGTATCTTCTCTCAATTTGTCAGTGTGTGCAAGCACAAGGAGTTGAGATATTTGATGGACCCGTAGATGCCGAATCAAAACACAATAATAAGCAGTTCCACCAACCCATGCTAGCATGATGATATCCGGCCACCCATGAGATAGATATATATTCACAGCACACAATGGGCAGTGTTATTCACTGAGCACAGGACTACAACTGAGCACTGTGTGCACTAATGCAGCTCAGATACAAGCATGAACACACTGTACACTGCATCTCACAAACAAATATACATATTCATAGTCATTAATTTTACACGTTTTTTAGAAGGGGGGGCATGCGTGGACCCCCTCTGATTAATTGTGTTCCACCTCCACCATTATTAAATCGCTGAGGCAAATATCCCCCATACAATAAATCCCTCTTGGCCCATGATTAATCAAAAGGCACACAAACCTAAGAGTGGTGGCGGGCAGGTAGAGTTACAGTGCTAAATCATCTTTATTGCACGACGAGCAGGTTTGTGCATGTGCTCAGGGTCCAGTGCCATGGCAGAGTGGAATTATGTTTGGCGTCTGGTCAGCCACCCTGGGGTCACAGACACGCACATTGTGACCTCTGTGTCATTGATTTGCCAGCCTGACCAGGGCACGAAGGTGAACAAGATGGTAGCAAAATAGACTGTAAAGAGGCCCAGTGATTAGAGGGACTTTGCTGTCCCATCGACAAGTTTATCAGTTGTCTCCAAAATTAGTGAGGATAAAAGACAACAAACTAGAGAAATAAGGGTTCCATGAGGGATCTTCCTGAGGGGCTAAGGTTGCCATTTGCCTCTAAAGAACCCTTTTTTGAAGACTTAGGGCCCTACTGTATCTTAGACCCGGTGCAAAGCTGTTCCACTGGTGGCGCAGGTGGATTTGCTATCTCACACCGGTGCAAGTGCCATTTATGCCACACTTGCAAGATAACAAATGCACTTGTGCCTGGTCTGTGCAACCATGGGCAGGACGTTTAAAAATGAAGGCAAAACGAAGGCATGACCCTGCGCTTTTGCTATCTTGTGCTCGGTGCAGTGGAGTAAAAACCATTGAATGGCCATTTATGTTCCGTCTTTTCCCAACGCAGAATTGTGGATTAGTAGTGTCCTTCAAACCTATTTTCTATCAGCAATTAAGTGTAAATATTGAAGTTAACAGTGTGTGTGTGTGTGTGTGTGTGTGTGTGTGTCCACCAACTAGGTATGCTATTATTTGTTTACTTGAGTTCCTGATGTTTTGTGTTTTGTTGGCTTTAATTGTCTGTTTGTATGTTTCTTGTGTGTAGAGCTGCAATGATTAATCAATTATTAATCAACTGTTAAATTAATCGTCAACTATTTTGATAATCGTTTAATAGTTGTGAGCCAGTTCTTTATTAAAGAATATCCAAATTCTCAGATTCCAGCTTCTTAAATGGGAATATCTACTGTTTTCTTTACTCCTCTATAACAGTAAATGCAATATCTTTGGGTGATAAACAAAACAAGACTTCTTAAAACGTCACCTTGGATTTTTGACAAAAATGATGTCAATATTTTTGACATTTTATGGACCAAGTAAGTAATCAATTAAATGACAAAATAATAGACAGATTAATCAACAATCTAAATAATTGTTGGTTGCAGCCCTATTTGTGTGTTATCATGGACGGTTGTTGTTCCTGCTCTCGATTACTATGTGGACTGATTTTAAGATTATACACCACAACATGGAATTTTAACAACTACTTGGGCTATCAGTGCCCATCACAGGACTGGTGTTGGAAACCCTTATGCAACTTATGCAACTGTTTTTCAGACAGGGTTATGAAGCCATTTTATCCGTTTATGTAGAGGTGTGTGGGGAAATGTTTAACCTTGCACACCTTAGCTTGCACCATCAATTGGCATCTCCTCCAATTAGTGGCAGGTCACACTGTGATAATGGTGGGTTACATAATTAGAGTGGGCACCGCCTTTTCACTGCTGGCACACGGAGACTTTGTGGGGGAGCAGTCACATGAAGCAGAGATGGAGAATCTACAAGAACCAGGTTTCTTGAAACCTCAATTAACCTAAATGATTAGCTGCAGCCATGTAGCGCACCTCACCAGCTTGACATTTCTCAACCAAGCTAATATTAGCATAGTGACTTCATTCCATCCTGTTGTACTTCATCACTGTCCTTTTACCGGGAGGTCTTTCTTGTCTTATTGACCGAAAATGACAACGTTTGGAGTATCAGAGCCTCGTTATTTCCATTTAGCACAAAAGTGCTGATGCTAATTTGGTGGTTGCATAATGAGTTTTACATGTATTTGATTAATAGGGTGTAGGGTGGCAGTGCAGCAACAGAGGCTACTGTGGTATGTGGTTTAACTTCACCTTATGTTAAATACTAATTGATTCCAATGCATTTTTAATCACTTACTAATTGGCGATTACACTTTTAAAACATGCCCTGTTGCTGCTCCAGCAGAATCACAAGGGTTGTTGAGTGTGAAGACGGAGTTTAAAGGGCATAGTCTTCTTAGCATCCACAACTAAATGTCACAGTTGTCTGTTAATGTGTCAACCAAATCAAACATGCACAGTGGTCGAGGGGTGCTAAGTGACAGGTGACCTTGGTGGCGTGATGGAAGACTGGGCTGGTATTTGAGCCCTCTGATCTTCGAGTGGGAAACCCTGTCTGGTCCTGTCTAGAGATGTATGCCCGACCAATTAGACATGAAATGGCAGTGACACTCACACCCCTACTTATCAAAACAGTCTTCAAGTGTGTTCATGAATTCAAATGAAATGTGCTTTTTTACTTCAAACATGCAGACAAGGTCACGTGAAATTCAGTCTGTGTTATTTGTATCTAGGTCAACATGTATAATGATTGTTGCAGAGGTCAAAAAAGGCTCTATTTCAAGTAGACATACAACCTTACACAAAAAAATCCACCTTAACCTCTCTTACTTGTCTTCTCACCTTGTCAAGTTTGCATAATATCCAAAAAACTCTGATAGCTATTCATTCATTATTTTCTATTCTTCCCTCACTCCTAGTTACCTCATCTTGGACAGCCTCCCTCCATTGGATGTCTCACGGAGGGCCTAGACACCTGGTTGGGTCGTCTGTGAGGCATCTGACCTCCCATACACACACCTGCCCCCCTCCTACATCTATTACTGGGCCCCACAGTGTTCCATAATGTTCTGAGTAGTCAAGCATATAAATAAAGGTGAAGCAAAATGACTGCCTCTGTCTTGACAGAAGTGCTGAACCACAAAGAACACCTTGAAGGGCATGTTAACTGTCAATAGAGTTCTGTGTAAGCCCCTTCAATTAACATAAAACTTAACAGCTCCCCAGTTAGCCGCTATATAACCCTGGCGCTGTCTCCCCTCACCCATTCGCTATTTTACCCCCCCTCCTCCGGTGTTGGCTGCCGTCATGCAGTCTAGCCGCCGAAGAGGCAGTAAACAACATCTCACCATGTACTTGCACAGAGGCGGTTACAAACACGCATACGCATAATGATATTCTAGACACACACACACTCAGTCCCACATTCACACACAAGAAATTCAAACACACACTAGCGAAGCTTCCGCACAGTCCTTGCAAATTACAAACCCAAAGAGGCTGTGCTCACATTTTGTACACACACACACAAGAATGCACATGCACGCACAAATTTGAAAAATCCCATTTACTGTGATGCTACGTGACTGAACTTTGCTAGCGTAGCGTAGCTTACCCCTCTCTCCCAGGCCCATGGTAATGCTGCATGAGATTTGTGATGCAGTGGGGAGATGCATATGGAAGGCCTGTGCTCAGATCTCTCGGTCATGCACCCCATTAGGTCCTGCTGTTGATGCTGTTGCTATCAAAGCTGAAGTAAACTGCTCAGCAGTCGGCTGTATGCCTAAGCACAGAGATGGAGACAGGCTAGCGATCACACTATACTGCCGGGATAGGCCTATCTATCTTGTAATTAGGATGTGTGAGTAGGCTACTGGGAGGTAACTCCAACAACAAAGGGTTCTGGTGTGAGAGCAGCCTGATTTGGGGCCTGCAGTGTACTGCAAAGTGTACCTTACAGAACATGACATACGGGGTGATTTTAAACTAATGGTGCATTCCTTATAGGATTTCAACTATAGTGAAGTATTTCATCATGCAGATCCTCAGACTGTGTAGAATCAAAACCAATCTAAAGAGGATAAATTGCCCTAAAGACAAACAGAATGATGAAAATGCCCAGAATGAATGGGCTGAAAGATTCAACCCTCTATGTCTTGAATAGCCCCTAATGTGTTTGGGTTTTGAGATAACATGCAGTAAATACCCGCATTCTTCTGCTCATCACAAAAAATCCAATGGCAGCTTTCACATTTGCTTCCCATCACTGGTGATTCCTGGGGAGGCGTTATTTGTGCAGCACATAACAGTGCTGCTCTGTTGTAATTGTCTAGGTTTTGCAAAGGGCCACTCATCTTTCATTCCCCTGCCAACACACATGCATATTCGTGGAGGTGAAACTAACATGCTTAGTTGTTGTTTTCCTGCTTTACCATTCTTCAGGGGGACTTAGTTCTGGTGTGGATTTGCTCCCTTCGCGCCCGCAGCAATGCGCCTGTGTCTCTGGGAGAGGGATGGCATCAGCTGGCATCAGATGGCAGCAATTCAAACCATGCTTCCTTTTCTGTGGGCGCTCCTGTTCAGCAAAGTAGATTGCTGGGGGAGGTTGCTATACCTTCCTTCCTTTATTTTTTTAAAAATTTTCTTTAATTCCATTCTTTACCCCCACCCTGTGTCTGCGCCTCATCCCCGCACAAACATCGTTCTGCTTGCTACAGTCAGGGATGGACGATGAGTTGGTTTCTCTTCAGCGAACTAGGCTGCTCGCGTTAGAGAAAGAGTGATGGATAAAGAGAACTGAGGTTGGATAAAATATACAAAAGAAAACACAGAAATAAGACTTAAATGAGATCAAAGACTAGAAGTGAAAGAGAGATGTGAAAAACAGACAGTGTTCACCACAGTCAAAAGAGACCAAGTGGTGTCTGTGAGTGACAAAAGGTTGCTCATCCTATTGCCACCCTGGCCTTATCCCTTTAGTGTAGCGCGCTGGTTTTAGGTTTGCAGAAAGACTCCGGCGTGAAATTCTGCTAAGCATGGTTGGGAGCCGCAGAACATGGAACACGGATGAGCCGGGATTAGGGAGGCCCAAAGCCCTCCCTTCATCTGCGCCTTGTAGGGCGTCTGTGATCTGGATGGTGCTCAGTAGGCGACACATGCCTGTCAATGTCCACTGGCTGCACGCACAACGGCTTGAGGTCTTGCACGCAGTAACGTGGCCGCACGCCACCTCAACAAATCCCCCACTCTCCCACAGCGCCGCTCATCTATACACCTCTGTCCACCGCACTCCCCCCTCCTCACCCTCCATTTCCAATCCCTGTCTTTATCTCCCCTCCTGTTCCCTCTCCACAGGACTACGTGTTCTTACTGTGATCTCATCACGTCTTGAACCACACTAGACCACTTAGCCAGATGTATGTGCTACTGGATGTGTTTACAGGGGTTTGGATGTTTGCCTGTGAGTCTGTGTCGAGCTTGTCCTTACCTGAAATAACATAGCATGGCGCATGGGTGTGAATTTATTGTCTGAACTCTGTTTTTGTTGGTCCATCTTTTTGCACTGATGACCGAGCATGTCAAGAGCCCACACGCTGTCCTCATTGAGTCCTTCTCGTCGTCTCCCCTTTTTGTCCTGTCCTTAAGGCCCGGCCATACTTGCACACGCTTTTCATCTGCAGTCAATACCTATTGAGCTGTTCATGAAAGGGAAATGACAGCTAGTTCATAACTTCCAAGGCTGATCGATAAGTACCTACACTAGCTCACCTCGTTCCTGAGTCGCTTCTCTCTCCATGAACTCATCCCCCAGAACCACCTTTTCAAGCATGTCAAGCCCGATTGAAAATAAAGCCATAATGTATGTGGAAAATATTTGATGTTAACACATTATGAGGAGCTGTGTAATATGTTTATGGAATTATGAATGATAAAGTAATTGCTTCAATACAAAAGAAGCAGTTATTTATACTTGACCTTTTAGCAGGTGATACACAAGTGGTTGTTGTGCAGGTGTTATACAAAAAAAATCTAGCTAATTAAGTGTTTATGCACTGCGATTCATTTAGTGGAAATTTGTGCATGGATTTTAAAGTGTCTGAGGGCACATTCATAAATATCATACATTTGTGAGGGTGCATATTTGACTGGTGCTTATATTTTGTTATTGAGTGTGAAAGAAATGATGAACAGCTGCACTTTAAATGCCGTTGTCTCATCAGGTGGACTTGGATGAAGTCTTTGATCCTGTAAATCCACAGCGAGTCCTGAAGGGAAGTTGTAGATGAAGGGGAAGCAGTTAAAAGGGATTTTTAAGTATTGAGTCATCAGCTATTGATTCTGAGCTATTTGATATAAGTCAGTTGAAACTAATATCTAGTTCATGTGGAAATCACTGCAGTTGCAACCACTGAGAGGCAAAAATAAATTGAATTGTAGCGTTAATGTTCAACTTGAAGGCCGCAGCCGCTGCAATTCACAGAAACAACTTGAATTCAGGCGCTGAAACCTGGTTTTGCAGTTGCCATTTTGTGTCAGGTATGTTGGATTTTTGAATAATAGCATACTTTAAATATGCAATGTGTAACAATTACATATCCAAAAATTAGTACTGCAGTCCAAACAGTGACTTGGAGCCATAGAGTATATATTAAATAGGTTGAAATCCTATAAAATGAAGAGATTGAAATCCTTTTTAATATACAATCTGTGGCTGAAGCCAGTTGATTCTCCCTACCCACTCCTCCCCGGACTCAAGGAACCGACAAGTCTTAGACTGTAAGTTGTCTGTTGCTGTAAAGCTCAGCCTAGAGTTTGAGTTCAGTTTCCCTGCCTTACTGCTCATATTGCTCAATTTAACCTTTATAAACATCTACTCCTTCTGAGAGATTATTAATGAGTTCATACGACTCATAAACAGACACTTAATCACTTGGCAAACATTCAGCAGTAATTTGAACTCTAATTAACATGAAACGGCCAAACAATAACCATGGGCCAGAACAGAAATTTCAAAGGAGGCCGTGTTGTCAAAGAAGCGAGTATTTCAACTTGGCATGTTTCCTTAATTTCAGATGACATATCATGGTCATTTTATGATTTATTACCGTAAATATATTACAGTTTTCTCATTTAAGTTAGCACTTAGCATCTTTCATTTATATCATGTGTAACTAAGCCTTGTGTTCTACAGCATCCTCACTGCAAATAACAATGCTGCTGCATGGGAACATGTCTCTTCAGTAATGTAATTAAGTAAAAATATCTGAACAAACCTGTCCATATACAGCCAGAATATCCTTTGGTGTCCTCACCAACAAATTCCACCTTGAGGTAATGTTAAGACCAAGCGTCCAGGCTTTGTATGCCTACTTTACTTTGTGTATTTCCATGACGTCTAAATCAGGTACATATAGATATCAGGAAAACCAATTCCTGGCCACATGTCAGTGTCTATGAACCACTGTGTCTCTGATGAGTTAAAGTTGGCTTAGATTTAGTTCCTGGATGTTTTGCCCCTCAGTCTGACTGTTCCAGTGGCTAAGTGATGTCAGTGCATACCCTCTATAGGACTTTACACATTCTGTATATGCTTGAATTAGCATATATGTCTATGAATTTTGACCTTCTCCATAGACATCTTCATGCATGTCAGTGTGCATCTCTGTCTCTCTGCACTGTGCTAGCATGTGGCCGTCAGTGGCTTTGCATCTCAGAGGTGCAGTGCAGTCACAACAAAGCCTGCAGCCCTCAAAAACACACACACTTGTCCCCGGAGTCCAGGCATGTCTACACAGAAGACAGAGGAGTCTTTGAGGGCCAAACTAAGAAAGCTCAGGGCCGGGAGCTGAGGAGAGGAAGAGAAGCTAAGGTGGAGGGGGGAATAAATGATAAATATCTTTGCTTACTTTTTTCTAACATGAGAAAGCTCCCTTGCGGAGTTTGAAATGCTGAACTTTGTCAAGGTCCGGTTGCGACCAGCCAGCAGGCAGCTGTGGCTCCGGCTCTTCACTCTGTATCTCTGACTCCCTCTCCCTTTCTGATGCTTTCTCCCTCGACCTCCCGTTCAAAGCAAAGTTGGCTCCTTATTTATGTGCAAATTTGCTCTTAGGCCCTACGAGGGTGGCGCGCATGCTGAATCTCTCCTTTCTGGGCTTTAGCAGATTATCCCGCTGCTCCCTTTGGTCCCCGTCGCCCTAAGCCCAGCTGCCCCGACCTTTTGTCATTGAGACTTTCTCTTCTCGCCTTGGTGTCTTTCTTTACCTCTCTCCCCCCTCCCTCACCCCTCCACCATTGCTCTGTACACTTCCCCCCATGCCGCAAGGCCTGAGCTCTCCTATCCTGCTCTAGACGCCACAGCCGTCACCCCCCTCCTCCTCATCTTCCTCCTTCCCCCTCCTGCTCCATCTTGTCCCTTGCCTCTCTCCTCTGTCTTCTGCCTCCCTCCTTCACTCCCTCTCAAAGGGCCATTATATCGCTCTCTTCATGGACAAAGGACCCTGGAGAGACAGAGGGAGAGGGAGGGAGAGAAGGAACATGGTTGGTGCTTTGCTGCTCTCTCGTTCCTAATCGATGAAAGTGGCCCACGTGGAGCTCTGAAGGCTAATCGATACTCTTTTTTTCCCCCCTTTTTTTCTCCCTATCTTTTTTCTTGACCGTCCGTTTTGTTGCTGACTCTGACAAAACGGGATGGCAGAGCAGAATAAGTGGGGGTGGGAAGATGTGTTTGGAGGGGACACCCCCTGATCACTTCTCTCTGGGGGTTCCAGAGGATTGGTATGTGTGTGTGTCAGCGTGTGCAAGACAAGTTTATGTGTGCAGGGAGGGGTGAATGGTAGAACGGTGGGTGCTTGGAAAAGCGGAGCTGACGAAAAATAGAGAATGAAATCAACAACGTGACCTCCTCCGACCCCATCTGTATCCCTACACCATCCTCCTATCCCATCCCACCGCCCAACACTTTTGCCCCTTTTCTCTTACCGTTGCCTCCCTGCCGTGTTAGGTTGCTGAGCAAACAGAAGGCGAAGAGTCGACTCTGTCTCCGCCTCAGCTCGCCGTATGGACGCATGGAAGGATTTGGGAAGCCTCAGCCTGCTAAGCCACTTCATTGTATTCTTCTCCATCTTCCCTCTCTCACCTCTCCCCTCTCTCTGTCTTTTGCTGTTCTCACACTGTCTCTGTCTGGGCTCTGTCTCGTCCACAGAAATTTAAAAGCAGTGCTGTCATAGAAGGGATACACATCTTACACATCAAAAAGTAGATTTTTACCATTTTCCAGTCATTAGCCTGTGAAGACAGACAAATATTTTAATGCTGCTAACTGTCTGACAAAATAAAACATATGTAAGATGGGTGTATCTCTAACCAAGAAGATTTTTTGTATGCTATTTGTGCTACATTTGACGGGAACTCAAAGTATAAAAGATACTGCAGTGATGAAGTAAGCCTTCTAGTCTTCAGGGGCCTCTGGATGTTACATAAGTAAACAACAAAAAGTATCTATCTCTACTCTTTTAAAGCTATAATATGTGTACTATGTGTACTTACATCATCCCAAATGTCTCCAGCAATATTCAAACACAGAGAAATCCATAACTTATTTAAGGTAACGGTGTGTTTCCTACTAGCCATTAATTTCTATAACTTCCAGAAAAAACACAGGCTATGTTGGATACATCAGTGAACATGACTCAACATAAATGGATAAAACTTAAATACATTACCTTGTCTGTGAACATGATTTCTGCCTGAGTCACGTCAGATTTTCATCAGCGATGGTGGTTGTTTAACAATGAAAAAAAACTACTCCCATGATCCCACATTACCTCACAACGTCATCAAATGACACCTTTTGATATTGCTTTAATGTGAGAGAGACCCCAAATGGTAGAACTTACATATTGTGTGTTTAAGTATACATCAACTCAATGAGGTGATTTTGAATGTTGTACTAATTACTAGGTGATACAGTGTGCAGTAGTCTTTCACTTTAACACTTCCAACTAAACTTGTTTTCATTAACAGTGATAATATTGTCTATTTGTTCTATGAGGGAGAAATGCATATACAAGTATTTGTTGGTATGTACAGTGTACAGCATGTACAGCAGGCCTACTCAGTGACTTTTTCAGAAGGGACAGATTTTTAAAAAAGTGATGTGCCAAGGCAGCAGCTGTTTACATTTTCTATGTCTGACATAATGTATAAAAGTACAGGAAATAACAATGCACCTTTGTAATCATAGATTATAAGTAGCTTTTTGTTTTAATGAACACAATGTTACATTTAACTTTTTTTTCATTAGTTTGACTCTCCTAAATTACCTCTGCTAACACAGACAACAGAGTTGAAGCTTGATAATAAATGTCTCTGTGCTTAAAAACTTACATAACCAATGAAAGGGCTCATTAACCAACTAATAAAATGATGATATTCTAATAAACAATGTAACCACCCATAAACTTAGAATGTTAGAAGGTCATTTAAATAAAATCTCAATGTTTTTCATATTTATAAATAACCAAAGGGCCAGGTGGAGGTTATTAAAAGGCCGGAATTGGCCCACGGGCCTCCAGTTGAATAGGCCTGATGTGCAGTATGCCACAGTGGTACTAAAGTTAAAAACTGAAACAAATTTGTCTGACGGTTGTTTAAGTAGATCTCCCAGAAGTTTCAGGTTCTCTTCATACCGATACCTCCTACTGATGACTGAACACTTACACACATGCACATGCACATGCACACCCACACACACACTCAGAGATATACAGCACAAGACAGAATTGGATCAGTATATGAGAGTAAACCTGGCAGTTTGAAACGCAGTGATTTAGTTGTTGCCAGATGATGCATAGAAAGCTCAGTCCCTCAATTATGAATTAACTGATGTCATAAAATAATTGTTTTTCGTACACAATCATTTTCTCCATTTTGTAATTCACAGTAAATGAAACTTTTAAATTAATTGGATGATTTGATTAGAGTCAAATGAGGTAAAATGGATTTATACAGAAGAAACGCTCTGTCTAAATCTCTCTCGAACACACACACAAATCACCTAACAGTGCACCTCCAGGACCTTGTACCTCCCTCCTCATTGCTTCACACACCTGTCTAACAGGATATTTAACAGCTTTTTCCCTTCCCTATCACCCTCCCAACACCAGCAGAGAGAAACAATTACGCTCAACTCTGCCACTGAAATGACAATGCGACATCCTCTTCACTTTACACCACCCGACTGTTAACCGTATGTGGTAATTACCTTTCTGCAGCATCTTCACAGTCACTTTATTAGTCTCCTAACAAGGCTTTTTAAAATATAAATAGCAGCCAATGAAATGGCAATTAACCTTGCAAATAGGTATAAATGACTGTCCAGGAGACGAGCGTATTGACGGGGAACTGTCAGAGCGAGGGAGGGAGAGGAAGAAAAAGAGAGGAAGGTGGGGATAAAGAGGGGGAAAAGCAGAAAGAGAAACATGCAGGGGATGGTGGGAGATGATGCAGCCCCATAGGCAAACTGCTCCCACGGGCCATTGTTTGTTGTGTCTGCGCTGGACCATTGTTTCGGTCCCTATTAACCTCTTGGCCCTCTGTGCGAGAGCGGGAAAGGATGGGCGGATTCAAAATGACAGACATGGCCTGGTGACATGGGAGGTGAGGAGTGGTTTTAACAGGGGCTTAGGGGCAGTTGGGACCCTCGCTGTCTGGCTAAAGAAAGAGGGGGGCTGCTGAGGCGGTGTGCGTGTGTGCGTGAGAGAGATGGAGAGAGTGTGTGTCTGCATGTGTTTGGATGGGAGGGGGGAAATGTCTAGCTGACCAGAAGGGGGAGGAGTTGGCCATCCCAAGCCTAGTAATGTGATCTCTGCTGCATGTGCGCCTCAGACAGCCACAGCGCTTCTGCTTCTCTGAGGTGTGCTCACAAACTTATAGGATTTCACTCTAAAGTTTACACGTGGTATAAAACTCTTAAAGTTGCTCTGTAACATTGTCTACATGCTGCATATGGAGCTTTTTGAACATGAGTGTAATTCTGCTACCAGCTACATTATGTCCCCACTTTTTACCTTTCTTACCATGGTGACAAAGTACTGATGTCAGCCCAGTATCCCCTGGAATTATGTCCATATTGGATGAAATTGAACCACTTGATTTATGTCTAGCTGCTGGTCCAGTGCTGGAAGTGATGTGCCCTTTATGTAGTGAGGTGGAAAGTACAGGTTTGAAGTGGTGGATAGGTGTTTCTGACTGTAATGCAGGACATCATCAGAGTTTGCATCCTGGTTTCTTAACCCTCTAGACTCAAGAGAATCCTCACAAAAATTAACATTTTTCTGTTCAGTCCAAACAAACAGCTCAATATCAAAAACAGAAAGAAACTGACAATCAAAAGTTGTTTTTGTTTTAGAAAACACAACTTTAGACTGAGTGCGATTCACCATAGTTAAAATCTGTGATCCACAGCTTTTCTCTTTATTTAGTTCTTGAATCAACATTCAGAGTATGATATAACAACAGATCCTTCACTGGATAATGCTAGACTTTCAAAGTAAAAGACTAATGCCCCGCGCTTTAACCCACACAGCTATGTTATAACAACAAGCAGCAGTAATGTTGTCATAGGTAGTGAGAAAAATTATGTGTGGGAAAGGTGCAGTGACCTGGTCAGCTGTCCTTACCAACTCTTCCTTGGACTTTCCTCCCAGAAAACAGTGCCTGTCTCGAGCAGTGAGAGCTGAGTAGGTCCAGCTGTTTACTGAAGGTGATGTGATTTTTAACAACAAACTCACAATGTCTTTATCACTTTCCATGATGGTGTTGTAGGTACTGTCTTTGGCAACTTAGAGGAAAAATCACTGAATTTATATGTGGGAAAGTCGCGACTCCATCAGTCCCGCCTACCGACTCTTTGGTGCACTTTTCCCGGAGAAACCGCATTCAGTGTTTTGATTTTGAGCAAAGAACTTTTGATGGTGCTCACTGCAGGATCTGTCACAACCAATTATAAGTGTGTGTGGAAACCCTTTGAAAAAAAAATCAAAGATCTCAATGTTATGATGTATATTTCCAGTTCCGGTTATTGATGACGACTTTATGAGCACTCTCAAGCACTATAGTTTATGTGCCATAGCCATACAGATGTTGGCACTGGATGTAAAAAAAATAAATAAAATATCAATGAATTAATCTAATTTTTAATATTTTTACAACCATTATTTCTTCTCTCTCTGTACTTGTGTCTTGAAAGAGTGCTATTTCCTCCACTGTTTTCCTGTTTTTTCTTGATCAGTGCTTAAGGATTGACAATGCTGTATATGCTGTGACGACTGTATATCCTTCTGAGATCCTGTAATTCTGGAAAATATATATAATTTGACTTTACTTGATTTCCTACATTCACACATTGATAGCCAGACAGTCCATAGAGCATCCAAAGCTGTCTATACTTAAAGGATCTTTCTGAAGCCAGAAAAGAATGAACTAACTTATAACAAAATAGATAAAGTATGCTGTATATTAGATATTTTCACACCAATTTTTGTCATAGGTTTCTGTCATAACGTCAGCTTGGATGTTAAAGTTTCGTCTTTCAAACATGAGAAACTTATCCAGTGTTGCAAGATCCATCTTTGGCTTTTCTTTCTCTCCATGGTGACAAAGTACAGGTGGCTTTTATACCTCATAAAACCACTGTTCTTTCATGGATAGATGTGACGCTGTGTGAATCAGTGTGTCAAATCAAGAAGCCGTGAGGAAAAAGCCTCTGTCGCTTTACATGGGGACACACCATTTCCTGCATATGAAGGACGCAATCGGTGCCTCGTCTTATGTGTCCAAGTATCAGAGGATTGTGCGAACAGGCGAGCTAACCCCTGAGAGCCTTACCTGTGCTCTAGTCAGGAGTGAAACGACAACTCTTTACCACACATTGAGAGCCAGTGGGAGCAGGAAGCTGGAGGAAGGTAGCCCTAAGAGGATGAACCGTGGGATTTAAAGTCCTGTGGGTAGGGCAGAATGCCAGATATTCTTGCTGAAAGTCCTGTGGATCAGATGAAGCTGTCAAGCAGGGCAGTGAGATGAGAGAGCCATGGGGAGAGGGAGCTTGGAGATGGAGGCCAGGCAGGGAAGCTCAGCGGATAGCAGAGACAGAGAGCTTAGGCTGAGGATCAGGGTTGTTTTACAGGAAACTGTCAAAGGTAGGGAGAGAAAGGGAGCTGAGATAGTGTGTGACTAGAGAATCAATGAGGTGAAGAAATGGAAAGTGTAACACAAAATAATTCCCACAAAGATCAGATTAAGAAACTAGGTTAAACTCAGTTTTGGCTTAATTTATATTATGAACGGGGCACTTCAGGAGACAACTGTGTGGAAGTGGGTTGACTTCTTGAAATCAGCTGCCACCTTAAACCGAAAACCATTTGAGTAAGAAGACATAAAGGGTTGGGCAGTGAGAATCTCAGAGTAGACTCGACAAGACATATGAGCAGTGTTTAACGTGTCGTTGTGTGTCTGCACTTCACTCGTCTGGGGAGCCTGGGAAAGTAGTGTTAAATTACGCAGAAGGAGATAGCGGGACCCTGTCAGGACATGGCGTGGTGTTGTGGAGAGTGCAGCGGATGGACGTGGCACTGGTTTGTGCCCCCCGGAGTGCCCTGTCAGGCCTCATGACCGCATTGTGCAACCACACTCAGACGCTCACACACACACACACACACTCACACACATTACAGGGAAAGAGGAGGAGAGATTAAAGGGCACACAAGGGAAAGAGAACCATGGACTCTATCTCCTTCTCTATTAACCTCTGGAGTTTTGAACACTCTTTCCATCTCTGCTCTCTGCTGCTTTTTTGTATTAAAGTTCTAAAAATCAAAGTACATATAAAGGCACTTAGCAGTGAGTGTGGTGAAGTACATTTTATAAACTTAGCTTTAAGGTGGATCAGGCCACCTATTTTCATTTTGGTGACAAGCTGCTCCTCTTTTGCTCAAGAGATGACCACAGCCCTTAACCTCAGTTATCAGCTGCCCCAGACTGTTGAATCCTTTCACATCTTGTATGCCATGTCTTTATTTTTTTCATCATATCCTGAAAAGTAGTATTGACTATTATTGGTATTGAGGAGTATACCAGTATCATATCGATACTGGTATTGAAAAAATACCCATTCCTTGGTTATTTATCAGCCACCTGGGACAGTAAAGGTAACTCAACCTCATACTCTATGCTAATAAGTGAATAATTTTTTAATCATACACGTGTTTGAGATTTTTCTCTGATAAGTCTTATTAAAATATTTAAGTCTTGATAAATCTGGCACCTTATTCTTACCTGAATTACAACCATCTCGCAGCTGCCACCAGGTCCCACACAGAGGCTCCACATAAAGCCCGACACTCAGCTTATTGATCAGCAAAGCATTGATCATAGAGCCTGACAAACTGTTGCGCTACTCATTAAACCAGCAATAAGCATTAACATGCATTAACAGTGTCAGCTGT
>JAJHUR010140555.1:6744-17446 GCA_027495735.1 Lutjanus campechanus | reverse complement strand
ATTTGCCTTGCAAGGTTCAGGGCTGATTTAAAACAGCAGATGGTTTTCGAGCCATTTTCAACCTATGGAACGCAATATTAACAGCAGTGTTATCGTGTTAATCACAGTACAGTATAAATCTCAAGAATTGTGTTAAACTGCGCAGTACCTTTTAATAATGGCTAAAATTATAGTTGCAGGTCTGCTTTAATTGTATTAAGTCCTGCTTTAGCCAAACCTGCACTAAATGACCATTTATTCCACAATGCCTGTATGCAGAAAAGGGTTAATGAGTCAATCCAGAGTCAGGAGATGAGTCACCTATCTTTGCAAGACTTGCAAGACAATCTCCAGCACTTACAGAATATTTTGATCTTGAATATAATGGATGTGATCTGTAAACACGGTGCCATTTTGACTCGTATTTCTGTATTTAAAATAGCAAGAATGTGGAATTTGTTGTTGGAACTCTTTACTATGAGAAAAACACCTTAAATCTTCACGTCTGAGCCTCCAGTCTATGTTTTAGTGCAACTTCCCCGTCTCAGATTACTGCGTGTGCAGATGATGTACTCAGGCTCTTCATTGTTCCGACTGCACACTGCGGTAAAACATCGTCTGTGCAGGCAGCGCCGATGTATTTCAGACTTGACTGGTCCAGTAATCCCATTACTGCAGCTACAGCATCAATCTATTAATTGCACTGTCACTGGGGCAATGTCATGAAACACCTGCATTGTTATACAGTTCACTGGCATAGCGTACGAAGGGGCGATCAGATTTAGTACATATGCCAGCAAGGCCAGAATCATGCCAAGTGTAAGCCCAGCAGATGCAAAACAGCTGGCATTGTGCTCAGCTCACCGGCTGATCCCGGCTTCAAAGGCATGCTACAAGGTACCCTTTGTGTGAGAAAGAGACAGTGTAAGTCTGGTGCACTGCGTTAACATGGTCCTCTATTGTTTCTCTGGCACCTTAAAATGCTCACAGGACAGATATGGAGGTGCCAGACTGACTGAAATCCATACAATTTCACAGTCATTTCATGTAGAGGTATTCAAATATATGGCAATCGAGGAAGGATTTTCTGGAAGATTGTTGACTGCTACTCCAATGGATTTACAATTTGGATTATGGTGCTTTTGTTCTGTCAATATTTCCCACTCCTGAGACATGGATGGTACAGCATGGTTAAATTGCCCCACCATTTTCAAGTCAATGCGTCTTAGAGACGTAAGTGCACTTAGATATAGCATTAGTGGCTGGGGGCTAGCCTTTAATTACCTGCATCTTGGCCTGTACAACATCTCCATATTGTATGTGATTATCTGTTCTTCTTTGGAGTGGGAGGGTCAGGAGTGTGGTGAAAATTGCTCCGCTTTTGTGCGATTCTGTGGTCTAAGTGCAAGATGAAATGACTGCAATCCATAGATGAGGCTAATGGCCTTAAATAATACAGTTGGGGCATAGTTGCCAAAGAAATCGGCATTCATGGAGTTAATAACGGGCCTGATACAACCTTTAAACATAATTGCGCTGCACATTGTTGACAAGGAGTCGGTACAAGCATTTGCAGCCTAAGAAAATGATAATGACTTCTTACTCATTTAGTTCAACCTGCGAGCGAGAGGCATCTTGCATGGCACTGATAACATTGTTTTATCTCAGATTCCCAGTCTTGTCACAAGGTCTTCATCCAAACAACGAGATGGTAATTAAGTGCTGGCACTCTCAGCGAAGGTGTTTTCAACACATTTATTTGAAGTGTGAACATGATGCCCTCCTCTCGTAGATGTCGATGCTGTATTTTTATTTTTTTTTTAAAGATGTACTGCACTAAGACACATTTTTGAAATGAACGAGTGGAGCCAACAATGAGATTTCCACTTGAGCAGTGTCCGGCAGAATGATGAACGAGGCGGTAGACTGGGGGAATTACAGTGATTTAAAGTTGGATCAAAACCGGCTACGAGGTTCCGTTCTCCTCCGGCTTTAATGTCATTTTATGGGGATGCACAAACATGTAAGCCGTGCGCGTGTGTATTTGTGTGTCTAATTCAATGTGTAGCAGGCAGTGTGTCTGTGAGTGTGTATGTGTGTGTGTGTAAGGGGGTAAATGTAGGCTGCAGCTCTTAAGAGTACATGCTGTGCGTTCATACATGCTTGAATCAGTGTGTGTGTGCGTGGCTTGTATGTTAGCGCTGTGTGGGTATGAGTGTAAAAGGGAATGGAATAGACTCAATTTAAATCAAATTAGCATGCAGGCAAATTAAGCAGAGGGATTTAATTTGAGCTGTTGTAAAAATGCTAATTTCAGTACAGCCCGGAAGCTCATATGCAAATACAACACTATTTTACAATAATTCATATTAGGCCAGGCATGCATAAAACACACATATTACAGCCTGATGTCATCTGGGGAATAGAGTATCATTAGCTTTCGGACTTGCTACAAGGTGATCCTGATTGGGGGGTATGTGTGCCTGAGTATATGTGCATGTATTTGAGACTCCTCAAATTATCTGTTTGTGTCTGTGATTTAGCTTCTACTGCACTACGAGTGAGCATTCGTGTGATTATAGGAATGGCATTGTGTATTTGTGTGTGTGCATGCTCAGATATAAATGGATCTCCCTGTTATTTTTGTGTGTCCACACGCTATGATTCTCAAACTTTTTGCAATAATGTACCCCCTTTGAGATATCTTGTCAGCCAAGTGCCCCCTGACCGGTACCAAAACAGTTTTGGAAGAAAATGAATGCCTATATAAAGAGCCAGTGTCAGTTTGTTGGAAGTAAATCCCCTTGAAACATATTCTTTCTGATACCGAGGGGTATTTTGTCGGCTCTATTTTTGCTTTATTTATCACTTCTTTCTCCATATTTTCAGTTATAATACTGCTTCATTTCATCCGCAAAAGCCTTTTCTCAAGTTTTGTCTGTTGACATTTTTCGGTAGTTAACATTTGCATTGAATATAAAAAGTGGCTTAATCAAACTTACATTTACATTTATTATTGAGCTTATTATTGTCTTGAGTATTTTAGAACTTATGTGTGACATTTTTTTCAATTAAACGCGTAATATTTAAATTCTGACAAAATATGCATGGGATTATGGGAGTTGTTCTCTTCAACTTTAAAAAATAAGATGAAAATCTATCTGACATGACTCAGGCAGAAATCATATTGATGGAGTAAGTCTAATATTAAAATCTTTTTCACATTATGTTCAGTCACTTCCTTTTGTTTTCCCAGATATTATACAGTAGCAACTAGCAACTACTGTAGCTAGCAATGGCAAGCAGGAAATGCACCATTACCTTGAATAAATTATGGATTTCTCTACATTTGACACCATTGTTGGAACCATTTGAGATAATGTAAGTACACAACTCAAATTAATATATATGTCTATCTTTTTAGACATTTTAATGCAGAAATGTTACATATTATTGCTTTAAAATCTCACGTACCTCCTAGCTAAAAGTACCCCTGAAGGTACTAGTATTCCCATTTGGAAAACACTTCCAACAGATCAACAAACAACTCTACAAATCATGATCATGATCATCTGCTTTCCACCAAAGTTGAAATGAGTGACACTGGCAGATGCTGTTGGATTGTTACTGCAGTTCTGCCATATAGATTACTCCTCACAGAGCAGTAGACCCCTGATAGACAATTTGCTGTTTTCGTCCCACGTGGTTCACCCTTGATTGCTGGCTCAAAAGGATTACACATGCATTTGATGCCTGTGAATGTTGTGGATGGGAGTGCGTGACGTGTGTGCGTGCCTCTGTATACATGCCCGGCTGTGAAATAAGCGAGAGAGAGATGAGGTTTGGGTGTTAACATCTTAATGTTTAGAGAGGCTGGAGGAGATCTGTCAATACTCATTTGACGTGTTAAAGAGAAGCGTGCTGGCTCGCTGGGACTCACCACGCCATCCACCAGCGATGGGAGGAATCAATTAAAACACCATTAGGCCCTAGGTTTTGACATGGTCCAAAACAGCATGGGGTAGCGCCGGGCAGAAAGCGCATGGGTGTTTTGTAAGCAGGTTTTTCATACAGATGTAGCTCAGCACATTTTCAATCATTGAGTGGGGAAAAAAAACCCTCAAACAGTCAGCAATTTTCAGTTCAGCTGCTACTGCTAATGTAGCTCAATCAGTATACACTGTAAAAATAAACTATTTGCTTATACTTCAAGGAGAAATCTGTATATATTTACTGTAATAAATCATAAAATGACGAGTTCAGATCAATAATGAATGTTTACTGCATTAAGTGTCTCTTTATGAGTCATAAAAAATCTTTAATATTCTTGTAGAATCTGTAGATGTTTATAGCTGTTACACTGAGCAATGTGTTAATGGAGTGTGGCAGGCAGTGAGACAGGCAGCCACTTAATTTAAGTCCAGAGTGTGTATTTTTGGAGCAGTGGGCTTTTGTTTTAAGGATACAAGGCTTAACTTTACATTAACAGATAACTGACAGTTATAAACAGCTTGATCAACTTACATTGGAGGACTTATTGTGGCTTGTTATTGTCAATTAACAATGTTGTGTGCGTCCTGTGCTCCTGCAGCCTGCAAAGCTTCCCTGAGTCAGGGGAGGAGGGGTCAGGAGGAAACAACTCACTTAACTTGAATAAATATATTGTATGATTTCTTTTTTTTAGAGTGTAGGTCGGTGTGTGTGCACTGTGGCTCAATCTCTAAGTGAATCCAGGGGGAAACTTTTTCGTCACTCACACTGAGACTCGCTCTGACTTTTAACACCAGGCTTGTTTTTTGCTTCCGCCTCATGAAACAATCGGTCGAGTTAATGAACGGCCAAGTTATTTAGCGTGGATGCCCACGCCGAAATTCTCATCCCTGCCCAGGTGGAGATGTTAAATGCTTCCAGCTCTCCTCTCATCCTCCAATGCTTCCTTTTTTCCTTTTTTTTTTTTTTAAAGCATTACCGTTCAGCAAAAGACAGAGGAATTGTTTGTTGCCTCCCTGCTCTTCCTCTCTTGCGCTCTGTCCCCTTGGCTCACCGGGGACAATTATGCCCTTCTTTCAAGCTATTGCCAAGCCCAATTTGCCACACAAATTAATTGGGCCGCATTTGAAGAGCGAGGGGGACGGGGTGAAGGAGAAAACGAGAGAGAGAGCAACAGAGAGAGAAGGCCGGAGACAAAACAATAACAAACCGACAGACCAAACAGAGAAACGCAGCTACGTAATCCTCTAAGATCATTTTTGAATGCATCACGTTCCTTCAAGCTAGGTCTCGCTTGGAAACATTTGCAGAAAGAACAAATTTGGTAGCACTCCCATTAACACATTAACTGCAGTGTGTGTTTATAGGGGGGCCCTGATTGGCGTTTTTCTTGAGTGGGGGCTGCAGTGTCCACTGTGTGGGGTGGCAAGTAGGACTGGCTCCGAGGATCGTGCCATCTGTTGAGCAGGCCGACTCAGCCATTTTCTGCTCTCGCGTGTCTCATATCCTCCACCATGTCCACAGCCGGAGGCTAGCTCACACCCAAATGGATCCAGAGCGCCAACAGAGGGCAGCTCTCCCTCCGGAAATGCAGCCGGATTTTTTGGTGCTGCGGGGTTAGTCTGGAGCAGGCTAAATTGAACTGGAGGTCTTTTTGGTCCTCGGTGCACACCGCAGATGGGGAGAGAGCCCCAGAGTGTCTGGGCTGGTTTATGCATGTGCAGGAAATTAAGGAGCTTCTACAGTCGCTGGAAGGGGCTATTGCACTGCCTCCAAACAGCGAGGGGAGAAGGTGGGGAGAAGACAAAGACGCAGGCAGAAAAACAGTAGAGTGAAAAAAAAAAAAAAGCTCAAATAAGAAATGAGGAGAAAATTGGCAAGAGAGCGATTAGGAAGGAAAACAATAGAGGGGAGTTGGGAAAAGGGAGGAACAAACACGTGCATGTGGGAGATCAGGCGGTAGCAGGAACAGAATGGAACAAGTATAAATCCCAGGGCTAATATGCACTGCCTGGAGTGGTTCTGCCTATGAAACAGGTTTACTTTATGACAACAATCATTAATAAATGGCAAATGGACAGTTAATTAGACTTAAGTCAATAGTTTTTTCATCGTTAACAAACAATGAAATGATACTTAATAATGTTTACTAATTATTATTAATGCTATGATTAATACGAATTAGAATTAGCTAGCACTTTGTTAATGTTTAATAATTAATTTGCAAATTGTCTAAGAAACTTAATTTGGATGGCTATTATAAAGTAGCAACTAATGATAATAACACCTTACGTACTTACATAATAACTCTTCTACATTAATTTATGTACTTGAACTTACATTAGTAATTTACTCATTTTAACTAGAGATGTTGCTGGCAACTAATTTCCCTGTCAATTAAATGCAAAATTTAATTTAGACTAAAAAACTATTCTAACAGTAAGAAAACACTCAGAATGTGTTAATAATGTTAAACACTGTCTGAAAAAATACTGCGTATATTAAGAGCCATTTGACTCTGTTATTTATAGTCTACAATTGCCAAATCGTATTTTAAATGCCTCTGAAATGCGTGCCACTTTGTGCTGTGCAGTACAAACATTACACTTTAACCGACAAAACATGACAACTCACTAAATGCTTCACCTTGTCAGAAGAAAAAAGGACCGAAGTGTCTGTGGGTAAATGACCCGGAGCTGACGTAAGCTGCCAGCCTGCTACACAGTGTGGCTAACGTTAGCAGCGCTAGCAGAAGCAGCTGCTCTGCTTGCAGGTTAATGTCCGTGTCTGTGCCGAATGTGGTCACATGTTGCTCCAGTCGAGAGATTATATATGTCATCTGTCCGACTTTGCTGATTAAAAACATCCAGGGTTGCCTGGGCCATTGAGGCATACGTGCTTACGGTGTACGGCGAGAGGGCCTGCCGTCTGATTAGGCCACAGCCCCGACTAATGGCGGGCGGCGGTATAACAGTTAACCGGCATCGTGCGTGAATAAAACATTGATAAATAGTTTAACTGACTAGTATTTCTGGTGCCGACTGGTGAGGGTGGCGGCGTTTAATCGTTTAGTCAATTAATCGAGTACATCGCGGTTTTGTTGCCTCAACCTACACAGGCAGTTTTTGTGCCAGTACTTTGAAAGTCTATCTGGATGTTGCCTATTTATTATTACGGCCTGCAAGTGCAAAAATGACACTAGAAGGGCACCTACAGCGTCACAGTTTGAAGTGTAGAGCCACTGACCAAGCTGCCATATTTAACACATCTGGAGTGACAAGGTGTTGTGTATAAACATTATCTGAATGGTTATTATAAAGCTGAAACTGATGTTTATAACAGTTTGTAAACAGATAAAACTGTGTAGTGCATCTATAAACAATAAATAAATTATTTGGATGTCATTATAATATTGCAACTCATATGACAATAAACTTCACAGTTAATAAATGGTTTATAACGCATATATAAACATTAAATCAACATTAATAGTAAAATAAATATTAACGACAGTTTAATTAACAATCATTATTGGATGGATGTTATTATAAAGAACACACACTTGCTCCTTTGCCTCAGCTGCAGATGGGAAACACACCTCGTCCCCGTGACCTCCCTGACTCCCACACACCCCTTCACAGTCATTAACAGACAGCCACTGTGGCTACCTCACGATAAGTTTGTTTTGGCTTTGAAATGATGACCCAGCACAGCTGTCTAAGTAGGGTATGGGGTAGCAGCAGCTGCTCACAGCCAGACAGCTAAAGGAAGGAAATGGATGCGAGGGGGGGGGAGTGTTTTGGGGGGTATGGTGAGCACAGAGGCGTCAAGGTTTGGGGGCTGTTGGCTGCACTTGCGCAGGTCTCTGTAACATTAGCGCTCAAATGTGACTGTGGAATGTCTGAACACGCGAGAGTGGAAGTTTCATCAAGACAGTTGTCTGAGGGAAAGTTTTTTTTTTTTCCCCTCATCAAATGCTGTTATGTAAATTCACACTAGACTGTGGAAGATGGGAGTTTGTGAAAAGATAGCTACTAAAGAGCCCCCTCAATGGTAACGTTTATCGACTGTTAATGCCGTTTTGGGAAGGTCCCGTAATTAAATTGTGTCAATAAATCCTGGAGCTGCACATAAAATGGGGGGATAAACGGAGAAAACATTTCTCCATTTGCCTCTCCCCCGCTGTGAGACATATGTGGCGAGCGGCAGAGAAGAAAAATAAAACACATTTGAACAGATTGCAGGGAACATTTCTCAAGCACAAAGTTGAAAATCTCACCCATCAATTTCACTTTGCGTGGCTCCGTTGTATATGACCTTGGGTGAATGATCCCTTCATTCAGAGATATTCAGCTTGAACTGAGGGGATTTCAGTCGGTGCAAAGGGAGCCATAAAACTTTTATTCATCCCTCTGTGACTCCAGAAGCTAATGATTCATGGATCTTAGTGTTTAAAAAAAAAAAAAAAAAAGAGGGAGAGGGTGGGAGAGGGAGAGATGCTGTGGTGCAGGACCAGAGCTCAATGAGGTTTGAAAACTGTTGTCACACATCAATGGGCAGGTGTCTGATGTCAAGTAACTCAATTCCAATGACTTCTCATCATGAGATTCTTGGCTGAGGCCTGAGCATTTCTGGTTCACATGATGGTTTTTTGTTTTTTTTTTACAGCAGAAGAAAGTAGTTGGAAAATAGAGACTTGAACACATTTTGATAGTTTGGTGAGATGAAGAGATTGATCATTCTGAAATATAGGTGTGTGTATGTGAGGGAGCTAGAAGCACAATATGACGCTAAGATTACTGCTTGCTAATAGCCAGTGTTGGGTCAGATTTGAAATGTAGTCTGTTACTGAATCTAAATTATATGGCATTTTTTGTAATTACCAGCACAGTCCATCAGGTTACAACAAACTGTAATCTAACTGAAAATGGAGCAGCTTATACCAAACAATGGATGCAGCCACAAACATTTCTCAAATATTTTTCCTCTGTTTATCTCAAAACATTTTCAGTGCAAATAAGATGCTTTTTTTTTTGCATAGGGTTCTTTTCTCTCCCACCTGGTCTGCCACAAAGTGGAGAACTAGTCTCAGAAATCCCTGCACATCTGACACATTTTCATGAGCAAACAGAGCACTAGTTATCATTATTTTAAAATGACCATGTTTTAAAGATGCAATGAAAAAAGTAATCCTTGATTTTATGTAATCTGAATCTGATGTAATTCATTAATATACACCCATGGTGCTACCCATGCTGGGATTTGACCGAAATTCTGTATCAGGGATATCAATATTATTTTAAAAAACTTTGTTTGAAAATGTACTTAGTATATTCACATCTCCTTCAGATGTTTAAAAAAAAGCCATCCAAAAAACAGTTCGCCACCCCAAAAAGTTCAAATACCTCCAAAATTCTTAGAATTACATTTACTTCCTCACTGACTGATCATGAGTCTTTGAATAACGAAATATAAAATAATAATCATTATAATACTATATCAAATAGTGATTTCATTTCAAAACATCAGTAGATGAGTTTTCACATTGCACCTGTGTAAGTCGCAAAATGGGCCAGAATTGGCTTCCTAACTATTTGTGATGTCACAAATTCGTCTTGTATACACTCAGATTTAAGGTGAAACTTTCCTCCTTTAGTAGACAGATGTGAAAACAGCCTTTGAGAGCCAAATAAATCATTCTGCTCACTGAAGGTCAAACATCCAGGTGAAGGAACAATGAGAAAAACACATTTGTGGAGTGCAGAGAGGACTTTAAATTTGATATTTTCTTCAAACTTAACTTATCAAGATTTATGTTTCTATAAACTTTTTTCTTCATAGAGTGGCATTAACGTAATTAAACATGGGCTGCTCAAAGTGTGGCCTGTGGCCCAAGGTTGGCCTGGCATAAGCTCCAATTTGGCCCAGCAGATGTTTCTAGCAAAAAAAACAATTTAGATTGATTTAAAAAATATTATAAGTCACTGTTTATGCTCTCTTATTTTTGCGAGGTAAAAATACTCTCTAACAAATCTCTAATGATTAATTATTTTAATAATCTGAGCATGGAGGAGACACTTTGCACAGGAAGTCGGCCCATTAAGAGAACTTGGGATCCTCGTACCATTTTGTATCTTAACAATATAACGCAATAGGTGTTTGAAAAACCTTAATGATTGAATTTTGCGTTTGAATTTCTTATATTAAAATACAGAAAGTAACATCTGAGGGGCAGTGGCGATATCATCCCAGCATATCAGTGGTGCTATCATAGTACGTACCAACATGTGTTTCATGATGTTTCATACACTTCATGAAGTATTTATTTAAGCTGCAAGGATGTCACATGAAGTATTTATGTGTCTGATGATGTTCAACGAAAAAAAAGAAACAATTGCACCGTTGCCACCCCGCCCCCAACCCAGCAGGCCACAGCACTTTAAGGCCCACGTGAAAGCCAACGGTCCACTTACTTTGAGCGTCGGCGAGGTGGAGGAACAGACCCAGGACGAGCAGCAGCGGCAGCAGCAGCGTGGGTCTGGCTCTGTGCATGGTGGGACAGCTTGGCACCAGCATGCTTTGGCAGCCTCGGTGGCGCTGGCTCACAGAGCCCTGTGAGTCAGTCTGGTCTGATTTCTCAGATGCAGGGTATTCACAGCCTATGCAAAAGGCAAGGAGGGATGGGAAGAGGGAGAGAGGGAGTAAGGAGGGAGGAAAAGAGAGAGAGAGAGAG
>JAJHUR010140554.1:124010-152544 GCA_027495735.1 Lutjanus campechanus | reverse complement strand
ATTCGTGAATATCAGACCGTTGCTATGAAGAACAGACGGTTGCTATGGATGCAGTTCTGATAGACTCTGGAGGAGAAACAAAAATCATCTCTAAGTAAATAAAATCATCATAAAATTAATACTTTGTGTAAGATTAATGATTTTTTTAAAAGTAATTAGCAACAGGGTGGTACAGGTCTCAACTCCTGAATCACCCTGAAGAGATTTATTTCACAATAATGACCCTCACACTGAACAATATTCCATTTAATACTTAAACAAAAACATTAAATTGACACAAAATATTAACTTTAAAACAATTACAAACAGTCCCTTGTGTATTTTTGGAATGTCCAGCTACTTGTGTTTCCGACTGAAGAAGTTTTGTTTTTGTGTTTTATTTTACCTCAGATTTCAACAGGCTGACAGGAAAGGGTGTGTGGAAGGTGATCTCACCACTGGGTGTGTTTTTCTTCTTGGGGCTCATCCCTAAATCATGAGAAAAAAAGATAGTTTTGAGCCATTAATGACCGCGTCTACTAGGCTACTGGCCTAACTAACAGCAGCCATTTTGACGTGGAATAGTTGGTAAACACAGGTGTTACCAATGATACTAATTAAGTCTCCATTACATTCAGGTCAAACCACATACGGGTCAAACAGAGTCACGGTGCTGCTGGAGCCTTAATTAATATCATTGTTAACACCTGTATTCACCCTACTACTATTGCATTTCAATATAGCTGTCGTGAAAAAGGTCTATAAACCTGAATAGTGTAGTTTATAGCATGTTGTATCGCTCAATGATTACTTTATGTTAGAGCAGCATTGCATAAATTTAATCTATGTAAGTTAGTATTCTAAATTGCAGTTTATCAGCTATGTCAACACAGTAATGTTGTGGTTTCTTACCTTTAATGACTTGTGGACGTTTTGGTCGAAATTCATTGGAAAAAATGGCGAAAATGTTGCAAAATGAACCAAAACTTCCTTAGTTTTGGGGTCAGACGTTCGTCACATAAGAAACAAGGTGTAACATTTTTAAAGTGTGGCGATTCTCACCCTCAGACAGGCTTCAGTTTACAACAGAGCAGTAACTTGGAGAGAGTGAAAGGGGGAGAGGCCTCCTCCTCCTCCTCCTGCTGCTCCTGCAGCAGGTGTCCTGCTGTCTGAAGGCTTTCCGTTGCCATGGCACCGGCGCACCAGCGAGCAAAGACGTTGTGAGGACGCACGCAGCGTTCACTGAAGTCTGTTACATGACACCAAAACTACACCACATTTGTCGGCACAGGTGTGACAACTGATGACATATTTAGACAAACAGAAACTATTTCATTTTAAGAACATTATTATCTCAGGAAAGATTAAGTCGAAAGCGACTAGTCTGAACTAGTCTGACTAGTCGGACAGGCATGAACTGGTGAAGCTTCTTGGATGAGAGGCGAAACGTCTTCAAAAGACATCTAAAACAAGCCCAGTTGCTTTCGATTTAATCTTTCCTGAGATTACAATGACCTGGACGAATGAGAACATTCACGGACAACATATTATTATAATACCAAAAGTATAAATTAAATAAATGATAAAAATGTAGCTGCTTATTTGAAATATGTCGTGGGAGTAGAGCCCATTGCGCTGAAAAAAATGTGTATTCTCGAACAGTCTAATATATATAGGACATTATATTATATATTTCGTTTTTTATCCTATTATTCTATATGATTCTATATCATTTTCTATATGATTTTTTTTAATGATTTTTTTATTTTATAAAGGCACATTTTATTGTAACTATTTATAACTTTATATTTATTATTACGTCCTGTATTTATTACCTAATTAATTGTTATTTATTGATGGAGCATCCAAGCCGAAGTTTTTCACACGATTTTAATTACTTGTATAACCGGTTTGACAATAAACACCATGAATCTTATGTAAAGAAGCAATCAGTCCTTCATGTGTCATGTGAACAAACATTATTTGAAACGTCTTAAATAATCACATAATTCCTTGATTGCAATTATTTGGTTCTTTCCAGAATCAAACAAGTGTCCATTTCTTGGAATCAAGTGTCCATTTCTTGGACACTTGTTTGATCCCTTGCCCGTGACACTATGCGGTGCAGTAGGTTAAAGAGTTGCAGTGTGTTGGTCCTAATGCACCTGTTGACACCTCAGATGCACTTTCAAGGTGTTCCGCAGAGGCCGCAACACTCCGACGACACCTGCGGAGAATGCGTCTACTTAATGTTTAGGTATTAACTGCGTAAAGGCAGGAGGGCAGGGCTTGGCCAGATCATAACTTGGGATTTTCACTGCTTTCTTTCTTTTCGGTGGCGAGTCCAGGACAGGGGGCAGACTACATGGATTGGTGGACTTCGTTGGCAGCGAGTATTGCCCTGCTCTGGATTTTCTGCTTTATAGACGGTAAGTAAAATGTTTGGTGGGGATTTGGACGCTTTTCAGGAATTTTGTGGCACCTTATGGAGGAAATACAGCTGTCTTAAATACACAGTACAAAAAATCCAACTCTTTATCTATAATGCACTATTTATCTTCGCTTGCAGTTTAGCTAAGAATTAATTATCAATGCCCGAAATCTAAAGCATGAATGGTGCACTGGGACATATTGGATCAGGAAATCATGACATTATTTTCCTTTGGTTTGATTGGCACTGCATGCCACCCACTGAAGCCTTTAGTTGTTATATTCTGTGGTATAAATCTTTGGGTAAGAAGGCCTGATTTAATATATGACTTTTCTTAAAACAATGTTACTGTGACGAAGACAATTAAAACATTTTAAATTATTTTGCTCTTTGGCATTTCTGAGACCAATTCTGTTAATCTGTTTAGAGGTACAATCCTGACTAAAGTAAAACTGAAATAAAAAATAAATAGAGTTTTAGCCTAAATAATTTGTGATTCATATATTTGCTCTATTTTATATTAGAGACATAAACTGTGTTGGCTACTGTGTAAGCTCCAAATACGTCCTCTTAAATTGTCCTTTCCTTATCCCCAAATCTGTGAAGATCCGTTGACTGATTACAAGCTAAAGTGCTGGTAGAGATATTTGAGATACCTGACAGTAAAGAAAGATTTGTGATGTTGGTCATTTTGTCAGAGGATGGGTCCCGTGCTGAGGGCCACGCGTAATGACGCTCCAGGCCCCCCGCTGTGCGAGCTCAGGTGACAGGCTACCCGCTGCCCACATGGCTGCAGAACAAACTTTAATCCAGTGGCAGACGCTGTTTGTAATGGTTGCTGACATTAGCCACAGTGTTAAATTAGACTCCAGCTGACCCCGTTACCCTCTTATCTCCAGGCAATGCCGTGCTTGAGCTGCGGCTGCTCTTCCATGCTCTGACCAAAGCTGCTTGCCACCTGTACCTGGCCCTGCTCCCGCTGCGCCGAGCCGCCACCCACTTCGCCGACTGCGCGAGATACCTGATCAACCATGCCCAGCAGACCCCCTCTCCCCACGGCTACCACCACCATAACCAGCCCCTGGCTAGGAAAGGCACGCTGCACTTCCTGGAGGGCATGTGTGTGGTGTGCGAGACGGTGCCCAACCTGATGGGCGCGGCGCTCAGCCTGGGCGCCGCCTTCTGCCACATGATGCAGGGAGGTTTCTACGTTCTGGCAGCCACGCTGCGCACCATCCAGATCAACCTCTTCTCCCAGATGAACGGCGAGAAGGATAGATGGGACAAAGAGCGGCACAGAGCCAAAGAGAGCGAGAAAAAGCTAAATTCTAAAGTGTTGGAATACATCTCGGTGTTTTGTCAAGATCCCGTGAGCGCTTTACGCATCAAAGTTGACGTACCACCTGTGTATAGATAATCTGTAAAACAATAAGTGGCACATAAGGGGCCTTCTTTCAACTGCTGAGGGGTTACAGAGATGACAGGAGGTTGAACTTTGACCTCTGGTTGTCACTCAGGGAATAGTAACAGAGATGATACTTAAGTGTGAAAAATCTATGGTGCATTTTGTTACATTTGTTTTACATTTATTGTAAAGAAGTTCAAATAAATGTCACAAACAAACAAAACATCACATGTTTGATGGGTTATGGTATTTTACATTGTTACAGTATTCAGATTTTTATTTGTATATTAATGTACATACAATCAAGTGTCATAATTCAGTGTTTAGTATCTAATTGCACTTATACCAGCAATCAAGTTTATTTTAAAGTGCTCTATCATTCATTCACTCAACAACATGCCAGCTAACCATACATCTATGGGACAAAAACATTCAATGTAACTGATTAAAATACAGTTAGGCTGGGTTGCACCAACAAAGATTAATTAAAACTAAAATTAGTTTAAAATGAGAAAATACAGACTTAAAATTAAACATAACTCAGTCGCACAATTAAAAACTAATCTCAGTTAAGTAAATCCAAGAGAATTGATGCGAGCCGAAATTCCATAAGAGTTTAAAACAAAATTCCCAGCTAGCTAAGAAGTTTAAAAAAAAAAAAAGTTCTATGGTTTGGTAGCAAACTAAAAAGTTAACAAAATGTTATGCTGTTTACTAGCTAGATAAAAAGTGACAAAAGTTATATTTGCTAGCTAGCTAAAGAATGAACAAAAAAATGTTCTTAACTCACTAGCTAAAAAGTTTTTTTTTTTTAAAGTTAAATTGTCTGCTAGCTAGCTAGAAAGTTAACAAAAAGGTTACAATGCTTACTTGCTAGCTTAAAACAAAAACAAACCGTCTATAGCTTGCTAGCTAGCTATAAGGTTGACAAAATGTTACTTGCTAGCTAGTTAAAAAGAAAAAAGTTATATTGTTTGCTAGCTAGCTAAAAAATTAACAAAAAGTCAATTGTTTTCTCGCTAGTTAAAAACGTTAAATGTAAGTTATATTCCTTGTTCACCAGCTAAAAGGTTAACCAAATGTTACTTGCTAGTCAGCTAAAAAGTTAACTAAAGGTCTGATAGCTACCCAAAAAGCTAGTTAGCCTATTCATGATGGTTCAGCCAAGAAGCCCCAAATCCAATTTCTTCTCCTCTGAGCCTTTGAGGAAAACTTGTTGGCCAAATTATCAACTGAAGTGGAAGAGAGGCATCATAAAACTCAACTGGGTTATGGCCATATTTGCCAACCCTGGGAACTGAAAAATAGGGAGGATTTCTAACCTGGGCGTCCTCTGAAAAAGAAAAAATGAAATAATAATGAAATGAAATAAATGAAATGATAATGAAAAGGGAAAAAAGGCGAGAAAATAAAAAATAAATCATGAGAATTATGTCATCAGGAGGGAAACCAGGAGAAGAAAATGAAAACCGGAGCCTCCTGCGAGGCCTGGCAAGTATGGTTGAGTCTGTTGGGGTCCTTAACTTTTACTAAATCCATCTCAAAAAGACAACCTTTTTTTTCCAATTTTAGGTTTTGGTAAAACAGAATTAAATTTAATCTTGGTATAGAGGAAAAACTAAATTGAGTGTTTAAAGAGAGGTTTATATTTAAACTTTCTTAATTTAAGCTATTTTAAAGGTTTAGTGCGACATAATTTAAAGTTTAACCATAATTTCTTTGAGTTGAGAAAAATTCATCCTTGTTGGTGCAACCCTTATGGTTCAGTATCTTAATCTACAGGAGTCACTAGTGCATCAGTCATATGTACGTCTTTCTTCATCAGCTAGTTTTGATTATTGCCATCAAATAAAATCAGCAATACTGTCACCTTTGGGTCCCCACATTAGGTCTTTGTGGTTTTATCTTAGCCCTGTCAGATCTGTAAAGAGATGAGAGCAAGGACACAGAGAGGAGGAGGTAGCAAACAGTGGAACTCCGCCAGGTTAAGTCTGGCCACTGGCATCCAGGATAGAAAGTATTTTGTCTGAGTGCAGAATTAAAGGTGCAGCAATTTGCCTGATGGCTGCCGAAAGGCACAGAGGGGAGAAGAAGTGAAGCGGGGAATGGAGGAAGGGGGTCACGTAGGGGTAAACAGGACTGTGAGCTGATACTGAAGATGGATCTGTTCCAATGGAGACTAAAGTTTTGCGTCAGGTGTTGTCTGGAGCATCTGGGGAGGGATTTTCCCAGCTACAGTGAGAGGAAAAAGAAACAATCCCTCAGGATTTGTTTGCAAGGGCAAAAACAAAATCTCAAACACTAGGTGAGGATATTTAAATCAATGTCAGAGTATTTTTAAAGCTGCAAGATAACTCAGATCAGACTTTCAATCTGCAAAGCCATACCAGATATAAAACAGCTTTATCTCCAACACAACTTACAGAGGATTTCTCCGATTCTTCTGACAGCTGCTTTGTTTACTCTGTACTCGTTCTGCTCAGACCTGTGAGGAGGAAACAGATAGAGAAACTTGACAAGTGTAACGCTGGCATCCGAAATACAGACAGCTTATCAAGCACCACAGAAAATGAGCTTAAAACCAAACAGATTTGTAGGGACTAATCTCGTTACTCACGCCCTCAACTTTGTCACAGTCTCCAGCCTCTGCAGAGCTGACAAAACGTTTTTCTGTGTGTCAGATGAGAGGGCTTCATAGGTGTGAAGTTCACCTGTAACACACAGATAAAATCATTTCCGTTATATTGGGACGTTTTCTGCCCAATTTGGCTGTTTTGGGTTTCACTGTGCGGTTTACCTGGTTTGATTTGGGCTGGTTTACCATGAACTGGGCTGGTTTTCAAATACATCACTCTTAGCAATAAAGGTGCTAACTAGAACCATAAAGGGTTCTTTGACTTGTTCTCATAGGAGAATCCTTTTTGGTTCCTGGTAGAACCCTTTATAAATTAGAACCCTCTCTGGGGTTCTTGGTGATTCTACTGAGAACCTTTTATATTCCAAGGCTTTTAACTAGAACCCACCAAGGGGTTCTACCATTTCATATTCCATTATCTAGAACAAACTCACGGGAGTCTACTGAGAAGCTTTTTATATTCCAGATGTTTTATCTAGAACCCACAGAGGGCACTCTTCCAAGAATCTTTTTATATTCCCAGGCTTTTATTTAGACCCCAAGGACCTTTTTCAATTCAAAACCTTACATATCTTCCACAACTACACGTTGCTACTTGTCACACTGATCATGAAGGTGACACCAATCTACAGGATACAACATAGTAGTTAGGATTGATCATTTATGGAATATAGTTTAATGAATATTACTGATACAAGATGAAACTGACAGAAGTATGGGATTGAGAGAAAACTCCAATTATAACTAAATCTGCCACTTCAGCACCATGGACAGCACCAGCGTCACAGCTGATTTACGCTGCTGTTTGAGAGCCATGGTCAGGGCCACAGATTCAAACTGTCACAAACCTCAGTCAGACAAAGGATCAATGAGTCAGATAGACTAGACTAACATATTCAACTACACAACCCCTCTCACCCTGAGAGAAGGGATGGCAGGTTAACAAGGAGGATGTATTTTTGCAATTTTGCTAATAACAGGGATGGGATCTCCCTTCAAATCACTACTGATGAGGAATGTTTGCTGATAAGAGTTTAACAAAGTTGGAGGTGATTTTAGAGGTCAGAGGTCCTTTCCATTTTACCTGAGAGGATGAGGTTTGTAGCAAAGTTTCGCACAGCGGGTGGGAACTGTTTCTCAGAGATCACATGAACTCTGTCTTCACAGAGGTACCTGAACACCACCTGGACATAAAAACACACCAAAAAGAACATAAACCTTTTTTTTTACTATTTTACTATTCAAAATGAAACATTGTCATTGTGTTTACAGCTTAAAATGGTACATTTCTCATTCACAGGAGTGTTATAGCAAAGATAGAGTGGTTGTGTGGAAGCCTGCTTTGTATAATTAGCCGCTGCAAGACATGACAAAATGTAGTTCACACTACAAAATGTAGTTTGTCAGGATGGTTGTGTTGTGGTGCTTTGTTTTTTTTTCACAAAGTGTAGGGTTTACAGATCTTTTATCTGTATAACCTGCACATCAGTGGTAGGCACCACCCAGGAACTACAGATGAAAACGAGGTTTCAAATACCTATATCTGGTTCAATACATGTATTGCGCATTGTCCATGCTAAATAAACAATGACATATAATAATATAAAAGATAATTTAAAATAACTGAAGTGTTCAGGTGTAGAAAGTGAAGTTCCCCAGGACTGATAATGAGCTCAGTGTCCTCAATGGGCCTAAGTGTCTTCAAATTCCACTATGACAAAATAGATTTGATTTAAAGCTACTACAAGGAGTATTTAACTGCCTATGAAATAGTCTCAATTTATTGTGGATGTCTCAATATGACCTATATAAGCAGATAAGACGATCAATGAGAAAATTATCCATCCATGGAATCAGATAAAACAAGCCTTCACATTTTCACAGGCAAAATTCCTAGTAGCTTTAATTACTTAGTAAGTGTGGAGTGTCACTGACAGGAAATGTTCTGGATTCAACGGAAGCTACAAATCAGAAACTGCAGACTGTAGTGCTGACTGAGCCTGCTAAAATAAAATATTCCTCACAACACCCTCTCCCCACCAAATAACCTGAATCTCAACTAAGCACGTGCTGTGTTAGATGTAGTCAGTGTAGTCAAAGGACCTGATAAGAGTCTATGAAGGGTTGTAGAACTGCCTGCAGGAATGATAGCACCTCCAGCCCTCCGTCTGACACCGTCACCTCCTGCTGACTGATGTAGACTGCTCCGCATTTCTTCAGGAGGAAGCTTGCATCCTCAAAGTCCTGAGTAATGGAAAGACTGATATCAACAGACAGATAAACTCGACAACAAACTGATGCTGCAAACGCACATTCATCAACTTAACCTGGGGTTCTGTTCTGACTTCAACTTCTCAGAAGCAGAGCTGTGATCATGTTTATTACCAATACTTCTTACACAGGTTTAACAGGACAATAATCCTCTTTATGATCTTTGCCCTGAGATGTCTGGAGGACAGTTGTTACCTGAGATGACTTTCCGGGAATGAAGATGAATTCGTTGGCGAGGACATCCTGCAGGAAGCAGAAGAAGGTGAAGAGCTCCTCTGTGAACAGAACGGTGGATCACAATGAAGCACGAGAACAACAGACTCTTCCTTCAAGAGTTGAGAAATATGTCCTGTCTAACCCTCACCCCTCTGTGTGCTCTGTGTGACGTGTATGGCTGTCGCAAGCATGGCAGGACGCACGAAGACGTGCACAGACTGATTCCTATAGGAAGCCAGCATCAGCACCGCCGCCGCCATCCTGATCACACCCTCCTCTGGGCTGATTGGATGCTTCCTTGCAGGCTCTTCTTCCTGAACCAGGTAGACGCGTCCCGCTTTACGTTGAACTACGGAGCGATGAATGGCGACGCTGGATGACATCACATCCAAGTCAGGGACTTGTCCTGCAGGAAATGGTTTCCACATTATCATTGTTCAAAGTTTGCAATGTATTTGTACTTGTGTGTTTATGTGTCTCTGACACACACGAGACCTGTGAAGTGAGACAGTTCAGGGGGTCTTCTTAGGATAAGTTACTTAAAGTGCATTAATCCACTGAACATCTCCTAAGTGAATCTGAACGCTTGTGCCAACTCACATTCATCTAATCTGTCTGATCTACCTCAGACCAGGTCGAAGGAGCCCTCAGTGTCCCAACGTGAGACGCTGACAGACTCAGCTGGAGGGAAAACACTCAGTTACACCTGGTGGAATGTAACTAAGTACTGTACTTAAGAACAAATTTGAGGTAATTATATTTTACTTGAATATTTTCTTTTCCTGACACTTCATACTTCCTATTCCATTACATTCATTTGATTGACTTGTCACAAATTATGAGTTTAACTCAAACTTTTGCTCAAAGTGTTATCTTAAGTTTGTCAAATTGAATGCTAGTGTTCAGATATACTCATATTTAAGGTCACTCAAAGAGCAAACTAAAGTTTGTCAAACAAGGTATTTGGATATACTCATGTATTTACATTCATTCAAACTGTGATTTGTTTGTTTGTTTGTAAGTTTGTTTAGCTTAACAATATTATTAATATCTACTGTACTTAAGTTAAGAAAACCTAAATCATTACATTTTAAGAACACAACAAGTTAAAGTATGTAGTTAGTTAAATACACAATATAAGTCAAATAGGAACACACAATTTCTAGTTCATCAAATGTAATAATTTAACTCTTTTTAACTCAGGTACATGAGTAGATCTGAATAATATTATTAAGTTTGACAAACTTAAGATAACACTTTGAGTGAACATCTGAACCTGAGCTGACACAGCAAATTAGCTCTTGCTTGAGTAAACAAAAAGGTTTTTTGTTTGTTTTGTTTTTTTGTTAAATTTGAGGTGTGTGCTATTGGTTGGACAAAACAACCACTGTGAAGGTGTCACTTTGGGATCAGGGTAATTGTGGTGGCATTTCTCACTATTTTTTTTTTATTTCTTTCAAAATAATCAAACAATTAATGAAGAAAACAATCACCAGATCAATCCATAATTAATATAATCGTTAGTTGCAGTTCTATATAAAAACAGTTCAAAATGATCTCCACCTTAACCTGCTACAACAGTAAAATCCTGCTTTTACATTAATGCATGAATCATAATAATCTATTATATAATAGTATAACAATCACAGAGGACAATTTTTCTGCATTGATTACTTTAATTTTTAATTAAGTACTGTACATTTTGCTGATCATACTTACATACTTTAACATGAGTAATATTTTATATGCAGGAACTTTACATGTTATTTTACAGTGTAGTATTAGTACTTTTACTTCAGTCTAAATACTTCCTCCACCACTTTCAGTGCGCTCTCTGCATTTACTCTGTCTGTTTCACTTATAATGCAGCATATAAACGCCACCTGCTGGTCATTCAAGGGCAGTGAAAACAAACCTCATCAAAAGGCCCATTGAAATGAGAGCACTTAAATCTCAATCATGTACTCAAGCTCGATGCAGCTGCGCTCATACTAAATTGATTTTTTAGAAAAGATACAATATTTACAGCAAACATTTAAAATCCATCCATCTTCTCACCCACCAGGCCAGTTGAGGCGAGCTCCAAAGTCCAGCGCCAGTTTCCTGAGCCAGAGGGTTTTCTCTGTGAGCTGATGCCACAGCAGACCCTCCTTTGACAAGACTGCGGTCGGAGCCTGGAGCAACAGGCAGGCCATCAGAGACCAGGGGCTGATGAGAGAGCCCTGTTCTTGGACTCGGACCATCAGATGAGCCAGCCAGCTCACACAGGCCTGAGCCTCTGCACTGGGCTTCTGAGGAAGATCTCTGTGAACATATAATACAATAGGAGAGAAGAGGAGTGGAAGAACACGGACCAACAAAGGACAACAGATGACTACAGGTCTGTAGCTATTACTCAGGACACTGAGGCAATGCCCTTTAGTAGTATTTTTGGAAATATGGACAGTTTATATTGACTTAAAGAGGATTTTACATTGTACTATTGTACTGTATTGGACTTTGTGTTTTTTTTTAGGCTGAGCCAAATAATTTTTAGACTAAATTTGGTAGTGTAAAGACATAATACTCAATTAACTGCATTCTATTGAGAGGACTACCTGGCACTAATGTAAGAAGTGCCAGTAACAGTGACAGAAAGTAGAATTTAACAGATAAATGTTTAGTTCAATAATTTAATATCCTGTGCAGATTTTGTCAATGCTTGTTACCTTGGTATGAGGTTGTATTGGCAGCGGTTTATCTTTCCCTGACACAGATGTCGGACTGATATGGGACGGCCAAAGTTCACATGCATGCTGCCGTAATTCTCCT
Organism: Lutjanus campechanus; assembly: GCA_027495735.1. Taxonomy (NCBI): domain Eukaryota; kingdom Metazoa; phylum Chordata; class Actinopteri; order Lutjaniformes; family Lutjanidae; genus Lutjanus; species Lutjanus campechanus. The sequence goes on along the minus strand of JAJHUR010140554.1, from coordinate 140,796 downwards.
GGAGCACTTTGCTCGCCTTCAGCAGACCCTGCAGAGAAAGAGCAAAGCTGGGAGTGAAGCAAAGGCCAGAAATAATCAGCTTTATTCATGCAAGAACCTGCACTAATGAGGGAGTGAGATTAAAGACAAAAGTGTATCATTTGCAATTACAATACATTGATGAAATGCATCTCTTTCAGATTTTTTATATCTTTAAAGGGATAGTTTGGATTTTTTTTAAGTGAGCTTAGAAAAAGATCTACTTTAAGTGTATGCTACATTTAAAATATTTTCACCACTTTACTTGGCCCACAGACAGCCTTTTCTGATGGGAAAACGCTCATATGAGCTAAATATTTATCTTTCCAAACTAACCAAACTCCATAGGCAAATCGGTCATTTAACCTCACAGAACACAAGAGGTGCTGATCTACCACTTCCTAAATCTTTTAATTTGTTTGTATTGTGACTTTGGTGTATCCTAATTCACATTTTAAAACACCAACATCACACGATAACAAACAAATAGAGGCAGCAGTAGACCAGCAACTCCTGTGCTCTACGAGGTAAAATTAATGATTTGGCCTATAGAGTTCGGTTGGTTTGGAGAGAGAAATATTTGGCTAATATAACAGCAATTTCCATCAGAAAGGCTGTCTGCAGCAAAGTAAAGCAGTGAAAATATTCCAAATATAGTGTACACTTAAACTGATATTGATTTTTTAGGTGGGCCTTTTTTTAAGTGGCTAAAACACATGCTGTCCACAGCAGTATATAACGTAGCTTCTGTGCTGGTACTCCTCTGTGCTTCTTAACACTGTGGCCGTGCCTCCCGGCTTCTGCTGTAGGTAATACACTGAGTATCCATAAATACCTCATACAAACCTATAGCAATTACTTCAAATTATCCCTTTAACACATAACATTACATGTTGGTGAGGATTCAATGAAAGGCAGGAGTGATGGGGGAGAAATGTGACCAGGACGTACCATTGTGCTTTCTTTTGGCTTGGGGACACCCAGTAACTCGTGGGCAAGAAGTGATTCCTCCAGCACTCGGTCGTAGCTTATACTGATGGGAACCAATGTGATGTCATACACCTCACCTTTAAAGTAGGGCTCCAGCACCATGTGCATCATACCTGCAGACACATACAGATGCTGTAGAGTTTCATCAAGTTTTCAAATGATGATGCATGGACAGAACAAAATACTAAAAAATACGCTACTCCTACACACAACTGCTTCAGTTACACAGACAATATTTCTTTCACCAAATTGAAATAATTCAGATTTGAGTTTCCAACTCAACTATTTACATGGACCCTAAATAAAGTGATCCAATAAGGTTTTACTCAGACTATAACTCCTGGCATGCGCAGAGTGGTTTCACCCACTGTGAGGCATCTAATCTCCCGGAAATATAACAGGAGGAGGAGGAATAAGACAACGGAGAAGAGAAAGACAAAGAAGATGAAGACAAAGAAAAAGATGTAAATGCAGACAAAGACGAAAAAGTAAATGCAGACACGGAGGACGATGAAGAAGACAGAGGAGAAGAAAAAGAAGATGAAGAGAATGACTAGAATGATGAAGACAAAGAAGAAGTAGAAGGACAAATAAAAGAAGAAGATGAAGAACATCGTAACAGGAAACTGATTTCTATCACCTACTGTTATGCTCACATAGGGAAAACCTGTGCAGAAAGAATATGTTTATCCCAACCAGAGAGTAAATAATACATTAAGTGTTTACATGGTTATTAAGTGCTAATATTTTCCTGTTGAATGGATTAGCAAAGGTTTACACCACCCTTCTCCACCTGACTGAAAATTCTTTCCAAATCCAGCCAGTCTCTTATGACAGAGGTGGTTGCATGAGACACTTTGATTGGGTGATTATTATGATTATTAGTGTAATATTAGGGTATACATAAAAACACAGCTAATGACATAAACTAATGAAAAAATAAATATGAAACAAAATAACTAAATAATCAAGTGGTTGGAGATGGACTGGTACTGGGAAAAAAGGTGGAATAAAGACCATGATTCTCATCTGTAAGGTCTCTCATCAACTTCAAGCAGCAAATGCCCCAGTGCCCCAAAATAATAAATACTGCCTCACCTGGGACAGACACCATCAGCCTGCTAACCTGACACTTACCTAACTTGGGCGTGAGAGACTTCAGGGTGCGACTCCGCAGGCCTTCAACATAAAACTCCACAGGAGCGATTCCTCTCTACAGAAAACACATTAAAGTGTTGGAAAGCCTCTTTAAATACCAAATATCTTGACAGGTATGGATTGAGGGAACCAAGCTGAAGCTATTTCCAAGAAAAGCTGATGTAGCAGAGTATTAGGTCTTACCCTGACAATGGTTCTGACATACTCTGAAAGCACCGCCCAGTACAGTTTGTCAGAGCCAATGGCACGTCGGATAAAGAAAGCTCCAGAGCGCCGCAGTATCTCACCGACCATCTTCATCCCTGCAAGAGCTTCACAGTGGAGAGAAGAGGAAATAAATAAAGAGAGAAAGAGTCAAGTCATGATGTTGCAATATAACTCTATATTAACTATAATATTCTGTTGTTTTAACTCAAATAGATACTTGCGAATTCCTGCAGCAATAACAGGTACTGGGATGTCGTAGGTGAACAGGATGTAGGAGATCGCCAAGAAGTCGATATAACTCCTGTGGTTGGGCATCAGGATCACAGGAGTCTCCTGAATGGCTTGTTGGAGCTGCAAGGTGACAGAAACATGTGAGAAAACAAGAGAAATCAAATATTGCATTAATAGCAGCCTCCTAGTATAGTAGTCTGAGAAGCAACACTTGTTAGAAAAAAGACATCTTGAGTGTTAATTTTCAGAATTATTCAAAAAATATCCGAATTATCTTTAATGTCAGTCTTCTTAATCTTTGAGCAGACTTCTCAATAAAAGACAACACCCATTTTGTACAGATTATAAAAAATTAGATATAAAATGCTAATTAGTGAGCTCAGAGGGGTCAGTAGGCAGATCTGGTTACCTTCAGACAGAGCTAGCTATTGCTGTAATTTCCCCATTTACAATCTTTGCTCTAAGATAAGGTGAAGGCTAAGCTAACAAAGCTGGCTATAGCCTCATATTTATTGGATTACAATGAGAATGGTTAATCTCCTCAACTAATGGAGAAAACAGTATGTGTAAGTCCAAAAATTCTTTTTGACAATTATTATTTTAATAGTTATCTGTGTGGAAATACTCAAAATTGAAGCTAGGAAGGCAAATACATCTTTAAACTTTGTATGAAAGTGAAGGTGGTGGTTATATATGAGACATTTCTAAATTAAAAAAAAAAAAAACCCAGATAAGACTACAGGACATGCGATTATTCTACAGAAAATATTAGAATGTTTCATTTATAAGCCATCCTTCCTTTTTCTATCTCAGGACTGATCAGCCATGTTAGAAAAAAAAAACGTCTCACTTATCTAAAGAAAGGTTCCAGTGTTTCATTTCTAATTGTAATGTGCTGCTGTTCTGATCAGAAGACAGTATTGATTAGTATTTTGGTCCTGACCATGTTGAGTCCCTCCATGTTGACAAAGATGCCGGTGAAGAGTCTCTTGAACACCTTGCTGAGCATGTAGCCCATCAGCCTGATAAACCCCAGCTGTAGGTTCTGAGACATTTCCTCCAAAATCCCACAAGCCTCTTCTCTCACTTCCTCCATCGATAGCCCCATCTCCATGGCGATCTGAGGAGGAACGCAGGAGAAAAAAACTGACTCCACTTTGACAGAAGCAACAATGTGAAACTTTTATGTCACATCTTTTTAAATCCCACCGTCCCACCTCTTTGGCCATGTAGCGTAGATACTGGGACTCCAGCACGGCTTTGTTGAGCTCAGCCGCGGAGCAGGGCTGCATATTTTGTAGCGGTTGGGGGTTGAAGGTCCTGAGGGCAAAGCCGAGATTACTGCTGCGCCTCCTCTCCTCCAATACATCCACAAACTCCTCCTCATCTCCCAGGCCTGCTCTGCCCGAATCCCTGTACTGGAGAAAAAAGTTGTGCTCATATTTAAGACATCAAAGTTTAATGTGTGACACCTTTAAAAGATTGGAAAAGAATGGAATAGAATAGAAACGTGGCTGATCTACTACAGGGTATTACTCTGGAATGTGACAGGAAAGAAAGAGAAAGTGAAAATAAACTACACTGTGGGATGTTCTTATTTCTTCACAGCAGCACATAACACCATTTTAAAGCTCAGTATCAGCTCAATACTGGCAGTATTTTGTGGCTCTGTTTTGGCTTTCCTTTTCACTTCCTTCCCTGTGGTTTCAGCTGTATTGCTGCTACATTTCAACCAAAAATAGGAAGATTGCTCATAAACTATAGTTTAATTGAACTTACATTTAATTTGTTATTTAATAGTATAATACAATTATCTTAGAAATTATGCATGGCTGATATTTTTTAAATTAACCTTTAGAATTGCCCTTTAACCCATGTCCTGGACAAAGAAGCAGCGTTGTGACATGACAACTGGAAGCCAATTTTTTTTGACAATCCATGTCAGATACAAATTTTTGCTCAAAATAGAGTATTGTTTTATCTTCAAACATGTCTGTAGGGGATCATGTTCAAACACCCAGGGGTTTCCGAAGGTCTTCATCCTATTATGGACAGAAACAACACACTCATTATTTCTGACTGATGATAACAACACAGTCTATAAACTCAGTACTGTGTTGCACTATGACCTGCAGCCTACTTATTAAGTAGGATACCATTAATATGTTTCTAACTAGGCCAAAGTTTCTGCAGCTAATCCCTCCGCTCTGTGTGGACTGTTTACAGCTCAATAAATAAACTCAGCGTGAAGACTGACGGCAGCAAACACATCAAATACATGTTGCTTATTCAGTCTCTGTGTCATTATTTGCACATAGTTAATAAATGACAGTCACGGTTAACTTTTAAAGCGTATAAAGCTCACACTGTGCGAGAGAACAAAGCGACAGAGCGAACTGAAGGATGCAACAAGAGTTCTGGATGAAAACGGACTCATTAACAAGATCCTTACCGTATTCGTCATTCTCCACAGGAACAAACACAGGACCTGTTGCTGCAGGTGTTTGTCCTCATCGACTTTCGGTTTGAACGCTGCCTTCTTTACACCCTGCGGGCAGTGCAGCAGCACTCCGGGGCTGAGGCCAATGGTGTCGCTAGGTTTTGGAAACTCCTCCTGCATATTGTATGTGTGCAGCCCTTTGCTCGGTAATAACCCCCACACGGGGCAGGATGGTGGATGGAGTAAACTGAAACAGCTGAGTTTTCCAGTTTGCAGAAAAAACAGGAAAGCCAGTCTGAACAAACAAAGGTCTGACACACTCACAAGATGTATTTTTGGGTTCTTGAGAGGATTAATTATAGAGAAAAGAAGAAAGAGGGCTCTGCAGCACAAATTTGTTTTTACTTCCTGGACTTTAATCTTTGATTTTTAAAAAATTAAATATTCGATAATAAAAAGTCTCAATCAAAAAAGAAGCTTTATAAAGCTTTGGAACTTTCTTATTAAGAGGGTTTGAAGTTTCCGGCCTTCGTTCTCAGCATGAACAGTGACATCTGGTGGCAGATTGAAATTAAATATTCAAGAGCAGGACAGAAGCACTGACACAACACTTCACTGTCTCAATCCCACGTCTGCAATAAGAGTTCATAAAAGGCAGCATGTTTTTTTTTTTTAAATCTACTATTCCTGTTAATTTATAGTAGTGATGAAGTAAACGTGTACATAATTATTGTTTCAATACGCTAGGCTACAATGAAATAAAGGCAGGTGTTATCTGCACCTGCACTGGAGTAGTCAATGCGGCTATTTACACCCGGGTGTATATAGCTTTGCATGGCAAAGACAAGTACCCAGGTTTCTGTAGCCAACAGTGTATTTCACACCAGGGGTGTAAATAGCCAATTAGATATTTGAACCTGCATGGCAAAGACAGGTAGGAAAGTAGTTTTGTTGCCTAAACCTAACCAAACTGCTACAGTAGCCTACATATAATTTTGTTTGGTGATGTATTAATTAACTTTTTCCACCTTTGGTGGTAGACTATTAGGCAATATGTCCACACTTTGTCCCCGGTCTTTGAAAAAAATCCTCTCACATGGCACAGAGGCCGCTGGTATGTAGCAATATCAAGAGGCCACTTTGTACAGGTGTAGATAAAGAGTAATTAATGTTGCAGTAACATTGTTACAACATCACCAATGATATGTCACAATCACAATGTTGCAGGAACATGTTGTGTTTGTAGGGTTGTATCATGTTTTTGCACTTTGGGAAATGTATGTTTTTCTTGTTTGCATTGTTGCATTGTGACTAAGTACAGACAAATGAAGGCGGGAGCTTATAAATTGTATGTGAATATTAATGCCCTTGCTTCTAGTTAAATTCCTCTCACAATCATTGCATTAAGGTGGTGATGTATGTACTTTAAATCAAACAGACAGAAGTTTAAACCCTGTGTAAATGAAGGGGCAAGGGGGACAAGGGGCAGCTGAGAACATTTGGTATGCCTTTTTCTAATTTGGGTGAACCGGCCCTTTAACGTGGTAACGACGTGTCCTGCTTTGCCCAGAAGAGGGCAGCATCGTAGTTTTGTTGCATCTATTCTGACTGAAATTAAATGAAGAAGGAGATGACGGAAGAAGACACAACCACAGTCACCCTGCTACAGAGAGAGCATGAATAAACGACATTGATCTACAGTGAGTAAACAGCGTAACAACACAAGACACGCGTGGGAATTTTACTATCTGCAGAAATAAGCGTTCATTAGCTCTAATTTGACCATGTTTGTCTGCATGAATGTTTTCAACACATGGACTCACTTTGTGTTGAAGACAAGTTATTGTGTCTAGGACAAATTGTCCAAAAAGCCAGCGACAGCGAGACTTTAGTCATTCAGATGGCATTATTTCCACAATGTCAGGCCTGTAAAGTTAACAAACGCACAGACTGTAGGACAGCTCTCTTGGTCATCACCAGACTCAAGTCTAAAAACGTACAGTTTAATGTTGACATGTTGATTACACCTCCATGGCAACACGATGCATTTGCTGCCATGCTTTTTATGAATTATTAAGGTTTGCTGCTCAATTCGGCTCACTGGTTAAATTAAATGTTAGTTTATACAGTCTGCCTACAGCGGTCACGACCACACTGTTACTGAACTGCAGACGCTGGTCAGAATGACGTGAAGCAGCCTCACTGAAATGCAAATAAGTGTAAAATTTTCAATAGTAAGTATTGAAATAAGAGTGGTGTGTCCCGAATACCACAGTGGAGCCTGACGGTTTGGAAAATGTCCCTTTTGTGATTTGTGGAGTGTGTGCACTGACAGACAAATAAGGAACACTTTAATTGGCCGATTTTTTTTGATGGAGGCTGGCCTGGAGGAGTGCTGAGGAAACTGGAAAATTATTTCACAACTGCATGAACTGGCTGTTGTTGCTTTGTGTTGTGCAGTTGTGTGTTTCAAATGAGAAATGTCATTTTTACATAACATTTCCACGAAACTGAAATTTCTTTCAATATTTTCAATTTTTTTTAACTTTATTATTTTATTTATTTATCTTCCTATTTATGCATTTTTTTTAAATTAACATATCCATCATTTTTTAAATATTTCTCTTTATAGTTCCATTCTTTTATTTATTTATTGTTTTATTTCCACTTTTTAAAAACGTATTTATTCTTTTATCCATTCCCCCTTATAGTTCCAAATTAAGTTTGTTATTTTACAATTTTTTTTTATTTTTATGGCACCTGTTGACTCCATAAGGCAATGTATGGTATTGTATGTAAAACACACTATATGACATAGAAATGCAATACAATTAAACATACAACACTTATTCTTTGAGTATAATTTTCTTGCTTTTTAGCAAGAAAAGGAGCTATGTCAAATCATTCCTTACTCCTGTGCTGTGATCTACTCTCATCTGTCATGCCCAACATTTATATGAGAAGTTTTCAAATTGTGATAAACGCTAAAATATAATTCTGTATAATTCTGTTTTGTTCTCAGTCATGGCCTTCTCCTGAAGTATGCTGTTTCACATGATCACATCTGGCAGCTCACTTGTTTCATCTGTTTTTTTTTATCCAGGACATGTCTGCAGGTTGTGTGAGGTGGGCGCTAAGTCGCACAGTGAGAGCTGTGTGCGCTGGCAGCCGTGCTTACTGGACACCAGCATCAAGATTAACCATATGCAGTGAGAGATCTAACATCACTGCTTCCTCCTGGACATGGCCTGCATTCTCCACTGCTGTGGGCAACACAGAAGAGACTCCTGCACCAAAGAAAAAGAAACAGGATCCCAAAGGTCCTGCCACAATCGGCGCTGTTGGCCGTAAGATCCCACAGCGTGAGATACATGTGATAAGTGAAACGGGCGAGAGCCTGGGCACCATGCACCGTGGAGATGTGATCCGAATCATGGACGAGAAGGGTTTGAAATTGGTGCTGCTCAGTGAGCACAAAGATCCTCCCGTCTACCAGCTGATGAGCGGCAAACAGATCCACGAAGAGCAGCTGAAACTGCGAGAGAAGCAGAAAGCAAAAGCAGGTATGTATTGTTCTGGGACCTACTTTAGATCCCTCCAGGGGGTCACAGGATAATTTATAATAGTTAGGAAGAAAGAACACATTTCTGCTAGTGCTACATTAAAACTATGATGTTTTTCATATCTTTTGTTTATACTTTTTAAAGGAGAAATCTGTTATATATTTACTGTACTAAATCATGAAATGACAATGATATGGCATCAGAGATTAAGGTAACATGCTCAGACCCAAAGCTCTTAGAAGTGTTAACTAATAAGTTCCAGTTGGGATATAGTCTAAGTGTTTCTTCCCCCACATTACTCCAACAGCCAGTTCCTCAACAGATCTCACAGTAAAAATGTTTTACCCTCAGTATGTAAAACACATCTTATGAAACGGGACTGACTATATTATCTCCACAGCTCCTGTGCAGGTGAAAGAGCTCACCTTTTCATCTGGCATCGCAGCTCATGACCTCAGCACCAAGCTGAAACAAGTGGAGAGCTGGCTGGAGAAGAAGCACCACGTTAGACTTACTGTGCGATCAGGACGCGGGGAACCTGCAGTCAACCTGGTGAGGAACAACTCTCACGTTTTCTGCCTTTATTAGACAGAGACAGTCGGGGGGATGGCAGCAACATAAAGGGACAGTTCAAATTTTTTCAAGTGTGGTTGTATGAGGTACTTATCCATGGTCAGTGTGTATTAGCTACAGTAGATTGCAGGCTGCATGTCCCCAGTTTGAGGAAGCAACAAGATTAGCAGTGCAGGAAGCTGAGCAATGCACTGTGAAGTAGTTAAAATCTTCTAAATATAGTGTACTCTGAATAGGGCTGTGACGATTACCACAATACCACAGCCATGTGATGCCCATCGCGGGGTTGAGCTCATTACTGTCATCACCACAAATTTTATTTTGAAGTGTCAAACTCATGCTAAGATAAGCGCATGGATCTATGAATACATCTATGGATCAGTGCTGTTACACACACAAGACAGGGACACAGCCTCTGACTGGTTGACAGACTCAACCCAAGACATCTTGAGATTGCCAGACTGACAACATGATAACAACAGCTGATTTCAACACGGAAAAATAAATATATATAATTACAGAAGACCTTCGGTGTTGGAATTATTGTCATGGATTTATTTGACCACATCCCCCGAAAACACGCTGCAGTTCAAGATTTTTCTTGATCTAGAGCATCTGCATTGTTTACTAACTGACACACTAACTAACTGAGGGCTGTACTGTGAAGCGAGATGAATGGGTCAGCGAGATACGTTGAGTCTAAAGTCAGAGCTTTCAGTGTCACGAAGGTGGCTCTCTTGTAACCTGGCTAGATCGCCATGGTAATTTATTGCTGAACTCATAACCTGGTCGGGGGCAGGTTATGTTCAGAGTTTAGGATTAATTTGGTTTTAAAGCGTCACTCTTTAGCTAATTCAGTTCCTGATTATGTTCTTTATGAGCGACATAGATTCTTAATTGAGGGAAGACAATATATATGCAAAGTTGCTGAGCTGTACTTAAGAAAATTCAATGAATAAAACCATATTACAGCTGCATAAACTGCATCGCAAGAACCTCTGATATTGCAGCTCAGAACACCAATTAGAAAATTGATTTGTCAGTCCTGTCATCATGGAAAATATTAAATCACTAACATGAATTTTACTTTGATTTTGCCAAGAACTAAAGTGATGTCTGTGTCTCCTTCGTGGTGGGACAGAATCAGATCTCTTTATTAGAGTTTTAGAGCAATCTGTGGTGTCTATGGCTGCAGGCTAATGTATTTAAACGTGCTGACTAAATTGAGGATGCAATCAAAACTGCTCGTGTTTGCAGCGCCCAGTGACAAGCCGTTGTGGTCTGCCATACATCCATTGCCAAACTGCGCATGCAGCTTGCTCATTGTTTACAAACTGTTAAAGGGTGTATAAGCACCTCATAAGGACACTTGTCACACATTGTATTCCCTGAAAAATGACATACACTCATCAAATCTTTAACATTTGTGTTTCTTATTTCCCACAGGACACATCTCTGGAGCAGATGGTGTCACAAATGGAGGTGATGGTGGGATTTGTTTCCAAGCCCAGAGTCATACGTGATGGTCAAGCAGCCATGTGCATCCTCCGACCACCTTCAGCAAAGGAACTGTCACAAAAAGAGAAGAGTGATAAGGCTGCAGCTTCACAGTCTGCAGACTCCAAATCGAAAAGCACTCCGAGCAAAACCTCCCCTGTTAGCAACACTGACACAACAGAAGAGTCTATACAGCAGTGACCTGATGGAAATAATAAAAAAAAAAAGTTCACAAAAACTCTGCTTGACTGGTTTGGTGTAAATTTCTTCATCAAGCTCTACTTGTCTTGTGTTATGTAGATTTTTAACAAAGCCTTGTGTGTTATAATGATGCATCCAGCAAAAGGATTGTTAGAAATCAGTGAGATGTGGGACCCTGTCATTGTTCTGCAAGCCACAAGTAAGTCTCGAGTCTTTGTGCTCATTTCCTGAGTCAAGACTGAAAAGTCCGAAGTCCTATAGTTTGAGGTTCGGTTCCTGATCAAAGTCATAATGTGCTCTTCACTAAATGTAATGCAATTTTTTTTATAACCAAGCCTCAACCTACAGTGCTGTGAGCAACTTCAAATATCAACTGAAGTTGGAGGTTGTCGCACATTTTGCATGCTGCAGTTCATATTTTGTGGGCCACCTCATAGTTTTTGAATGAACCTCATATTAATAACCTCATAGTTAAGTGAATGAACTTTATTGTCTCCTGCAACTTGATTGGATTCTGTCGGACTGGTACAAAGTGGATCTGGGGAATTAAGTGTCAACTTGCTGGATGAACTGATTTGTGGATTGACATTTTTTGAATAAAATACTTTTTAATCTTTGATCTGGGGGAAAGCATCAAGTATTTTCAAGGCAAAAGGTTCACGTCCAAGTGAAGTCACAAGTCACTTATGTTTAAATCCAAGCCAAGCTTCAAGTCTTTTTTTTTTTTTTCAGGGGTGACATTACTGTGTACATTCAGTGGGCATATTCATATTCAATCTGGAAGTTAGAAAACTTTTTCGGCTTGTGTGCAAGGCAAGCAACTCTCACTGGACTGAATGGACACCATCTTTACATACACTATTAAGTTAATTATAATATATCTATGGAGTGGGCAAACTAAGCTAACTGACTTTTTAGCTAGCTATCAAACAAAGTAACATTTTGTCAACTTTTTAGCTAGCTAGCAAATGGAACTTGTGATTTTTGCGTTTTGCTGGTAATCTTAGATTGAATTAATCTTTGTTGGTGCAACCCTGTCTAAATGTAGGATGGGTGCAACACCTGAGGCTGACTGAGGGGCAACAACAGTAGAATTGACCTAATATACCTGTATGAAACCCACACACACTCCACACAGAAAGGTCATGGCCCAGTTTGAGAATTGAACCCAACACCTTCTTGCTGTGAGGTGACACTGCTAACCACTGAACCACAGTGCAGCTAGAGATGATGACAATCAGGTAATAAAATATGCTTATGTGTGTGACTCTCAAATTGCATCAAAGAGGCAGTCACTGTCTTGCCAACAATGTTGTGGAACAGACACAATGAAAATATCAAACCAACACCAATGCATATCTTTCTCTGCTTTATTCGAGATTCATCTTTATGTTTTTGGTAAAAAATAAAAATAAAAGCAAATTTGGCGTACAGATACATTCACTTGTCACAGATAAATGTGTTTGCTTGACCGAACTGTCAGTTCCACACTTTATCAACACTTTTCTTTAAACAGCAGAGATACTGTCTGACTTTTTCTTTTAACTAGAGTCATACTTTTCCTATACATAAAAAAAAGAAATCAAGAGAAAGAACTTAAAAACATAAAACCACCTTTAAGGCCCAAAAAAATAAAAATCTTTCCTAGATTGTGTTAGAAAAAAAAGAACAAAAGCAGCTTAACTAGCATGCATGAACAGCATTTGTCAATAAGCCTCGAGTACTTTGTAGGAGGAGAACGGTTTAACAAAGTGATAGTCCAGGTTGCCACAGTGAGGACACTGCTGGACGTTGCTGTACTCAGAGAAATACTGCATCCCAACTCGAACGTCCACCACCGGCTTCCCGCAGTGCTTACAGTTGAGACGAGCCTGAGGACACACAGGGGACGCAGGTCAGTTAACAGCACTCTGAATTAAAGCTGTGCAAGATCTGAGCATGGAGGTTAAGCATGTGTGACAAAATAACATCAAAGGCAAGCCAAGATGTTTTTAGTGAGTTTTTTTTTTTTGTCAAATCTGAATAAAGTGGGGGTTTTTTTTAATGGCTGTTTCTGGTTAAACAAAAAGGATCTTATTCTTATACAACGGTCTGTCTCTATAGGAATCCTTTCTATGATGTCGTCAGACACTTAGAATATAAACTGACTAGCTGCACAGCAGACATTTAGACATGTCACATCAGACATCTCACAGGTGTATTAATGATTGCTGGTTCACAGTCACTGTAACTCAGAGACTTAATGCGACTGAGCTGTAATTACTGTTATTAAGTCCACCTGTGTTTTTCCTGCTCTGACAAGTCAAAATGTCGGCTGTGCAACCAGTCCATCTGAGCCTGTCAGTGGCAGAACAAGCCCTTTTAGTGGGCGAACTTTGATTGCCCATAAGGATTACATTGCAGCCTGTTTCGCTTCTGCTAGCTGCAGCAGTCTCACTTAATACTGGATGAATTTTAAAAAATGTTGGGTGAAAAATACCAAAGTTAACCTTTTTGTAAAGGGTCTGAATTCTTCTGTTGGTCTCTACCGACCCCTGAGGTAAATATATGTTTCTTTATCTGCTGAATGCTCCACTATGTTCACCAGCTAACTGTATCTGTTGGCTGTTGGCTGTTTGGTGCTTGACAGGTTGCATACAGTAGGTTTATTAGAGCATTTTCACTCAAAACAGCGGCCTGCTGTGGATGGAAATGGGTCAATGAGAACTGTGACCCTGAAAAACAGCTGAAAGACACTATTTTCAATAGAGCTGAGGAGAACTGCAGGGTTGGCTGTTAATTCTCTGTTGGTTTGTCACTACGAGTGACACCTCTCTCACACACACAGTCATTTGTGTTAGTGTTAATCAGGGTTTGTACCTGGCAACATGGTGAAGCAGCCAGTATATCGTAGGTGTACATGGTGCCCAGTTGGTGCCAGCTCCCGTCCCAGCGTGACTTGCACTTGATGCAGACAATCTTGTGGACACCTTCCAAACAGTCCACACAGATGGCATAGAGGTGCATTAACCTGCCTGTTAGAAATGCAGATATTAAGTACATAACAAGTCTTCAAGGCAGACCAGTCAGTTAATCTGCCAGGAAAATCAATAAAAATAACTCCTGATTACTTCCTCTGCTCTTTATCATGCTTCTAAAATGCAAGCAGAATAAAAGGATGGTTTCTGGACAGTGGATAGTCAGCAAACCTATCTACAAGTAAGTTGACTGACTGATTGCCATGATGCTTATACCTGATGTGGTTTCATTTCCTAAAAGAGCAACCTGACAAGAACCACAAAGAAACTTTCCCAGATCTGTACAGCTTCTGTGTGAGTGACTCTCAGTGTGCCAGTAAAGCAATGCTTAGAAAATGGTTCCAGGTCATTTTATTTACCGTGCTTTTTTCATCTATGCTAATGAAGTAGCGCTTTGAACCTCATAAAACTGAAGTTATGGACAAAATACAGCATAGTATACTTTCCAAATTTCTGAATGCACTCAGAACCACGAACACCATCCAAAATTGATCACACAAGAGTCGTGATTATGATGTTCTGGTGTATTTTTGGTGAACTTGTGTTTTAAAATTTAAACTTGCTCACCAAAAATAAAACCTCATGCCTCATGGCATTCTCAAGAGCTACGCTCCGAACCTCTTAAATGAAAAAAATCATAAGTGTTAAGTACTGTTGATTAAACAAAGATTCCTCCACACTGACAAAACCTCACTTTTTAACTGCACAGCATGATTCAACCATTTCTCTTGTACCAACATTTATATTCTGCCTGACACAGAAGCAGGAATAAAAAACAGAATCAATAATCCTCTCATACTGATGCATATCAAGGACCGTACATATCAAAGCCTCTGGGCCAGGACATCAAAGAAACTTCATGCAGCTGCTGTGCTAATTCTCATTCATGTTGGACTGTGCAGAAGCCAGCAGAAAACCTTTTATGTCTATACTCAGTTTGAGCTTATTGATGGATTAACCGGTCCTAATTTGTCCATACAGAAAGAAAAGATAACACAGTTTCAACATTTGAGATAGAAAGTGAATAATTGAGAAAAATAATGGTAATGATTGCAATTATGTAACCACTAAATATGTAGGGTTTTTTTTCCTCATTAGGAGCAGTCCTAGTGGCTGGATCCAGAGCCATGTACTTGCTTCACGTGTTGCCACAGTGGTGCTTCAGGCTAATTGCTAACACGCTCACTATGACAATGTACAGCAGGTATAATATTTACCATGTTCATCGTCTTGCCGTAGCATTTTAACATGCTATCATGTGCTGATTGGCACTAAACACAAAGTACAGCAGCTGCAAGTTAAAATTTTGACAATATGATAGCACTAGATGAAAAGCAGGGATAGTTCAGGCTTTTTGAAGTACCAGAGTAGGAAGCTACGCAATGTACTGCTGTGGACAGGGTCAGCTGCAAAACATATTTTAGCCTGACTTACACTACCTCATACAACCACACTTAAAAAAAAAATCAATTCATGCTGAGAAGAACATGAATATCTGAAGAAATCTTTATGGTAATTCATCCAAAAAGTAGTTGAGAAATTTCACTAAAAAGAAAAATGTTAATGTGATCATCCTCTGGGAACCATGAATGTCTGAACCAAATTTCAGACTTTCATCCATAAAACAGAACTGACTTATGAGTTGGGATTTATGAATAATATATTTAAATAGACATTTCTTTGTCTTGAGGTTATTCTGAGCTATTGCTCTTATTATCTGTGGAAACATTCATTTGATGGGTTTGAGCTGATTTTTTTTCACCACTTTTTCAAAGCATCACCGGAGAACAACTGAAAATGTGCTTGTACTCCTGACAAGTCAACACTTTTTCAAATATTTTTCATATTTGTGAATCAAATGTACGAAATGTTTGCATTAGTTCGATCAATACTAAGTATTTGTGTGAAATAATCTCAGGCGTTGCGCCATGATCTTAAAACCAGGTCTGACCTTGAAGGTGGCAGGGGACATCATACTCAATCTCGTCATGGCGTGAAGGGCTGAGAAACAGAGTACCGTCCACCAAAGGAAACTGTTCAAACACAGGCAGCGCTCTGTGGCACAGCGCACAGTTGACCACGTTTCTCTGGCTCGCACTGAGGGCCGACAGGATGAACCTACAGGACAACAGGAACAGATGACATATTAGAAACGCCATTATTAAATCCTCTACACTGAAAGGATCTGGCAGATGTGTGCGGCATGCTCTTTTCTTTATCAGCTTATCGGCTTTTCAGGATGATAAAAAAAAGAGGTTGAAAAGAATAATTTCCGGGTAACCGCCTTCACTAGATATTTGTGTCTTTTAATCAAACTCAAACTCTTTTTCAAGTATATTTTTGGGTTTTTCATGCCTTTATTTTGATAGAGACAGCTGAAGTGAACACCGGAAAGGTTTGAGAAAGATGAGACAACCTGCAGAAAAGGGCCACAGGCTGGAAATGAACCCATGGTCGCTGCAAAGGACTGATAGCCTCAGTACATGGTGTGTACGATCCCCTGAATGAACTACAGGGCCACCCAAACTCAGTTTTGAAATTAACTAAAAAAAAAGTTTTGCTGATCTATAATCTTTAGTTGAGATAATGTACTTTTCTTCTTTAAATAAACTTGAATGTTTGTGAGCTGTGAACCTGATTTGTTATATTTGGGTGCTTGAAAATTAAAAAGTCGCAATTAAAAATAATCAATAATGAACCATTATTCACTATTCATTAGGGGTGTAACGATACACAAAAATCTCGGTTCGATACGTACCTCGGTTTTGAGGTCACGGTTCGGTTCATTTTCGATACAGTATGGGAACAAAAAGCAAAACCTAAATTTTCTTGTTGTTCATTTGGGTGTACTTCATACCGGGGCTCAATCACCTTGAGCATGTGTTTAAAAC
>JAJHUR010140554.1:99736-123801 GCA_027495735.1 Lutjanus campechanus | reverse complement strand
GTGTTGCCGGAGACATAGGCTACCTGATCTCAGCTGATCAGTGTCGGCACACCGCCCTCGTTTTATCCACCTGTCTTTCTCCGTTGCAATATTTAACCAGGAAGCCAAAGTGTTCCCAAGCAGGACACTTTAGCGATAGGGGAGGGTCTTCAAGCTCCGGTTTACTGCTAGCAGTAGCCATCATGCGCACGGGCTGCAGGTGTAGCTGCACATGTTAGCGGCGGAACGTAAACACACGCAACTTCTGGCCCGTGAGCCAAAAAAAAAAAAAAAAATTCCGGCCCGTGAACTCACCCGTGCACAGCCCTGCACCGAACCGAACGTCGCGTACCGAAACGGTTCAATACAAATACAAGTATTGTTACACCCCTACTATTCATTCATATTTCACTTTTTATAACCATTGCACTGTTCTACCTCTTCGTGCATTGTTTACACTTACAGCAGCTTAAGTATTTTCAACAGTCTTTAAACTTTGCACTGCGTTAATGTTTTTTTTGTGACCCTGATCTGGGGAACACAGGGACAAACCAAACCTTTTACATGGTTGCTCACTAAATGCACTTCATGTAGTCTTGTGTAGTCTAGTTTTGTGTAGTTTATGTTAGGTTATCATTTCCTTTCACCGTGCTGTATATGGTAGACATGACAAATAAAGAACAGTCTGCAGCTTGTATCACATGCATGTGCCTGGTTTTTATGTGTGCTGGTTTTGAGACTAATTAATGCCACAGTGAAGCTCCACTTCTTTATTAGTATTTTGCCTCTTTTTTGATGCAGCCAATGCAATGTATTGCTATTGATTTCTATTGATTTCAGCGCCTACTCCACTACACTTAGAAAACAAGGTCACTGTTAGCAGCCTTGACTGTTGTCTTTATATTACCTCTGGTGAAAGAGCAGCTCCACCACCAGCAGCCACGGCTTCTTTCTTTCAAGTTCTTAGGGGGTTATACATATCTGAGGTTCTGGTTTATTTCAGCCAAACCAGAACTGGTGATTTCTGGTCGAAAGACGAACCAAGATGGTTGTTGTGAGTTTTATTTTGCCTCAGTCAAGTTTGAATGAAGTGTGTTTTACAATGATCTGTGGGGTAAAATTACTGTATTTGTCAATGGTGTCTGGTGACTTTGAGAACATGAATATAATGGTTACGGATCTTACTCTTTAACAAAAGGGTCTATTTCTGTCGGGATCCTTTCAGACACAGAGAATATCAATCTGAGCCTGTCAGTGGCAAAAATACTGATGGATGCAGTTGCCTCTGAGGATTACGTTGCAGCCCATTTTGCAGCTGTCGGTTGAGACGTATAGAGCCAGAATCTAACACATCTAACTCGATGAATAAAGAGTTTATTTCAACTAAACCAGAGTTGGTAATTGTTGGAATAGTGGTAAGACAAACTTAGATGGTTTTGTTGAGGCTTATATTTTTTTTGTCTTGTTTGAATTAGGTGTTTTTTCGTGATACAAGGTAAAATTACTGTTTTGTCAATGCAGTCTGGTTTGCCCACATGCACATTTGTTTTGGTCTGAGATACTGGTGCTGTAGTGCAACAACTAGTGGCAGTGAATGTTGTGCAATCTATACAGAACCTTTAATATCAACTTGAGGAAATGTAAATCAAAGAACTGTCAGTTTGACAGAACAGTTGTTGATTTAACTTCATATCTTAAAGGAGAAATCTGTAATATATTTACTTTAATAAACAATAAAATTACTACAATATGTCATCAGAAATCAAGGAATCAAGTTGAAAGCTGTGGTATCCCCCTTTGAAATTTCCGTTCTGGGCCAGAATAACTGTTCTGTATGTCTGTTTCACATTAATTAGAGTTAAATTTAATGCAGAACTCATTTTGCCAAATGAGTCTGGCAGGCAGTGAGACAGGCAGCCACTTTACTCATCATCCAGAGTGTTTTATTTCAGAGCAGTGGGCTTTTGTTTTCAGGATAACAAGTTTGACTTTACATTGACAGACAATTGTCATTTATAAAAAGCTGATCAATCTACGGTGGTGGACTAATTGTCACTTGTTGTTCTCAATGTACAAGGGAACCATTATAAAGCTCCAGCTTGCTATTTTGACTGCTGTACTCAGTTTTTCAGGAGCAGTGGCTACATATTGCTCCTTTAAATTTGTCCAACTTCTTTTCTCAGATCCTCAGCTAGTTTTACATTTTCAAAACTCGTTAGACAACTTTGAACTCATTATTTAACCTAACTCCAGTTAAAGATAGAATATGCAACATTGCACTGCATATGCAGCAACACCAGATTTTGTGTGAATACAGCCGAAGTGATCCTCAGTCTCCTTACAACTTGCATGTATATTGGCTGGGGGCTACACACCACCGCCAGTGATGCAGGCAGAGGACAGGTTCTGTGCAGATATAGACACCACCACACACTCCTAATGGGTCATAAGTGATGATTTAGAGGGATTATGTTTACATGAGTCTATACTTTTTTGTTTGTTTTTTTAGGAAATGCTGTGATATGCTTTTATCTCATATTTTAAGGCAAAAATGAAACAGCTGAAATTGTGTTTGTAAGTTGAACCAGCTTAAAAGGTTTTACAGTCTATTGTACCTGCGCAGCTCTTCTCCCTGGCCTGCCTGGGCATCGTCCTCCATGCGGACGTGGTAGGTGTTGAGTTTGTGTCGGGGGACGTGGGTGAGGAGCTCCGAGAGGTCCAGCCTCCTCAGGAACTGCACTGGGTGAGAGTGGGTGCCGTCACCCACGCTGCTGGAGGTGATCCGGTGGTGGAGGGGGAGGGCAAAGGACAGGGGCAGGGGAAGAACAGAGCCAGGGTCGAGGTGAGCTCCACCTCCAGAGGCTCCCATCGAGCAGCCGCCGCCCCGACCAAGCGTTCCCCCGACCAGGAGGTGTTTCCTCTGTGGGTCCATGTGGACGGCTGTTTTGAGGAACTCTCCCAGTGGACGGGAACCTCGTAATCCTGGTCCTCCGCCTCCTGATCCAAGGGCAGCGGTGGGGGAGAAAGGGAAACCAGTTGGAGGAGACTGTCCCGGTGAGTCACATGGAGACTTCTGAGGAGGCCCAAGAGAAAAGGCTCCTCCTGCAGCATGTCCTCCTGCTGCTGCTCCTCTCTCTGAGGAGTTCTGACGGTCCACTGATTGTCTCCGAGGTAACTCCTGACTCGAGGCTCTGTGGGACAGTTTACCTCCTCCTGCTGCTCCTCCTGGCAGCTTGGTTTTCTTGGGCTCCTCAAAAAGCCCGTCCCCGGGCCCTGCTGCCCCTCCGCTGGCCCCATTCCTGCCTGAGCTCCTCTCAGACGGCTTCTTCTTGCGCTCATCCTGCATACGTTTCACCTGATACCAGTCCGTGTCTTTCTTTAGGTGGCCCTGGCCGCAGCGGCAGGAGCAGAACCTGAACGCCAGGTCGTAGCCCTTCTTGGTCCACATGTTCTGCCGGCACTGCTTCTCGTTCCAGGAGCGAGCGCGGCCGATGCAGTTGAACTGGACCAGGATGGAGCTCTCCCACTCATAGAAACATTGCAGATGCATCCAGTTGCCGTACGGGCAGAGTTCGTTATTGCAGAGCACCCGCTGGTAGTCGTCCTTCTCCAGGTCGATGGGACGGCCCAAACTGCAGCCGAGGGGGGTCGCACACTGGCCCTCTGAATGAGTAAAGATGGGAGGGGGGAGGAGAGGGGATGATTTTATTGTGTTCTCATCACAGTTTCCAACAAAAGCCTTATTTATTAACACTACTCAGATCTGGTATTTTATTGTTTCTACGGCTGCTACTAATGATTATTTTCATGAGTTTGTCAATTATTGATCTGGTCTATAAAAACTAGAGCTGCAACAATTAGTCAGTTAATTGATCAGTTCTCAGCAGTTGACATCTGATAGCTAATGTTAGCAAAATGGTAGCTAAATAGCAAGCTAAATGTACTGTAAGAGCCTCAATGTGAGAGTAAGTTACAGTTCATTTCAAAATAATGCAAAATTCATAGTTTGTCATTTCTATTCATTGTATATGGTACAGATAGTGTATAAGATGTTAAAAACTCAATTCATGTATACTGGCAGAAGACGGCATATACTCTCTTAAATTTATCAAGTGACGTGTGGTGCAGCAGAGTGGAGCAGAGCAGAGAGCTGCATCAGGAACAGGAGCATATAGTTTTTCTGCTGTGTGACAAGATGTAATTCTGAACTTTTTCTTCAGTAAAGGTTTTTTAAACTGTATTATATCTCCTATCATTTGCGTCAGACTGAAGTTACTGTGCCTACAGCTTGTTAGAGGCTTTTTGACATCCTGAAGGAATGCCACTACACTAACTACTGATGTACGTCAGCTATCAGATGTACTGAACAATCGATGTCAGTAAGCTGGCTAGTTAGATAGCGTGTGGCTAGTGTGGATTTTTTGTTTGTCCTGTTTATTATATAGACAAAAATAACCAATTTATTGATTGAATGAGAAAATATATTGTTGTTCGCTGATTAATCAACAATCAGTTGTAAAAGGGCTAAAATTATCAGAGCTGAAACAATGAGTCAATTAATCAATTTGTTGAATATTAATCAGCAACTATTTTGATTATTAATAACAAATGGGTTACTTTTCAAAATTTCCAAAATTTGCCAGTTCCAGATTCTCAAGAACTTGCAGCTTTTCTTTGTCTAATATGCGTATAGTGAATGTCTTTGGGTTTTGTACTGGTGGTTTAAAAAAAAACAACAAGATGTTGAAGACTTCCCCTTTGGCTCTGGAAAACTGTGATTAATATTTTGCCACAATTATTCGATTAACTGAGAAGATAATTGTCAGATGGATCAATAGTAGTTGCAGCTGTAAAACTGATTATTAAAAATGTTAATTTTCTGTTAACTGACTAATCAAATAATGGAATTCACAAAAACACTGCACCTCTAAATAGCACTGATTTAACCGAACAACAGAACCATTAAAGCAGTCTCTCAACCATACGTTAAATTAGCAAGATCATCGTCCGCTCATCAACAGCACAACATGAGGTGACAATGTTAAAAGAGGGATTTCAGTGTCCTTGCTGCCTCCTCGCCATCGATTTATGAAATTCAACTAGGCCATCCAAGCCTGTGAGCAGCTCTATTCAAGCCCTGCCAATTGTCAAGTCTGGATGTGAATCAAGCAAATGTGGGCACACAGTCTCTACAAGAAGTAGCTCATCATAATACACTGTGGGTGTGTGGGGGGGATAGTTTCCTCCTTCCTTTTCCGGTACACTGTCAGTGCTTTTTTGTTTCTCTCTAAAAACATCACACAGTGAAGAAAAATTCACTTTCTCGTACATTTTTAGCCCTGTGTATCATTTTAGAGGATAAGTGCTACTCTGAGTTTTAGTTCAGCTTGAATGAATCATTAAGTGAATCACAGAAAAAAACACAGGAAAAAACAACAGCTATATACTCTCTATGTTCTCTCAACTATACGCTTAATGTATTTTACTGTACTGAAAACTTAATATGCGTTTCATTTTATGTAGGGCAGCAAATGCATATTTATCTGCTGATTATTTTCTATTATTTTTTGGTCTAATGTTGTGTAATATTCAAATGCTTACGGTCCAACCAACAGTCCAAATGTCAAAGATAATTAATTTTGCTTTAATTTAAGGCTACGATGTGAAAAAGCAGGCATTCCACCCTCCGCTGAAAATTTCTTTGCCTCAGCTGAAACTTTAATTTAAAGACGTCAAGTGCGAGGTGGCAGGCAGACT
Source organism: Lutjanus campechanus (assembly GCA_027495735.1). NCBI lineage: Eukaryota > Metazoa > Chordata > Actinopteri > Lutjaniformes > Lutjanidae > Lutjanus > Lutjanus campechanus. The sequence continues at coordinate 118,065 of JAJHUR010140554.1, read as the reverse complement.
CAATGTACACGTTCCATTTTGGTTCATGTATGTGCCAGCAGCGCAATGTGCAAAATGACTGGGTCAAGGTGAATACAGATCAGCAGGCGTGGTGATCATTAAACACTTTCTCAGCCAGTCACATCGCTGATTGTGTCGCTCTGAAACAGCTGTGCCCATCACACTCAAACGTGACAACAACAGCTCAGCAACATAAAGACACTGGTTTGGGGGTGATTACATTGGAGCAATGCTATTTTATCAATAGTTCTTAAGTGTCTCACCTCGCACAAGGTCACACAGTTTAGTAATTAATGTTACACAGCAGTGTTGCACTATGATGTGTTTCAAGGATAAAAGAGAGTTGGAAAAGAGATGACCCCTGCTGTCTGCTTCATTAAAAAGCAGAGCGTCAAGTTATGACTGAATAGTCTGGAGTGTGTAGGGGGTCTGTGTGGTTATACTGTAGCAGCATGATGTTGTTTTCAGGCAATTTAATGAAGGTTAGAACAGTGAACAGGCACTGCTTCCTGGCACTGTACTGTACTGTACTGATGTATCAACATATCAGTCGTGCTGCCTTCAGGTGCTGCAGTGATTTCATGAGCTAAAGAGAAGTTTTTCATACAGTATAAAGCAGCCATAGACAGCTGTAAGAATCAGATACATTCATTTACAATTCAAAGTAGACTGATTAACTGACTTTCCTGCTACTTTCAGATAAACCCTTGTCATTTTGTTATGAATTTGGGTCTGTCAGTAGGTGTGCTAAGCACTGAAATAACTGCTCCTGATTGATCATTTTAATTTATAATGAATGAATTATATATATATAATTTTTATTGATCCTGATGAAAATGTCTGTGGTGCATGCATAAGTGTGTGCATGACTACTTGGTACAGCAAGTGTCCCAGTTACGGGATTTGAAAATATGGTGACCCTACATTTCTAAGCTAATGTTAGTTAGAGTTGCAAACTTTTGGTGCTGTAGGGGAGCTGAGGACAGGAAAGGCATTCTAGATTTTCTCTGAAAAGAAAGACTTTACCTAGAAATCAGCCCTGAGGCAGTTGCAGACAACCAAGACAGCAGGGGAAGGATTCATTTCTACAGTTTCTACAATTCTTACCCTATTGCCAATCAAACAAAAGAAATTACTTCACATTCTTGCACACTGCACCTTAAAAGAAGAAGCAACAGATCAACTTATTTGAGAAGCTGGAACACTCTGCTTTTTGGCATTTTTGCTTGAACAATTACTTAAATGATAAATAATCAAAATAGCAGCTCATAAGTTTTCTGTTGATCAGCTTAACACTTAATAAACTAATGTTTCAATTCTGCTTTGTTGGGATATTAACTGTTACGAAAAATACATTAGTACATTACAAATGTTATAACAATACAATAAAGTAACTATCTTGATATCTGATACTGTTTATTTGAGTATATTGCAGGATTTTAGTGCAATAATCTACACATGATCTGAAAAACTGTTTGTCCTAATCCAAGTCTGTTTTAAACCTAACTTGTACCACATTTAAGAGTACAAGAAGCCAAGCCGGGTAACTTATTTCTAGCTGTTGTCAGTCTGTATGGGATGAAGTTGAACTTGAGTGCGCAGACAAGTGGTGAGATGACAGTATTACCCTTGAGGAAGGCCACAACCAAAAATGTGTGGACAAGGTGCGCGTCAGGAAAAGACAGCTGAGGCCTGTATTGTAGCCTACACACCAAATGCAGCAGCCATCCATCAGTAACGTGGATGTAATAACATTAATAGAAGTATTGCATTGGGTCATTAAGACTGCCCAGGCCTGCATTTGACCCCGAGGAATGCTATTTTTACATGCGATACCCCTTTTTTCCAAGAGGAGCCTGAGGCGCCAAATTCCATTCATAAATACTTCAATTTACAGATTTCTTGCTTATCGGGTACAAGTCAAACGCATTAAAACAAGACTAAAGACTATTTGAGAAATCACATTAACCGCTGTCCAATTCGGCTAACATCCGACACACCAAGCACCACCTGTTTCAATGATATTTAAACTTTTTGCTTTTTGTTCCCACAATCTTCTTGTACCAAAACAAACCATTGTGGCTTTGCGAAATCTCTTACACAAACCCAGATTTCGCTGCAGTTGTGTACTACCTACTTGCTAGTTCACATATACAGCGACGACAAAAAAAAATCCGCTCTATTCATGCAAGGCCTCAAGTCGTGATCGACCATTAAAGCCCGCATTTGCCGATAATCAAGGAACCGTTAAATGTATATATTCCTAAGTAGAAGTTTTGTACAGCGTTCTCTCCAGAGTGGAGAGAAGTGGATGGGGGGTAGTGCCATTTGCAACGTTGCAGTGCATGTATGTGACAGTCGCACAGATAACACAGAGCTTCCCCTGGCAGGAAGACAGCATCACCAAACTTCTACATCTGTGTCCGTTTCCTCTCTTACCACTCGAGCGCTCGTTTCTGGGTGCAGCCGCCGCGGCCGCGCCTCCTGTTGCAGCCGCACAGGCTCCATTTTCCTGCTCATCTCCGCTACTGTTAGTGCGTTTGCTTTTCTTTCCCTTGTTGTTCTTCTGGTTGGGCATTTTACAGGATTCGGATGTCAGTGTTATTTTCGACCTCTATCAACGGCTGCTGTCAGCGCTGTCTGACATTTCTGTGGACTCCATTTCTGCAGTGTTTCTGCAGTGTTTGCTCTCTGTGTTGTTGTTTGTGGTGTCCTCCTGGACGACAGGCTGGATTCTGAGCAGCTCTCAAAGCACCAGTTTGAAGGAATAAGCTGCTATAACCTTTAAAAACGAAGGCGTGTCCGTCTCTTGTTTTGATTCCTGCTCCGCTGTTTTCTTCCACCCCCTGACGTCACAGGGCCCCGCCCCCCGCATTGGCCGTCAACGATTTATGCGGCGTTCAAGTGCTGTGGGAAAGGTCGGCTTTTACTGTAGGCTCTAAACCAGTGTTTCCCAAACTTTTTTCCTGGGGACCAACTTTTTAAAAATGACAGCCCATCCTGACCCACGCCAGTTTATTGTTCATGCTCAGCGCATGAAATTTCCTAACCATTTTTACTGCCATTTCTGTGTTACCCTATTTTATTTTGAAGCCTTATTGAAATATAGAGACTTTATAAATGACAAGTAAATTAATTTAGGCTGAGTTAACAGGCCATTTCATCTCAGGAAAACAACATGGGACATTTTAGCCTAAATGAGAAAAAATGTGCATTTAGACAGAATTAACAAACTCTTTTTGTACCCTCTCATCGGTAAAACAATATACACATTTTAAATGCTTTTTAAAATGTGTACTGCAGATACAGAACATAAATTTGCAGAATTTCCTCCATAGTCTTTTATTTATTTGGGGACCCAAATAAAATCTCCTGTGACCCACCTGTGGGTCCTGACCCAGCTACTAGTTGCTAATTAAAATTAAGATTTTTACATGGAAAACATATTAATTAACATATATTTATAATATATGATGTTTTGTTGTAAATTAAACTACCCAACAGTTTATACAAGTTCAGCTGAAAAAAATAGCAAATTACTCAAAATTGAACTCAGAAATTAATTGGCTATTTACTATTTTGATAGCTTTGAATAATTAACAACAGATGAATCTGTAGCAACAATAATCATTAGCTGCAGTCCAATACAAAATAGTTCAAAATGAGCTTGACCTCAACAACTGCAACAATAAGTAGTCCTGCATTAATGCATGCATAATAATTTATTGATGTATATTTAACTACATTTTCCTTAGTGTACTTGCACATTTTCACTAAAGTAATATTTCCAATGCAGGACTTTCTTCTCACTGTGTGGTATTAGTGATACTCAAGTAAAAGGATCCAAATACTTCCTCCACTATTGCTTGTTATTAGTTCATACAACACATGCATTTAATCATTTTTATTTGCTTATATACCACAAACCATGGTGGAAGGATATATACTGTAGAATAGCTTAAATAATAAAAAAAAAGCATCATAATTTATTTGTTGTGTATATTTTTTATTATCTGAATTGATTTGATATGTTGTGTATTATACCTTCAAAAGACTGACCTTTCTGCTAAGACTGAAAAAAAAATTGCACATTACAAAAAGACAGATAATACAGCAGTTTGAATAAAATGGCAGATGGTTTGGCTTTCCCACATTTATTGATTTCCTATTTATCCGAAGTTTGACTTTAGGAAGATCAAATACAAATCAGGAAGATTTGCTGTTAAATGACATAAGTGAGACTATTGCACATCACTAAGCAAAATCAAAACAAATCTAACCTGAAAAAACAAAACAAAAGCAGCTGTGTCAGATATTCCCACAGTACCTGAATGCAGCAGCAGACTCAGCAGGATTTGATAAGAAGAGGTTGGGAGCGTCACATACCTGTAGGGAGGCCTCACTGTCTTAAGTAGCAGTTATGACAGCACATATTTCATCAGCCTGGGTGGTGATATTCCCAAAAATTCCAGTGAGGTCACTGGAGTTTGCAGGTTGTATATTTAAGTACCTGTACAACAATCAATGGTATTTAGATGTGAACACCAGAATGAGTGAAAAATCTGACAAGACAAAAAGGATTTTTTCCCAAGATGTGTTCAGGCCATCAAACTCCACTTATAAATCATAAGGATTTTTTGCTTATCATGTACTGTTAAAACCGGATTAGAAAATGACTTAAGATGTTTTACAAAACAATAGCAGCTCCTACCAAATTTGACTCACTCCCCTCATACCAAGCAACACTAGTTTCAGTAATATTTCAACTTGTTTGTCTGCTGTTAGCATCACCTTCTTGCACTAAAACACACAATTTGCACCAAAATCAATGGAAACTAATTACATGTGATTCAAAAGCAGCTGAGTACAAGCTTCTATGACAACCAGAAATCCACTCCATTCATACCAGAGGTATAAAGGAATAAAAAGTAACATACAAAACTAAATTAAGTCATATAAATTCCATAAATCAGCACATTCCAGTCCAGCAGTAATGTGTGTTCTGTCTCATTTCTTTTTAAAAACAAATATGGTAGATTTAAATAAGTGTGATTACAAAGTGTGTATCAAGAATTTCAAGACAAACTCATAACACAAAACACACAGCAAAGCAGGTTCAAGGCTTTAAGTGTAAAGACTTTATTCCTTGGAGTGTATCCCAAACCTGGGTTTGTTTAGGAATGTATTATTGCCAATACAAAAACAGTAATGACGCACTTGAACACATCATGCAGGCATCCTGTTGGTACACAGAAATGTCTCGAGGTATTGGCACTGCTCTGATCATAATTTTCTCTGTTAACTAAATGTTGACTTGTACTGTACTTGGCATTTATGTTCAGGAGGTCATGTGAAAGTCACTCCAGTGCAACAGCAGCAGGATAATCTAAAATGACAGTGATGCAAGCAGCAGGTTTCTTTCTCACGCTCGCTTTTCTCCATTATTTCCATAACTTTTCTGACCTCCACTTAGCCTTGTTTATATTCTGATTACATTTCACAGGACTGATCTTTTCTGAGCTACATTTCGGTTTCTTTAATAATTAGAATACGTTTAACACCATTTGGTCTCAGTTAAGGATCCATCTATGCCACCAATGCTGCCATAAAGCAAGTGAGTGGTCTCCTCTGTGGTTTAGAAAAAAAAATCACTTAATTCAAGTCAAACAGCCAACACCTGAACCTAAAAGACTGAGCTAGGTTGATATAACAGCAGTGAATGTGACATGGGTCTTATAAAACTTGCAGACCAGGCGTGGTAATTGTGTTATGTGAGGATGATAACAGGCCCAGAATGATATTACACAGAAGTTACATTCAGGCAAAATGTGCACATTGTTGGTCCTTCTGATGTTTATCCAAGACAAATCTCTCTTCTCCATCAAAATCTATGGAGATCCAAAGTGGCACAAATTAAATAAACAAGATATTAACAAGATTATCTTGATAAAATCAACAAAATACAAAATGTAACCATTAAATTGTTAAATAATCCAATTCTAAAATTCAGCTCATGATGAAATGTTCACTGATACTGCCTCTTTTCACAATAACCAATTATTACAGATCGCTTTAAATTTTATTTTAGTAATTTTTAGCACAATGTCTTTTTGCTACCATTTAATCTTTGTCATTTTTCATAATTAAATTTAAAATTTTATAATTCTGAGTCAAGTTTTAAAAAGATTATTTCACAATGTTACTTGTATAAATTTGTCTCCATTCATTCAAATGATTATTTATTTATCTAATTTTGGCCACTTTGGTCTTCCATACAGGTGAGGAGAGCTTGTCAATAATATTTCTGCACAATGAAATAACAAAAAGGAGCCCTGCTTCTTAATAGGCACAATAAAACACAGACTAGTGATGACTTTTCATAGCGGGAGACCAATCAAAGTGGTCACACCTGATCTGCAAGTATCATTTGACCTACAGTACAGAAACAAAAGTAACAAACTAATAAAACTATAAATGCACATCTTGTGTCACAAGTTAAGACACCTAATTTAAGCCACAGGACAATTATTAAACATATTTTGGTTGTGTCGATTTGGTCCTGAGAAAAACATTACAAATTCATTGTTTGCATTTGGCACCAATCACCCTGTAATTATACACTAACAATAAAAATTGCATGAGAAATACATTCGCCATTTCAACTCTGTCGAAAGGCAGGTTTTTGAGTTTCTTTAGCAGAGTAAATTCATTATTGACCACTTATAAAAAGATGGAATAAAAACTACTCGAGCAGATTGCAATGAGTACAAAAAGGTGCAAAAGTCTTTCTTGAAATGCACTTTGTCTTTGTAGTTTATATGAAGGAATTGTTCTTAGATTTCCAAAAGCACTGGTCTAATAATGTCTTTTTACAAAGTCCACAAGAGGTAGTATCAATGGCTCATGTAAACAATAAATGGAACTGCCATTTGGTGATGCCATTAATGGACACAAACTACCAGCTGTTTTAAAGCTGCATTAGGTTAAAAATACTCAACACATTTCGTGATGTTAATGAGGTTTTAGCTCATACTGCCACTTGAGGCCGTTAAAGGTAGAATTTGCCTAGTGCAGCTTTAAAAACAAGTATCCACTACAAATTTATCAAAGATCAGAGCGCTCCAATTGGAAACGTGATGTTGCTTCTTCTGTGCATCTTTTGTCCTGACACTGGTACAATCAAGAGGCATTTAGTTGTGATAGTTACCCTATACTGAACTTTTTCCAGAAATTAACAAAACAAAACAAAAAAAAACCCAAATGGATGTTTTACACAAACGATTACATTCCTGATTTGTGCGTTTATAGTCTTAAAAGTGTATCAAAATGACAGACCCGTGGTTGATAAGACAGCAGTGCCTGAGAAAGAAGACTTTTCCTTGTCATCTGAAACAATAAATGTGGCCTTAATTCAGCCCCTGAAAACCTAAAATATCGTCAAATACATTTTAGTGATTCTGCTTGACACAGTGGAATCAAATTAAATCATAAGCAGACATGCCAGCTGGGTCCTTTTGGTCATTATGTTTGAAGTCAAATACTGAGCCTTGTACATGAAAGGAAAGAACTGGAAACAGAAGCTCAGTGACAAGCCGGTACACTGCAGAAGCTCAGTGTTTGGGAGGACTCAGTGTGACCCACAGTCGCTAGAAGCCCATCTGGTCCAAACTTTGGCCTCATTCTTGCAGCAGGACGATATCAACATTATCATGGACGCCTTGCAGAAGCAATTCGGATTGGAAGCTGACCACCTTCCTCTTTTTGGCTGCCTTCAGGGTGCCAACCAACGCCTCGAAGATATTGGCACAACGGTCGTCGCTAAACAAGACCCCAAACTTCACGCTGGTCTGACCATCAGCATCTGAAACAAGAGAGAAGTGCAGAAGTTATTTTCAAATAAGGTCTTACAATCTTAAAATGTCTGCTCTGATTCTTTGGATTAATTATTATCAAACAACAGATGTAAGCGCTCATTATTTCCCTGAGTCCAAGATCATGTCTTCAAATTGCTTGATTTGTCCGACTATCTGTCCAGATCCAAAAGATATTCAAAGGGATAGTTTGAATTTTTGTTGTAGATGGCAATCAGCATGTCCTCAGTTAGGAGAAGCAGAGAGGAATACCAGCACAATGGCTACACAATAAGCCCTATATTTAGAATCTTTTCACACCTTTACTTTGCAAACATACAGCCTTTCCCACTGCCACTATAAGCTTAAAATTGCTCTTTCCAAATCAACCAAAGTCCACTGGCAACATCAGTAATCTTACCTCACAGAACACAGGAATCGCTGGTCTGCTGCTGCCTCAATCTGTCGGTTGGTTTGTGTTATAGTGTGACTTCAGTGTTTTAAAAGGTTACTTTGGATACACTGAATTCACACAATAACGCAAACAAACTAACAGATCGAGGAAGTGGTAGACCAGCAACTTCTGTCTTCTGTGTTCTGTGAGGTAAATTATTGATTTCGCCTATGAAGTTTTGAGGGAGCTGCAGAAAAAGCTGTATGACCGCAAAGTAAAGTGGTGAAAATACTCTAAATATAGCATACACTTAAACTGATATTGATTTTTTTTTTTTTTTTTTTTGGGTGAACCTTTTATTACTGCGTGTGTTCACAGCAGTACATTTGCTCTGCTTCCATGCTGGTGCTGCCCTCTTCTTCTCCAAACTGGAGGCACGCTGACTGGAACATACTGTATGTAACACACTAACTATGGGTAAGTAACTCATACAACACCACTTCAAATAATTTAAACTATTCCTTTAATTTACGTCTTAATGAGAAAAGAAACATCCTGACATTAGACTAACTAGGATGTTTCAGCATTTTACCTTGAAATGGGACAGTGAGCTTTAACAGTTTTTTGCAAATGACTTAACTGTCCATCAGCTAATCAACTAATCATTTTAACATTAGGTGGCATTGCAGTAATTTTGCGTCTGATTTGTCAGCAAAGTGAAAGATAACGTACTTTTTTGAATGACCTCAAATGCAGCATTAGCACCAGAGATAGAAACACGGAAAAAAAGACTCATCGGTGTCTCACATAAGAAGCAGAGACAGATGTGAAGAGAGACTGTCTTACACATAGGAGTTATTTAAGAGTAACAAGTACAGAGGGTGAGTGTAAATCAGTAAGCAGTTGATCTTAATATGTACTTCATCTGAGGGCTTGAATGTACCACTTCTACTGTGGTACTCTGGTTCAAATGCTCAGATAGAGAGGCTCCATTCCTGTACAGTGGACTGCTGTGAAGACGGTTAGACTGAAACACTGCTGAGACAGTGTGACCTCATCGTTTCCAGCATTAGGAGTGATGAGCTAGAACTACTGAGCAGCGTCACATTATTGCATATTTATGGTTCATTAGAATTCATGTCATGAACAGGTCTCAAAACTGCATGATGAAAACCACTCTCCTCCAAAACAGAGGGCCTTACTTTTGCTGCCGAGTCGCTGAATCTCCTCCTTTAGCAGATTTATTTCATGATCGACATTCATTGTTGCTGGAAGGTAAAAAAACATAAAGTCATGAACACACAAACACAAACATAGGGTACCCATTAGCTTGAAATAAGTCTACTTAGTTTATTAAAGCATCAAGTAAACTGTGCTATATGGGAGTAATTACCCCTGATACATGCCACTCTCTTGCAAGGACAGACCAACAGGCCAAACTTCATTCAAAATTTTGTCATATACATGTTCTGTTCCTTCTGAGAAAAAGTAAATGCCTTTTTAAATGTAAGGGCTTTTTCTTAAAAGTCCATCTCTCAATTCGGTATACACTTAATCCCACAAACAGCGTTCATTTGAATAAAATGTTCAACTTTTCTGACTCACATCATGAGTTCTATGGAAAACTAATCATAGTAGTAATTTTGAAAAAAAGATTTAATTAAACATTAAGAGGTGGTTGGTGATTGAATGTATGCCGAATGTTTCATTAGAGTGCAGGTATTCTTTATAAATCGTAACTTTTATTCTTCTTCACGATTATATTAGATTATTCGCAAGGCAATCTCAATTTTGATAGATCAGTGAACAGAGTTTGGGACTGAGATTATCTATCCTCCAAGAAAGCGGATATTATTACCACTGAGACAATACATATGCAATTTTCATTCATCAAATTTACACAAATAAACTATCATAAACAAGACATTGCACAGGAGAATTGACGGTGCAGCACTCAGATTAACAAGCTGTAACATGAGCAGGGCGGACTGTTATCAATGCGGAAATGGGTGGTTAGCACTCCAAGCTAACCATCCTAAAGCACAAATCCGTATGGTAATTCCTCCATTTTAATGCTCTGTGGTCATTCTTAGGTGTGCACTAATAGTCACATGTCAAACATGTATTAAACAACTTGAAGGACAGTGGAAAATGTTTAAATGAGCTGCAGACATCAGCTCGCCGGTAACGTTAGCTTCTAGCGTTAAAGGAATGATCTGCTGAGGGAGGACTGAGGAGTTTCCGCACTGATTCACGATATCACCGCAGTAATATACTGTGCGCCGGCAAAATGATTTAGTAAGAGTCAACACAAATTCAGTTTAAACATAACATTAACATATATAGAGATTTACCTTTTAATTCGTCTTGGTTCCAAATAGATGATGGACGATGAACTGTTGAATCGGCTCCGGTGGAGAATGTTGCTGCGTTCACTGTCTGCTCGGAAACTTCCTCGAGCTTGAACTCGTTTTCATTTGTCCAGGTGCACAGTATCAGACCAGTTTTAGGCCTATCAAGTGGGAGCAGAGGGATTGATAGATATTACACACAAATTCATTTACTCTATCAAAAGACAAGGAAAATTTAATTTTAATTTTAGATAGATAGTAGTTTAAGCTTTTTTTCCAATTAGAAATGCAATGAGGTAGAATAGTAGTATAAAGATGTGCAAAATACCACGAGTAAAATCTGTTCTAGTCTTAACATATAACAGAGCCAGAAATGACATTTGTAAGAACAAACATGTCTGCTGACACATTATGTAACATGCATGTCACATGAACATATAACTCAATTTTCATTAAGTGAAACTCAAACCCATCTCAAAAATAAAGTGGAATAATTTGAACAAAAAATACACAATTTTCCCCCAGAGTTTTCAACAGCATCTCATGGCACAGTAAGGAAAATTGACCCACTAATAAAAGTCATGTGATGTTGCTGAGAGCTTCAGAAAATTTCCAGTGAGTGACCGTCTGCTAAAATGGCAACAGTAAGGTGTCGAAATATAGGCGTTTGTGGTTTGTTTTCTCTGTTATCAGCTTTCCCATAACACCCGAAGGCACCATGAGAGCTCATCTGACTTCATCGTGACACAATGCGATACTTTCACGGTCTCTGCCCCATATATGGCATTGAAGAGAGGTGTTTGCCTCTACAAGCAAGGTACCTTTTCTCAACGAACTCACAGTCACTTAAAGGGATGTGTACTGACCCACATCCAACTGCTAAATAACACCAGCTTTTGTTATCAGGCTTTCAGAGCAGCAGAGTCCAGAAAACTAATCACTACAACAAAGATTTTTCCTTTATACAGAAGATTTCCATCCATGACATTCATGATCTAATATTCTCACCAGCCTGCTTTACACTTACACTGTGGGAGTGTGAACCACCAAGGCACAGTATCAAGTTGCATGACAGATCCTGCTATAGCTGATCTTCAGGCCCTGTCTAGAAGAAAATGAAGCTAAAAGACCAATTGTATTTCTGTTTTGTGCCTATATGGTCCATATTCTTAAATTAATGAGTTTGATCAAATGAATCACACAGAAAATCTGGACTAGGTGGCAGTTGTGGACTCAGGGGGCAATCACCCCCCTACTGCCACCATGTCTGAAAAAACACTGCAAACATGCCCTCTTGGATGCCCCTTTGATAGACAAAACATGATAAAGACCCCTCTAGAATGCCCTTACAGTAGAAAATCACAATGAGGTGCCCTCTAGAGCAGTGTTTCCCAACCCTGGTCCTTAGGGACCCCTGCCCTTCATGTTTTAAATGTTTCCCTGCTCCAACACACCTGAGTCAAATGATCAGCTCGTCATCAAGCCTCTGCAGATGCCTGATAACAAGATGATCATTTGAATCAAGTGTGTTAGAGCAGGGAAACATCTTAAAGCTGGGGGCACACTACAAGATTTTCACAGTCTTTGCAGATTTTGAAAAGACTTGGAGCACACACTACACGACTGGCATCACACACTACATAACTGCGTCAAGAGTCGGCTAAAAAAAAATTTAAACATGTTTGAATTACGGCAACTGAAGTCGGGCGGAGTCTGTACACCTCACACACTTGCTGATTCCAGTCTGTACCACATCACACACTAACAGATTCTGCACTGACTTGCCATGATGACTGTCCCCAGCTAGAGCTGACTGGCGCAGACTAGCCCCAACAGCAAATCGTGGGTAAAATCTGGCCAAAAATCTTGTAGTGTATCCCCATACTGGCGTCAGAGAGTCTACTGATAACGTGCAGTAGGTGAATGTGCCCATCTCTAGTCCATTCCTGTGTTTTTCCTGGAGATCTACCAACAGTTTCACTCTCTTGTTCGTTAAGTTCTCCAAAATTTGCATTTTAGAGTCCTAAAGTGCTTTTTTTTGCCTTGAAAACGCTGTCCCGAACATAATATTTGGTATACTTGACAATAATGATGGTAGTTTTACTGCCAACAGCGACACAGTGAAAGTCCCGTTTCTGTCCGATGGACTGACACTTTACTGGTCAGTTTTGGCGATACAGGTGTTCCAGACACCAAAAACACAAAATTTAGTAAGCAAGCAGTAGATCACTATGAAAAATACATTGTTTGCTGGTCGACCGGAGCATGTTTACTCCCTGTCTCGCCGTGATGATGTCATCACCAGTTGATGAATATATTCATATTTTAGATGACTAATGACTTGCACGTCTTCATGATGAACAACTACAAAATAATAGCTAATTATTTCCAGCTTTTCTCAACCGCTTTGGCTCATTTTTTGAAAGAGTCTTAACATTTCCGTAAACCAGGGACACTCAACTTGTTTTGCCTGAGGGCCACTTTTGCAAAATGATGGGAGACCAGTTAACAAACATTAATAATACTATTTATCAGATAAAATTAATAATCATTAAAAGGCCCATAACTAGTCCCAAACTAAAACACATTTTTAAACTGTCTTAATTCAAAGTGACATGCACAGTTTCATCTTAAAATAGTCACATTTACCCTGTGAGGATTAGAGCTGCTCTGTGACTTCAGAGAGGCGGTATTAACTTGTGCTCACTGCTGTTAGTGAGGGAACATGGACGGTTTGTAATATCTAATCAGGGGTGGACAAACTTTTTTGATACCAAGATGCCAAGTTTCCTTAACTTCCTGTGCAAAGAGTCTCTCTGTCTGCTCAGATTATGAAAAATAATTAGGGATCCTATTTAAAAAGTTTTTCAGATTATTTGTGGGGATTTTGCCTCTACTGGACAGAACAGGTGAAGATCATCAGGAAAGGTGAGACACAAAAGAGGTGACAAACAAAAATAAAACAGCACAAATAACAATTTATATCTTATTTTTATTAAAGCTAGAAACATTAGGCAGGCCAACTTTGGTCCGAGTGTCCCACTTTGGGCAGCCCTGATCTAAATAAAGACCAACAAGCACTAGAGAGGTCATGAGTCACTTTGTTTTAAAAGTGCTTTTCGTTCTCATTACAGTTTTTTAAACAAATTCTTTCTGCCTCTGCTGTTGTTTAAGATTCACTTCCATGTTTTTGTGGGCACCATACAGACCTGACTCCAAGCCCATGTTGCCATCTGTCACCCCTCTAGCCTATAGCTGTTACTTTGTTGGACAAAACATAGTGTTAGGTGACAAAAATACTCATCTAGCACAGTGTTTCCCAACCTTGGTCCTCAGGGACCCCTGCCCTGCATGTTTTAGAAGTTTCCCTGCTCCAATACACCTGATTCAAATGATCAGGTTGTTACCATGCTTCTGCAGAGGCTTGATGATGAGCCGACCATTTGAATCAGGTGTATTGGAGCAGGGAAACATCTAAAACATGCAGGGCAGTGGTCCCTGAGGGCCAGGATTGGGAAACACTAGTGTAGCACACACCATGGCAACCAGACTAGAAATACTAATAATAAGCTGAAACAGCCTGCAGTTCTTCAAAAACTACATCACTGTGACAACACTGAATGCAGGGAGAACAACTCATTTCGCAGCATTAGAACTCTTTCTCTGTCAATATGACACACACTACGGAATTTATTGCTTCAGCTGACTACATTTGCCACCAATACTGATAAACACATGAAAAGTGCTAGTTACCCTTCAAAGGAAGAAGTGGTTAATCTTTCTGATATTTTGATTCAAAGTAGAAAACATTAAAACGGCACATTGTGGAAAACTGTTACATGACTTTGAAGGGGAATCACAATAATTGCCACTGGGTAATATTACTGACCCAAAACAGCATGCAGACAACAACTGTTAATGTGAACCATAAAATAATTTATTAAAACACAAGTTAGAAGCAGATTGAAAAAAAAAGTAAAAAAAAAAAAAAGAGTCAGAGGATGGCATTAAACAGCAGATTTATCGATCCCTCAGTACATCAAGAATTTATAAGAAAAAAAAAAATGGAATTAAGTAATAATCATTAATAAGAGGAGTCAAAATAATCCTGTGAACACTGCGAACTAAACGAAATGCAAATAAACCAAAGGAGCGAACAAAAGCAAACGGAAATAATACAAAGGCTCTCCCCCTATTCAGCTTATAGCTGCTGTCAATTTCTGTGTCTTTGTTCAAAAGGTAGACTCAGTAATTGAGACTTAACTCACCCCTCCGCTTGTCTGCGGAGCGTGTCTCACTCTCTCCTGCAGCTGCAGCGGCCTGTGGGCTCAGCGTGTGTGCCGAGCTCTGCCTCCCTCGCTGTCTCACACGTGACTCCTGTGGATGCCGGCTGTCTTCCCAACTGTTGCTCCCTTTTGGACCGGGGCCGTAAGTTGAAGCTTCCTCTCAGTTCGGATCTCTGCCGTGCACACCAACGTCGTCCACACCTCTCTGCTCGGACACACCGCGCATCTGCCCTGCATCACCTCATTGGCTGTGTGGAGACAGGTAGGAGACGCCCACAGAAAGCCCAGTCCACCAATCGCAGCCCGCTCACCCACAGTGTCTTTCCAGGTCATTGAAAGAAACCTCGCGAAAGCTTAGAGAGTTCTCACCCACGAATAGCGCCGCCACGAGGTTCAACCACACGTACATTCTCCCACTCATACCCACCATCAGCCTGTGACAGATGTTTTAAAGCATTTTTTACGACCAGAACTTTGAAATTCATGCACTAATTGTTTGGAATTAAATGATCAGTTAAAGGAGAAATCTGTAATATGTTTACTCTAATAAATCATAACATGACCATAATATGCCATCAGAGATCAGATTCTGTGTTGGAATAGGCTAATTGTTTTGCCTGCCTGTTTCACATTAACCAGAGTTCAAATTAATGCTGAATGTTCTCTGAAAGAGTTACTGTCTGTTTATGAGTCATAAGAAGTCATTAATAATCTTGTAGAGGACACGGATGTTTATAACAGTTGAACTGAACAAAATGTTAATGGAGTCTGGCAGACAATAAGACAGGCAGTCACTTAACACAAACTAGTGTGTATTTTCAGAGCAGTGGGCTTTTATTTTCAGGATAACAGGCTGAACTTTATATAAACTGACAGAGTTATAAACAGCTGATCAGCTCACAGTGAAGGACTCATCCTCACTTGTTATTATCAGTTGACCATGTTGTGCTCGTCCTGTAGTGTTTCATTTTGCTCCCTGAGTCTGGGGAGGAGGCAGCAGAGTAAACTTGCTTCAACCATAGGTTGTATATTAAATAGGATTTCACCCTATTTAATAGAGTTTCTATGTCACCAACTCGCTATTTGGACTACTAATTTTTGCATGCACAAGTCCTACATATTGCCCCTTTAAAAGTGAAAATGAATAAAAACCCTGGAATGGAATTTGAACCAAAACTGTACAACAAGTTGTCTTCCTGGGCTGAAAAATCCTTTTTCTGAACTGGAGTCTTCCTCCCTGCAGTGGAAGAATAAAGAGCAAATAGTAACATAAATAATCAGGCATGTATAGCAATATATACAATGTATACACAGGTTTCCTGTTTACAAACATTACAGGGTGCGCATGCATTTAGGGGGCAAAACGGCTTTGGTAGCTGGTCAAAAGATTACAGTCAACAGATGTAATCAATATATATTTTGTATGGTTTTGTAAATCCTTGTTTGACTCAATGATAAAATGCCATTTCAGAGTTGGACATGTTTGTTTTTCATATCATATTCATATTTTATATAAAAACTTTATGGGTTGCTGACACGTACTGTTTATCTTGCTTATTTGTTCATATCAGGAGCATTGTTGTAACATTAGTGTCAATAAGCTAATTAACTCAAAGTAAAAATGTTTATGACAAGGCTACTTCATTGCCACATTTGAAAGAAATTTGACAGCGACTGTAAACAACCTGTACAAAGCATGAGACACGTGTGACAGGTAACTCGGTCTGGGATTCTGATGAATGCTGCAGACATTGTGAGCCAAGCTGAGCTGTCAGGTAGCAGAATTTTCAGTTCAGCAGATAAACAACATTAGGGATGCACAATATGCACAACATACACTTAAAAAATAATGAGTTCCGTTACCTTACTGGAGTCAAAGGCTAATTTCATGGAGAAAAGCAGGTGGCCAACAACACAAAACCGTATGACACTTACCTGGACTGGAGTCAAAGTGTTTTTTAAATAATGCAAGATGTGCTAATAGCAAAGGCAGATTATTATGTGACTGCTGGAAAAATAATCCTGCTAAAGATTGAGATTTATAGTAATGATATATATACAGTAAGGATTTTTTTTTTAAATTTTACAGAAATAATGCGGTGAAAATGTACACAAATTTACAGTGTACTTTACCCTCCTGACCAACGCTTATGAGAGGTACAGAAAAGTCTCTAAGTCTAATTTGTTTATTGTCTGTATTCAGTAAAATGTCGCGTCTCTATTATCATAACACCACAGCAGTCACAGTGTCAGTAAAGCTTTTATTTTGAAAACACTCATCCGGGTTCCTGCAGGCCAAGCAAGCTCGCGCTGACTCGGACCGTAGCCCAGTGACGTCGCGAGACATCAAGCAAGCCATAGCAAACCTGAAGATGAGACCGGAAGTTTATTCAGTGTTTCTTCACAATAAAAGTGTAACTTTTAGGTTTTTTTGTGTTTTTGTTTTTTGTTTTTTAACAGAGCATAATATTTATTGGATATGCTAGAAGGTTCTCCTGCCAAAAGAGTGTTCTCTCACAACCCACTTCAGTAAGGTATTCAAAACATTATGTTACAGCTGAATTACGTTTATCCTCAATTATCTAAATATTTAGAAAGTACAATTAATCAAATGAATCAACATTTTGGGGGACATGCATAGTTCGAATTATGGGGGACCTAAGAGGAGCTCAGCTCCCCTAAAAAGGACATGAGCTCCCTTAAAAGTTTACTTTGAGACATTTAGGGGAAGCTCTCTGTTTATTGACTGTGTTACAGATTAATTTCTTTTCTTATATTTTATTTTTTGTTTGTTACGTAAACAACACAAGAAATCTCTTTATTTGAATTCTTTTTTTAAAAACACAACTTTGCTAAACAATGTTTTGCAAATGTTCAGCTCTGATTATTCTTTGATTTTAAACAGTAGCTTTATGTTGTTGTTATGTAGCACCTATTAAATTTTATTGACAATATTAACTGCCTGTAGTAGTGACAGTAGAATGTTTTTTGCAGTAACCCTGCGATTGACCGGGTTACTCAAGATAATCCACAGACCTTGTTGTGTGCAGTTTCATGTAGGAACTGTTTTCTTTCTACTAGAATCTACAAAAACGACTTTCTGTCTACTAGTTTTTATATTACACTGCCTGCACCAGTGATATAATTTCCCTTAGAGTAGAATTTATACTGTGTTTGTGAGAGTCAAATCAAAAGTCTTTGTGTTTGAGTTTCTCAGGCAGATGGGCCCCAAGGCATTTGTCTATTTTGCCTTGTTGCTAATCCAGCCTTGAGCTGTGAAAGATGATAACCTATTCCTATTTTTATGCTTATGTTGCCTCTGTTTTAAATTTTTCATATTTCTTATATATTTTTTCTTTTTCTTATTTATTCTTTTTTTTTTTTTTTTTTTTTTTTTTTTTTTTTTTTTTTTTTTTTTTTTTTTTTTTTTTTTTTTTTTTTTTTTTTT
>JAJHUR010140554.1:87717-99716 GCA_027495735.1 Lutjanus campechanus | reverse complement strand
TCTTCGTATTTTTGCTATCACTGTAAATTTCCCTGTTGTGGGACTAATAAAGGAATATCTTATCTTATTTAAGTGCAAAAATTCTTTCCACTAATCTACATGTACATTCACACATAACAAAGGAAGGACTAGCTGGAAAAACAATTACAAAAAAAGCTAACAATAAGCATAAAACATAACATTTAAACTAAACAATTTCACCATATTTGGTATAGTAATTCAAAAGTAACAGAGAGTAATCAAGTTATGGTACTTTAATACTGTGAAACTTGGATTAGGCTGCTGACTTTTTTTGTCAGGTAATTAGTAATAGTATTGGAATACATTTTTAAAGTAACCATCCCAACCCTGCATAAAGGTAGAATCGCCACGATCTGAAGTTAAGAGTTCACGTCAACGGGTGTTTTAATTTGAAGAGTCGTGCCGGAAGTTTTACTCTAACTCTTAGTGGCTTGACACTGGCGGTAGGAATGGCGGCTAAGATTACTAGAGGAAGGAACCCAAAGACCATGAAACTTTACTTCTAACGGCCCCGCAGAGGAATTTGTTTCTAGCGAATCGCAGAAACACCATCGCATAACGGATTAACGGGAGAAGAAGTGCTGTAGCGTGAGATTAACGCGGCAGACGTCCCGGCTGAGGAGGTGGACGCACTTTGCTAGTTAGCTTAACGTTAGTGCCGCTGACTTTGATTCAAGGTAGCTGTTAGCTCGCTGCACTACTAGCCAGCTGTTGGCTACTTGGCTTGGCTGGCCCAACAAGTTAACTAAGTGATTAACTGCATGGAAGCATTCCGTATTTGAATTACTGAATGGTGATCAGTGTTAGGGGTTTTTACAGAGAGTGGGATCAGACGACAACAAGTCGACACAGCGCGTTGTAGTGAACATTATTACCGCTAACCTCAACGTTAGCTAGTGCAGTAACGCTAGCTAAGTTGGGATCCTGAAGTCTCGCCCATTTTTTGGATCCTGCCCCAGCTATTGGCTAAGGGCTAATCAACAGCCAACTAGTCTGGTTTTCAGGTCCGATTGGTACTACGATGGAAAGTCTAACGTTGAGTGATATCGAGCAGAAATATTACTCGGATTTGTTCGTTTACTGCGACACGGACAACACCAAAAAAGTGGCTTCCAATGGGAGAGTTCTTGACCTTTTCCGGGCGGCCCAGCTACCCAGCGAAGTTGTCCTGCAGGTAAGCTAGCGTTAGCCAGTGTTGTCATCAGACTGTGAAACCTTGCTGATTGGTATTTTACAAACTTGCCCGGCTGTGAGAGCTGACCTGTCATCAAGTAAAGCTATGCTTCGCCCTGGTGGTTAGCAATGCTGCGCAGCAAGAGAGACACACCTTCTTCTGGCTAATGTTAGCCTTAGCCAAAGAGAGTGGGCAGCCAAGTCACATACTTAACCTCAGCCGGGAGATTTGGCTCAAAAAATTAACATCTTATACATATAGCAGAGACTGGTATGTCTGCTCTCCAATGGTCTTTTTGTGGACATGTGTTATACAGCGCCTGATGTAGGAAATCATGTCCTCATCAGCCCTTTGCCTCAGACTGCTGTCCTCTGTTTCCTGTCTTCTCATTCCATTAAAATCTGTCATTTTGTTCGCCACTGGGTTGAGCTGACACGATGGAAACGTAGACCCAATGTCACAGTATATAATGTCATTTAGAAAAGTTGTTAGCAACCTGAACTGTCTCTCAATTGCGTCACAATTTTCATTTTCACTGAGAAAACATGTTAAAATCAAGATGATGTGCTGTTTTAAAAATAAAAATATTTATTTATTTATTTTTAGCAAAAAACATATTTTCTTACGTTTGGAGAACAAGATTTGTAGGCCAGGGCATCTCTGCAGCACCACAGTACCCCATTATAATGCTGTTTTGTCACATATTTTTCCCTTATCCAAAGAATGCAGCTTCTGTGATTTGGATATTGCACTTGTCCATGTTTTGACAATGACATAATGTTTGGTAACTCTCAGAGACCAGCAGCAATTGAAAACAAGGTGAAAGGTTAAAAACAAAAGTAGAAGGATAGCAAACAAGAATGAAAGTATAAAAACAAGAACAAAATGATAAAAAATAGGAATAAAGAATAAAACCTGAAGAAAATCAAATAGCAGTATGAGGTACCATGTATCTACTGTTTATAATACATGATGAGACAGTGCAAACTGTGCAGTATAAAAGGGTTTATACTGCACAGTTTATATTTAAAAACAATGCTGAGACATGGATTGTATATTACACATGTATATTTATACTATGTAATAAAGTGTGTAGTGCATTAGCCGCAGTTACAACAACAGTCTTCAGTCCTCAACAGCTAGGGGAGAGGCTGCTCTTCAGTCTGTTAGAGCATCTTCTGTCTTACTATTTTGTCATTGTGTTCACCACTGGGTTGAGCTGACATGGTGGAAATGCAGACCTGAATGTCACAGTGTCCACTTGTCTAATGCAGTTTATAAAAGTTGCCACCTAACCTAAACTGTCTCAACAATACATGGCTGAGGAATGTTGTATCATTCAGCACCACATTCCACCCTTCAGACAGAACTTGTATGTATTCACTTGCTTCTGGCTGGATTATAGTGTTGCTGCGGTTACATGGACAGTATTTCCTCAACCTGATTCCAATCCATCTGATTAGAGATTTCAACATAACTGTTTACATGGATTCTTAATGAAGTGATCCAGCAGGCGTTTACATGCCCCAACCCATTTAACCAGAATACAACTTTTATGATATGCACAAAGTGCTCCTAACCCGCTGTAACCTGTCTAATGTTTTGGAAATATACCAGAAGAGAACGTCAGTGTTCACTCTGCAGGCAAAAGTGGCCCAATTCTGATTTGTTTTTGCTTATATGTGACTCAGATCTGTTTTTTTTCCATAATGGTGTGAACAGCACAAATCACATGGAATGTGATCTTTTCATCTCTGAGTTGGGACTCTTTCATATGTGGTAGGAAATCAGATATAAGTCTGATTTTTTTTTTTTTGCAATACAACCTCAGTGTGAACAGTCGTACTGGAATTCATGTTACTTTGACGTTACTCGCTCTCCTGGAGTGTCTTGCTGTGAGACACTTGTGGAGACAGATGTAGTTAAAAATAGCCCCGTGACAGCCTGAAATTTTGGGTGAAATCTGTCTCTGTGAAGCCCTTGCACGTCACAGTCCCACTACTTCTAGCTCCGCCTCCACCTCCACGCAATCCGCTGTACAGAAGCAGCAGCCATTGCTCCACAAAAAGCCATAATTAAAAATATGGTTCTCCTCGTCCTCACTATCATCTACTCACTAACATCTACAACTTTGCTGGCTTGCACTGCACATCAACTTATAAATTAAACCATAAATGTTGACTTCACTTACCTCTAAGTTTGTTCCTGTACGGCAGTGTGCCGCTTGTCCGTCAATCAATTGATCAATCAAATTTTATTTAAATGGCCCAAAATCACAAATCACAATTTGCCTCGGGGCTTTACATTCTGTACTGTGAGTAGATCTGAGAACTGTAGAGTGAGTAAGCGTCTGTTTATGAGTCGTAAGAAATCATCAATGATCTTGTAGAAGGAGTAGACTTTTAAATTGCATAATATGTTAATGGAGTCTGGCAGGCAGTCACTGAACTCCTACTCCGACTCTGGTTTGGTTGAATTAAATCATTAATTCACCGTGTTAAAAGAGTGCAAAGAGTCTCACTCTGCAGGCTGTTTAGCTCTCACTCCTCACCCAGCTCAGAGCACTCGTGGTCCAACAGAGTGGGTGTGTACTGTGCCGCTGGATGAGAGCGTGTTACGGAGCAATGGCTGTCGCTCTGCAGGCCATTACATTAGCAAAATTTAATAACAAATATTGCCCCAAAAAACGCCCCCCAAAAGAAACACCCGGTGATGGATTAAGCCCATCATCAATAAATTCTTCCAGTCACCCAACCCTGCAGTGTAGGACCTGTTGTTGCTTGTTATTGTCAGATTGCAAGGTTGTCTTCATTCCTGCAGCCTGCCTGAGCTTCCTCCAGTCTGAGGCGGGGGGAAACAACTCGCTTCAACCATAGACTGTTTATCAAACAGGATTTCAACCTATTTTATATACTGTCTGTGGCTCCAAGTTGTTGTTTGGACTACAGCACTCATTTCAGACGTGCAGTTGTTACATATTGCTCCTTTAAATTAAACCCCAACTACTGTACTTTGATAATCTTTTTGAGTAATTTTTTAAGAGAAAGTGGCCTAATACTCTGATATCAGCTTCTCAAATGTCATTTTCTGGTTTCTTTACTCCTCGATGAAAGTAAACTGAATATCTTTGTGGACAAAACAAGACAGTTGAGGATGTTGATGGCTTTGGGATATGGTAATATATGGCAACAGTTCTCACCATTTTTAGACCTTTTATTGACCAAACAACTAATCGATTAATAGAAAAAAATGTATTGATGAATCGATAATGAAAATAATTGCATTGCTGCATTAGCTGCAGCTCTAGTTTACTCTACCCCTCTCATCCTGACTGTAAATTCCTTGTGATCACCCTGGATTTGGCCAGTCTTTTCTAACCAAGGTGGTTGCATTAAGCGTTTTTATTCTGATTGGGCTATTATTCAGATTATCAGTGGAATATAGATCCTTGTAAACACAGCTAACGCCACCCAACCTAAACTCTCAACAATATACGACCGGGGAATGGTGAGTCATTCGAGACTACAATCTAGTCTTTACACAGACCTCGTAAATACAGATATACTTGCCTCTGGTCAGATTATAGTATTCATGTGATGGTCACACCAACCATGCTACCATCAGGACTGTCCCTGCTCTGTCTGCTAACTGTGAGTTTTGAGCAGCCAGTTAAAGTGCTGCAGCCTGTTTTGTGACTCCAGGTCTCTCAGCAGGCCAATATTTGCAGTTTGTGAGTCAGAATCCCTTTCAAGGTCAACAAGGGGAGCTGTGTGGTGGAAGAATTGGGCAGTGTTGTAATCCAACTACTTTCAAAATGTAGACTGTGGTGGCCTGTGAGACACATACAGCTACAGTGTCATGTTGTAACAGGCTGAGGAAAGTCACTGGTGCTTTGAATCCACACATAACTCAGAATAAGTCCTTTGTCAGCAAGAAAGGGATCAGTCAGCTGTGGCGGGCTCTCAGTTCTGAAGGACTCACACATGAGGAGTCATCCTAATGTTATCAAGTTTAACTCCCTGGGTGTTGATGGTCGGCAGGGTTATGGCGTCCATATATTAATCATCTAACCACACTATACATTATACACGCTCACCAAAAAAATTGCATAATCTTGGATGTGGGTTCTGCCTGATCTACCATTTTGGACAAAGCCTGTTCAGCATGACGTCAAGTACAACAAATATGTGATAATCAGGCTTAGTAGTGGCGAGACCCACTGAACATCTGCCAGTGAATGAACAGAGTAAATAAGACTATTGCTTGTGCTGTTTTGTGATTTAAAACATGTAAACTGCGTCACATTAAGTCAGTAAAACTTTGAAGAACTTAAAGCTACTACAAGAAATGTTAATATTTTTTTGGATTTTATATGCCCCTGTGGAAAAAACGGTCATGTTTCCACCATACTGACCACAAAATGTAATGTCAAAAATAAAATGAACTAAACAAAAATCTCTTGCTTCTTTTTATAATAACTATATAACATAACTATTATAATAACTTCAATATATGTAATATGCTATAATTATATATACACCAAAATGCTGTACACAACAGTATTATTGCTTTATTGTATTATTTAATGCTAATATTGCCTCTTCTCTTCTCTTCTCTTCTCTTCTCTTCTCTTCTCTTCTCTTCTCTTCTTAATGGTTAATGTCAGAGTTTCACATGAATACGATGTTGTTAACCGTTCCTCCTTATCCTTTTGTGTGGGTTTTAGATCACAGAGTTATGTGGAGCCACTCGGCTGGGTCACTTCGGGCGGAGTCAGTTCTACATCGCTCTGAAGCTCATTGCCATTGCTCAGTCCGGGCTGCCCCTGAGGGTGGAGAGCCTCAACTCGGGTGAGTCCACCACTCCAAACCTGCTCTCACAAAAGAAAGAACAGATTCTCATTCAGTAGTATCATATAAAAGATACCAGGTTCTCAGACACTGGACTTCTCTGTTGAACACAAAGATTTTTGTGTATTCAGAGGGGTCAAAATCATGGTTTTATCTTTAGAAATCATAGTTTTATGATTTTGAGGAGGTCATAGGACAGAATATGACTTTTAGTTTAAGGTCACGGAGAATGTAATAGTGTTCTAACTGGGAGTAACATTAAAAGGAATGTAAAAATACTTTAAAAAATACTTTAAATGCTTTTTATTCTGTGTGCTGGATGAGGTTCTTATCCATAGTTAGTGTATTAGCTGCAGTAGATGGTGCCCCCAATTGTGAGAAGCAGCAAGAGAACCAGCGAGGAACCTCAGCAATGTACTGCTGTGGACAGGGTCAGCAGCAAAATGTATTTTAGTCAGCTTAAAAAACAGTACCAATTGAATCCAAATCTCATAGACGCAAAGTCCAGTTTAAAAACTAGACAGTACATATAATTAATTACAAGACAATAAGCACAATACAAAGTCTTGATTAAAAAATATATTAATACCTTACATATTAACAACCATACCATTGTCTTCACAGCTCTGATTGGTACCGTGTAGTGCTAAATCTTATGTTAGACAACCGCAAGTTTATTTCATTCTCAGTCATTTATCCAGCATAGAAATTTGTGCATGAAGTTTCTTAAGACAGGTTAAAAGTATTTACTCCTGCAGACACAAACACTTTACTTGCCCTGCGACACATACTAAACTTGTGCATCAGTTTAAGTGTACGCTACGTTTAGAATATTTTCATTGCTCCACCTTCCTGTCACAGTTTTTTTTTTTTTCCCAAACAGGGAACCGCCATTATATAAACCAAATATGTCTCTCTACGAAGCAACCAGACTCCTCAAGTAAAAACAATGATTTTACCTCACAGACTAGAACACAGGCGTTGCTGGTCTGTTGCTGCCTCAGTTGGTTAATTTTTTCATGTTATTGTATGACTTCAATGAATTTGAGTCAACCTTGTAAAACACAGCGGCACATTGCTTAGCTTTTTGTAGTAGTACTTCTCCTCTCTGGGAACATGTTGACCGTCATCTACTGTAGGTAATAAACTGACTATAGGTCAGCACCTCATACAGCCCCACTTCTAATAATCTGAAGTGTAGAGTTGGCAGTTTGATCCCTGCCTCTTTCTGTCCACATGCCAGAGTGCCCTCGAACTGCAAATTGCTCATTACGTGTTTGTATGGGAAAATATTGATTACTTTACACAAAAATATTATCAGAAACTATATATTTTATGCCAGCCATTTTGCACAGTTTGTGTCAGTAGCCCAGTGCTTGTGCTAGCAGGTGCTTGACAGTAAGAGCTGTTTTTACTAGCTTTCTATTTATCTAGACTAAACAGAGTTTGTCATCTAAGCCCGTCTGGGGTTTAACTGCAAAAGTGCATTTTTCTGTTTGTCTTTGCCGTGACTGAAGATGTCACAGTCACCCACTGCAAGTTGTGTTGTCTTTTGCCTGAAATATTGCAACATGAAGTTGTTGAAATCATTTCATAATTTTATTTAAATAATATAAGGAAGCACAGAGGCCACTTCCTCATAGCAAAATGGACGTGATGTACAGAGAGATCCTTATTAGATTTGGGGACGTTTGAACCTTTCCAGTTTAAAGATACGGCTGTGTTATAAGTAGATACAGCAAGTTAAAAATGTTTGTTTTCTTACATGTGGAATATGAGTATGGCACAGTGTTGATTCAGTTGCTGTGTGCTTTCTAGGAGACAGTCCATGGCTCATATTTGTTCGATGTATTCTGCTACATGCAGTCAGTTCTTTTTGGCTGCCACATTGGATCTTTCAATTCAGAAGGGGTCAGCAATAGTTTGGACTCATTTTTAGTGGGTTATAGGACTGCAACTAATCATTTTCATATCGATTAATCCAATAATTATTTTTGTTCCATGTAGTGCAGCAGAGCAGCAGCACCCTGACTCTGTTTGACCTGAATGGAACTGGACTTTAATTAGTATTTCTGGTAACGCCTGTGTTTACTACTTCCTGTCGAAGTGGTTGTTGTGAAAAAGGTCTGTTGCTTGTTTTGTCAGACCAACCGTTCAAAACAAAAAGGCATTTGATTTACTGTCATATGTGGTGAAGACAAACAGCAACTGGAACTCAAATATTTTGCGTTTTTGCTGGAAAAAATGACTCAAACTATTGATAACTTATTATGATTAAAAGCTGGCAGTCAACTTTTATATCAGTACCATATCAGCATAAAAAAATCTACTACTACAGTGGTTGCAGCATCTGCCAACTGCACTCCCACTTGATTATGGCTAATTATGACAATTCAATACAACATGCATCTCCTGTGTTTCCGTCCCTGCTCAGTGAGCTTTTAATCAGCTGGATAAAGAGATAAGAAGAACACTGCCGGAGAACAGCTTCAAATTACAAATCACTGTCTTATCTTATTCACGGACCAATCATTTCTGCGTATTTTAAGCTTGATCTCTGTTTTAAATGCTCTACATCTTACATTTGTTTGTCATATGTCTGTTTTACTAATTTTTACTGTGTTTTTAAGAATCGGATTGGGCTGTTCAATATGAAGATTTGACTATTCGTTCCTATACTGTTACATCAACCTCCATGAGGGGGTTTACCCTACCTCATGTTGTAATGCATGTCTTTGTCCTCTGTGATGTGAAAACATCAGATTTCACCACACTTAGATCAGGTAAAAGTGTGCGTCCTGCCCATAGTTCAGATATAAAATCCCAGAGCGTTGCGGAGCTCCTGTCAGGCTGCTGTTAGCCCACTATCTGGCATCACCTGCATTCCATTTCTACCAGTCTTGTCCACTTCCATCACAGTTAGTTTGGTCATTTGTGGTGACTTTGACTCAATTTGTAAAGTTAACAGTCTGCCATGTTGTTGCATTGCTCTATGTACAATGACGTAATTTTAAAAATAAAAAAAAAAGCCGAAACTTGTTTACCAACCACTTTATAAATAAGAATGCCAGCTAATATACAAATATATGATGAATTTATATTTCCTCAATGAAATATCATCCATGTGGATTTTTTTTTATTCTGGCGTTCAATATTATATATATATGTGTATATAATAATGTATATATTATACATATATATAAAATAATGTATATACTGTATTATACATATATATAAAATAATGACAAATAAGACAATATTAAAGGAAAATGCACCATTTACTGCAGCAGCAGTATCTTCAATAGACCAGCATTCAGTGTGTGTTCTATTTTGAGAAAGCAGCCTGACTCTTTCTGAAAGGGATCCTCTCATACTGTTGTTCTCATTATACAGCTGTCACTTTCTCCACAAACAACAATGAACCACAGCCCATTTTTAACAAGTTCATGCTCTTACTCTATGCATTCTGGGAAATGAAGGCAGTCAATAACTGAAGTAGAAGGACACGAGGCAGGATAAAGGCAAAGAAAGCAAACTTATCAGCAAAAAATAACTAATGAAATCCACTTAACATCACAGCTTGATCACCCTGACAATTATAGTGCTGTGGGAAGTGATTCTTCGGTCATTAAAGCACCTGAGAATCAATATAAAACAAATCTGTCCTCTAATCCTGTGAATGGATTTCTGTCTCTGCAGTCAAAGATCTGCCACTGCCCAGGTTCGTGGTGGGAAAGAATGAGGCGGAGGCGAGGCACGCAGCACTATACCAGGACACAGACAGTCAGGGGTTGTACCCCGCCTCTGCCACCGCAGTAATACCCAGACCACCAGGCAGGGGTCTCCAGAACAAGAAGGGTCCCCCGTCATCCACTTCACTTCCTGTCCATGAGGTTATCCAGCCCCTGGCACCCAGCATAGAACCACAGGTCAGTAAATGACACTTATCTTACATACTGTTTGTACTTAATGTTTTTTATCAGTGTGTGTCTTCGCTCCTTTTCTTACAGTTACCTACCCACTGATATAAAAACACATTTATATACATACTGTCAATAAATAAAGGTATTGGGTTATTGATAAGGTTTAAAGACAAATGTGCTGGCTTTTCCTAAAATAAGTCCAACAGTAACCATTAAATATGGACTGTTTGGGCTATTATCTATTTTTTACACATTTTATTTCCTCCTACAGCTAAACCTTGCTGTTACTAGAGATGTGTCGCTGGAATACTGATGAGTTTCCTGTGGTATTTTGAGTACTTTTAGCTCACATTACTATCTTAAGTTTTCTGCTGCTGACTTTTCCTCGCTGAAACCAGCAGTGTGTTGCCTGTCAGTTATGTAAACCTCTTCCTCGAGTCGTATCTGTTGTGAAGTGTTCATTCACTGGTTGCTTGAACATGTCATATCTGTGATGATCAGATAAAAAATTCTTTGAAGTACTATTTGTTGGCCTGTACTTGGCTCAGATGTGGTATGTTTGAGATGGAAATCTCATAGTGTTTGAGATCAGATCTGAAAGTTAATACCCATAACATGTGAAACCATAATAAGACTGCAAACTTCTGTTTCTTCGTTGCCAAATTAAGATTTTAAAAGATTGCATGTCTAGGGACATACATTGTCACTGAATTCTGACTGAACATGCTTACTGAATTAGTATACATATTTAATGTGCTCGATTTGATTTATATGTGTTGCCAGCCCGAACCGACGTCCCCAGTTGTATCCCCTCACCAGTCTCCCCCCACCTCCCCTCACTCATGGAGGAAACACAAGCGGCAGCACAGTGGAGGAAACGCAGACAGACAGCCGGTGGTGGCTGCAACTGGAGCTGTGTGGACACAGTTCAGAGAACCACAAGCAGGTAACATCCACTGACTCATTACTGCTCAATAATATTTTTTACAGTAACGCCGTGTTCACACTATGGTGATTTAGTTCATATGGAAGCATCTTGTGTTAAAGTGGAGCTGCAATGATTAGTTGATAGACTGACAATCAATCAATCAGTCCTTTTAAGTAAATGTTGATTGCATTGTGTTATGACTATAGAATAATGACACCATCTGCGTTTATAAGGTCCCCTGTAAGCCCTTTGATTTGCTAGGAGCAGACAAATGAAATCAAAGATTTTTCCTGGGAAAATGATGTCTCCATGAGAGGCTAAATTTCTGGATAAATTCACACTTTTTCTCTAAATGTTCTCTTCTAACGTTACTCTCCCCTCCCCCTCGGTGTCGATTTCTGCTGATGTGAAGAAATACAATTATTCAAATTATGTTATTATTAGGTAATGCACATCATTACAGTAGCTTATGCATGGTCAGGTGCTCATGCTCAGGTGGTTAAAAAAGTTCTCAGCTCAGACACAAGTCTCATTCACTCATTGATGATTTGTTCTTGCTTAACATAACTTGCACTAAATCTGAAATATTTCCAAACAGTAGATGATGATCAGTTTTGAAGATCTGGCTCTTTGCCTTCTGCTCCAGACATTTGATTTTCATTTTGCCTGTCTGATCTCTGCTGTGTATTACTCTTCTACTCTGGACTGCAGACTTAACATCCAGGAAGTTTTAAACAGGCTGCCTCTGCAGGGTGGCTGGCTTCATATGATATGCAGCAGAGTTTTCTATAAGTGGAGTAGCACATTTTAAACATCAATATCACAACACAGCTTAATCTTCATTTAATTTTAGAAAGCCAAAATTGCTTTTGCGATTAATATTTGATTAATTGTGCAGCCCTAATGTCAAGATGTGTTCCCCCATCAGATAAGGTGTAGCAGAGGAAGGTAAGGAGGAACTCATTGATTGGGAAACGGATTTTGTCGACCTGTTATCTTTGCCACAGGGACACAGTGCTACTTGGAAAAGCTGGGGGTTTAAAAGTTGTTTGTTCCAACTTCCAACTTTAAAGATAAAAAGGCCAAAATTCTGTGCTGTCAGT
>JAJHUR010140554.1:986-75019 GCA_027495735.1 Lutjanus campechanus | reverse complement strand
CGATTTCTGCTGATGTGAAGAAATACAATTATTCAAATTATGTTATTATTAGGTAATGCACATCATTACAGTAGCTTATGCATGGTCAGGTGCTCATGCTCAGGTGGTTAAAAAAGTTCTCAGCTCAGACACAAGTCTCATTCACTCATTGATGATTTGTTCTTGCTTAACATAACTTGCACTAAATCTGAAATATTTCCAAACAGTAGATGATGATCAGTTTTGAAGATCTGGCTCTTTGCCTTCTGCTCCAGACATTTGATTTTCATTTTGCCTGTCTGATCTCTGCTGTGTATTACTCTTCTACTCTGGACTGCAGACTTAACATCCAGGAAGTTTTAAACGGGCTGCCTCTGCAGGGTGGCTGGCTTCATATGATATGCAGCAGAGTTTTCTATAAGTGGAGTAGCACATTTTAAACATCAATATCACAACACAGCTTAATCTTCATTTAATTTTAGAAAGCCAAAATTGCTTTTGCGATTAATATTTGATTAATTGTGCAGCCCTAATGTCAAGATGTGTTCCCCCATCAGATAAGGTGTAGCAGAGGAAGGTAAGGAGGAACTCATTGATTGGGAAACGGATTTTGTCGACCTGTTATCTTTGCCACAGGGACACAGTGCTACTTGGAAAAGCTGGGGGTTTAAAAGTTGTTTGTTCCAACTTCCAACTTTAAAGATAAAAAGGCCAAAATTCTGTGCTGTCAGTTTCTCCAGTGGCTCAAATTTCTTCCTTTTCTCTGTTTCATATCACTGCAAACTGGTTATTGATGGATTTGACTGGTCAGACAAAACAAGACATTGGAACAATCTTAACTATTTTCTTAATTGAGAAAATAGCCAACAGATTAACTGATACTGAAAATAAATGTTTGCAGGCCTCAATAACAAGTCAGTAGAAATAAACCACAAGGTGAATGATAATGGCTCATGTTTTTGGAGAGTGAAGCGTCATCTAAAGCTGAAAAGAGTAAATGGAATTTCTTTAATAGGATAACACAAACCAGCTATCATATTTTGATGACTATAGCAAAGAAGAGGCAGTTTCACTGTTTGTGGGCTGCCGGTGATGATTACAACAAGCAAAATGAAAGTATGAGCGACTTGGCAGAAAAGTCTATCAGTGGTGAGTTTGGTCAGACAGAGTCAGCAGCACAGAGCATATTGGTTTTGTTTGTGTTACTTCCTGCAGCTTGTACATAAATGATGTTTGCTGAGAGTGGCAGTTACTCCTGTTAGTCATTAGGGGAACAAAGGGGACATCACGTGATCTGTGCTGTGCTTTCATCAGCACAAAATCTGGTGGAAATATTACAAAAGAAGTAGTATGAAAATGATCATTTCTAAAGTCGCAAAGATTAATTGATAAATTGATGGACAGAAAATTAATCTGCAGATATTTTGATGATCTTTTAATTGTTTGAGTGTTTTTAAGCAAAAATACCAAACATTTAGTTTATTCCAGCTTCTTAAATGTCAGGGTTTTTAGGTAGTAAACTGAATGTCTTTGTGTTGCTGGACTGACAACAACAACCTAGAGAAATGGGTCACTTTTGGGCGGTGGTCAGTTAATTTATGAAGAATTTATCAATTTACTGAGAAAATAATCATTAGTTGCAGCCTTAATCCTTTCCTAATAAGACTTTTTTGTGCATTATGGGGTGTCACTGTATGCTTCACTCTCCTCCTTCCTTCAGGTCCAGTCCCCGGCGAAGGAATGTGGCCGTCCCACTCGCCTCCTCCTCCAAGTCAGGAAAGTTGGGTCAGTTTCACAGCAGACACCCCGCCATCCAGCGCACTCCCAGCAATGCATCCCTCGTCAGTCCAGGTAGGGCAGTGTTGCCCTTCGGTCTCTGTCTGAGTACTAAGGCTGGTCATTAGGACTCTGTTTCATCATTATCACTTTAAAATGTACAATGACGTTTAATGCAACATAAAACGGTTTAGTACTGTCAGATAACACCGTCAGTAATCACACAGCTGAAATGGGCTCTGTTGTGACAAATCGATAACAAAAAAATAAGCTTACATATTGCTGAGGCACACGTATAACATTGGGACACACATGTGACCTACAGGAGATGGGACAGTATGTCATCTCTATAGATTAGCAAGTTATGAGAATTACCACATGCAATATTGTGGCTGGGTTTATGATGATGGTGAACATTGTCCGCTTCTTTAATCAGATGAAAAGGCGCCGCAAGGCACTGCAAACATAAAACATGAGATATATATTTAAAAAAAACCACAGCTGTGCGTCAAACATGAGCCTGCATTTCATATCAGCGCTTTATCTGCAAGATTAAAACCAAGAAACTTGTGTGACATCACTCAGGCTAAGCAGAAAACTACGAAGGCCTCTGTACCCAGGCATCATGTTTATTTTTAGTTTCCTAGACAATAACAACAGCCATTAACCTATCGAACACCCTCAAGTGATTGGACGCTGCAGATGCCGGCTGTACTTACTGAGTCTGGGAAATCCAGTTTTCCTTATTGTGCACCTGCAACCTAGAATAACAGGCAAAACAATCTAAAGCTCACCTCACTTTTGTCCTTGGGGAAATTTTAATCTCAGCCTCATTCATTTCACTTCCAGCTGTTTGTGTTTTAGTTGATTCATTTGCTTGAAATTGTATAGTTTTTTAAGGTTTTGTTATTTTGGTCTTTATTGTTCTTTTCAACAGTTTTGTCTAAGTTTTTTCTTTTTTTTACTGCACTACATTGTAAATGACATGGTCGAATGAATGAATGAATGAATTTGTCAAATTTGACATTGTCATTCTGACAATACAATATAACTTAATAACAATAACAACATAAGATGAAGAAATTTATTATATAGCACCTTTCTAAACAAAGTTACAAAGTACTTTACTGTGAAAATATTAATAAAAGTTAGTAAATTTAAGAATCAAAACAAATACCATTAGTTAAGAAAAAGCCATAAGATTAAAAAAAATTGTTTTAAGAAGAGATTTAAGAGATTGCCTGCCTGTCAAAAGCCCAAATTTTTGGTATGATAAAAATATAGTCTTATGTTATGCCACACTTGCACCACATTTATAAGAATTTCTAACCGTTTAAAGTATTAATAGTTCAAACTATGTCCAGAAAGACTCATATGATACATACTGTGTAGCCACTGAAGAAACTCTGTAAATAGATAATAGATACTTAATAGTGTGTATTTCTTTTAACCAGTGTTGCTTTTTTAGATTTTCCTGTAAATGTCCCATGTGGTTTCCCATAGGAAAGCACAACGATACGAACAGTGGCCTCAGCAGCAACGACCAATGAGATCCAGCGACAGTCTAGTGGCTACGATGATCCGTGGAAGATCACGGATGAGCAGAGACAGTATTATATTAACCAGTTCAAAACCATCCAACCTGACCTCACCGGCTTCATACCTGGTAAGACGATACACACAAACACAAAACAAAAGAAGAAAAAAAAGGAGCATCATTTTAATCATGTGTTTCTCTGTGTTTAAGGTTCAGCTGCAAAAGAGTTCTTCACCAAATCAAAACTACCAATTTTAGAGTTGTCGCATATTTGGTGAGTCATCATCGTTCTGACAGTCACCATTTCTGCTGTTTGTTTAGTGTACCATGTAGATGTGTGAACCACCAGTGCAGCTAATAGTGGTGTTTTTAACCATTAAATGAAAAGCTAATCATCATAGGACAGGATGACAGTAAACATTTTCATGGACTGGGTGTTAACCAATCACAATTATTTTGTTTACAGTGCGTAATTAAGTGCTATTGATCTACAAGCTTGCGTTCTTTCTCACAATGTTGCACATATTTTGATATTTGATAGCAAATTGAGAAAATCAGCATTTCCTCATAAATGAGAACCTGTAGAAAGCAAAACCGAACCAGATGAAACAGTGTCTGATGATTGCAGACTTGTGTACCTGTTTATAGACAAAGAAAACAAATGAGGACTTGAACCAGGCTTTTTTAGTGTAAATGGATCCTCTTCTATGTACTGATGTCCACACAAGCATCTGAAGTGACATCTGAACCAGCAAGACCAGACTGAACTTTTAGATAATGAGGGAAAGATGAAGTCAGATGAAAAGGCAGCTGATCCATTGTGAAAAAGCTCTCCACTGTCATTGTGACACGTTTCGTCCAGATGGCAGGCTCACTGATGTCTAATGTGTATTTGAAGGGAGCTGTCAGACTTTGATAAAGACGGAGCCTTGACCCTGGATGAGTTCTGTGCTGCCTTCCACCTGGTCGTGGCCAGGAAGAACGGTTACGACCTCCCCGAGAAGCTGCCTGAGAGCCTGATGCCAAAGCTGATTGACCTGGATGACTCAGCAGGTACGCAGCCTCACTCTCTCGCTCTCTCTGGTGCTCCTTCCCCTGATTTCACGACCTCAGGCCTTGTAAAAACCTGTAAGGTATCTGCACTGCAGCAGGCAGAAACTGCATCGTGGTGAAGTTGTTGTTCATTTATAGATTTGTCTGGGGTGGTCTGACGGTACGTTTACGTCATCCACTCACCAACTAACTTCCACAATCAACTTTTTTATAAAGCTTTACTTTTTTTTAGCATAAAACTTGCCAAAACAGCAAAGCTAAACAACAGACATCATTGTTTTCTGAATTTTAAGAGAACTGTATTTTAAAGAGAATAGCATCACATTAGACACTATGTGTCTGTGTTGGTGGTTTTAAATTCCATGCAAATTGTTTTAGCCATGGGTTGCCAAATATAATGCCTTTTGCCCCTGGTGTTTACTAGTGGTGCAAACCATAAATGTGGATGTAATGTGCCATCAAAGCCGAAAACCACATGCTAAATGAAGTCAAGCAGTATTCATTGGCAATCATCCCTATAATCAGTTTGTGTTTCCAGAAATTTTGAAGCGAGCCTTTGTAAATTTTGCTAAAGAGTGAATACTTTGTCCACAGATGGAAAGAAGAGTCATAAAGTCTCTGAACAGATTCAGTAATGTCTGTTGCGTAGTAGTATCTACCTTTTAAAGCATTAGCCAGTAGGGGTGTCACAATACAAGAAATTTAGTAGTAAATACACCAACACCAGTGAAATTCCAGACGTCCGGACGTTTGGGAGAAATTTTGTGTGATCAGAGACTTTGAATATTTCACTGTCAGTGACTTTGCTACTCGTCAAAAAGCGGCAAGTTAGGTTTGTTGCCACTGTGGAAAAGTATCGACAGTTGCAGGCGTACAGGTGCTGCGGCAATTGAGAACACAAATGAGTGACTGTGTATGTGGGTCGCGCAGGACTTATCTTAACGGGTCCGGGTGGGTGCGGCTTTGTTAAAGGATAAAGACTGTAATTTCTTCTTTTATAAGTTCGAAAGTCTTTCTAATACCCGTATTAGAATTTTGGTTAATATTATTGTTTCCCCTGAAAGTTCAACCATAAAAACAATAACGAGAATATTATGTGCAACTTTCTGAACAAAGAAGCCTCAAAATACTTGTGAAAGTTGCATTTCTCAGATCATTTATGTATTTGTAATATTTGTGTCTCGCTAACCTGTGTCTAAACTTTCGTATTCAGAGGTCCCAGAGCCGACTGCTGACGTTGGATACTCGGGCTCCCCAGTGGAGGTCACCCCCAACAAATCTCCCTCCATGCCTTCACTCAACCAGGCCTGGCCAGAGATGAACCAGAGCAATGAGGTTCCAGCATTCACACAACAGCACACATGAACACTGATTGTATTTTCACACATACTGTAAGCCCCGTGTTTGTTTGCTTTTGCCGTGTTTGCATTTGTTTCATCATAATTAATTGCTCCGGGTTAATTAGATGAAGTTGCTTTTTCTTTATCCATCCATCATGATTTGATTATCACTTCATCCTCTTCATTATCAAACATAATTACTGATAATTCAGCACCTCTTCTCACCTCTCGGACTGTGGTGGTAGCAGCCCGCTGTGCTGTATGAAAGTCAGCGGTGTCTGTTTTTGTTTCCGTGCCCGCTGATGATGTCGCATCACCATGTCGTCTGCCGATGACAGGTGATGTCGTGTCACAGTCGAGGCTCAGGCTGATGATGTAAATGTGTGATGTCACTGCACTGGCTGACTGACATGTTTTTTCTCACTGTCTGTCTGTCTCCTGCAGCAGTGGGAGACGTTTAGCGAGCGCTCCTCCAGCTCACAAACTCTGACCCAATTTGACTCTAACATTGCACCAGCTGACCCTGTAAGTCAATCACTTAGTATGCATGGTTTCACCATTAATGGACAGACATTAACCCTCTCTGGATCTCTCTGCCTCTCTCTTTCTGTCTCTCTCTCTCTCTCTGTCTCTCTCTATGTCTCTCACTCTTTGCATGATATTCTTTCAAAGTGCAGTCTGCTGCGTCAGCAGTGGTCAGTGTGTGTTGTGATTTGGCTGGCTTAGCTTCTATTGGACATCACCTTTTTTCAACAGTGACATCCACCAATCACTAGTGCATTTGCAGACTGTGACAGATACATTTTTCCATATGTGGTCAAAGCTGTAAGTACTTACAATTGTGTAAAAGTATGTGGTGCTTTGTCATTTACTTTTAAACTGTCCTTTGTGAATTTGTATTTGTCCCTCAAGCAGAATTTTATTTCTGTACAACAGTAATTGGCTCATGAAAAACTCTGCGCAATTAGTCTGGCGAAAAGTGCAGTATTGACTACCATAATTTGGCTTATTGCAAGAGTCTGCATCTTTTTAAATTGCTTTTAGATGTACTGAAATTCTGGGCAGAAAACCCAGCAAAAATCACCAAGCAGAACCTGAACAGTGACATAAAACGTACTAGAGGTGAGGAAAAAATCGATTCTTGACCGCAAGTGCATCAGATGCGTTGTCACTCACACGTCTCATGCAACAGAAAAGCTCTCATTTTAGTCCATGCAGCTGTCTGCTCCAGCTGTGTGTGTCTCATCCTGCTGCATGTGATGGGTGTGAGCGCGACCAAAAGCGTTTATTTAGACTTCCAAGTCTGTTAGGGTTTTTCAATAATAGGCACATAAATGTAAGGCTGGTACCCAGTAAAAAGGCACTGAAAATGTATTTGAACTACATTTTGCTACCTGGGTGCAGCAGAGCGAGCTTCAGAGCCAGAGAGCAGCTCTCTGCTCTAGTGTAATCCCACACTCTTCCTTCACTTTACCTAGCAGCCGAAAAGCAAGACACAGGAACTTTTTGAACTTTTTCTGCAGTGTTTTTGTGGACAAACAGTACATTTACTTCCACTCGACAACCCTACTGTTGAACTGTAATCCCTGTTTTTCCTGAGCACAGCCACCAACACTCTTTTTTCCCTTCTCTCTCTTGCTTATCCACACCCACTGTATGCACAAACTGCTGTGCGAATTAACGGAAAAAGAGATCACAAATATTGACACATATCTAAGGAAAACTGCATATTGCATAGAAAGTTTGGCTGCTCATTTGCCGCTGTGTGCACATAGTGGAGCCTGTATATACAGATGCTTCAGCGTGGCGTGAACGTTAGTGTCATGTGATGCTCATGTGATATTTGTGGTCCAGATGAGGGGTCAGATGCATCACTGTGACATTTGTGAACTGATGCAGGATCATGTCTGCACATTTTCTAAATGTTAGTTAAAAATGTAAAGTCAATAGAACAAAAAGGTGAAACTCAACTCTGAGGACAGTGCAGCACGCCCCAGACAGCCAGCTCGTACACGCTACAGTTATCTTGTCGTTCATCTTTTTAAAAAACAGCCAAATGAGACTGGCTTGCCAACACGCACTGCAGCATTAAACAACTTAAACCAGTTGGTGAAGAAAATAACTCTCTGCTCAGCCTGTTTCACCTCAAAAACCCTCTAATTTTGTTATTCTCATACAGGCCGGAGTCTGGATTATGCTTTCAAGTTAATTAGTTCATTATTAATGCTGTTAACTCTTTAAAGTAGAATCTTTGTCACTTACTTTTTTTCAGTGAAACTGGAGCAAGAGACTAAAAATTGTGCCCCCTTTTCTTTTAATTCAAGAATCGATTCTTAATCAAATTTGACACCAAAGAAATGGAATCAAATCAAAGTTTGAGATTCCTTAAGATTGCCACAATTTTTTCTTTTTATCAGTATTTTCCTGAAAGGGTGAAACATGCACAGAGGTTCACACAGTGGTGAAAAATAGAAGTCCTGCACTGAAAATGCATAATGCAGAAAAGTGGCTCCTGTGAGTGTCATATTGTTGAATAATTTCTTGATTTTGGAGGCCCCTGTGGACAAAGTCAGTTGTCTTTTTTCCACCACCATAACCACAAAATATAATGTCAAAAATAAAATTATTTAAATGAAAATCAACTCCTGCTTCTTTTTAACTGGCTAAGGTACTACTCACTGAAACTTTGAGAAACAGTAAACACAGGCTTGTTTTCTCTGATTTCAAGGAGAAACCGACATCAAGAATAACTACATAGAAATAGCCGATCGCTTTTTTGCCATTGTGTTTGCCTATGTAGCTCATAGCGGCATTAGTGTTAAATTGAGTCTTAACCTGTGAAGTAAACAGTAACCCAAGATGCCAAAAAAGCAATGAAGTGGAGTAAAAAAGTACCATCAAATGGAAATACTCAAGTAAAGTACAAGTACCTGAAATTTGTGCATAGGTACAGTATTTGTGCAGAGTAAACAAAATGATCTTTTAATTTGAATATTCAGAAAAAGTTATTACATAC
Source organism: Lutjanus campechanus (assembly GCA_027495735.1). NCBI lineage: Eukaryota > Metazoa > Chordata > Actinopteri > Lutjaniformes > Lutjanidae > Lutjanus > Lutjanus campechanus. The sequence continues at coordinate 66,318 of JAJHUR010140554.1, read as the reverse complement.
TGATTTTGTCAGTATTATACACGTCTTCTCTTGAAATAAGGACAGTAGAAGATGGTGAAAATGGGTCAGCACCAATTCAAAAGCACTATGTGACTGAAGCAACCATAAAGTTGAGTCTTCACTTTGTTTGCATTTGATACACAAGACAGAGCTGTTATGTATCAAACTGAGTCAACAGACAGATGGAGGCAAAGTAAACTGAGAATCAACTGTTGTGGTCTACAAACATGCCTCCTTCTGTGAAACTTGTCTCCCTCCTCTCATAAATCTGTCTGTCTCACCTCCGGTCCCTTCATCTGTCCTTCAGGACACGGCCATCGTCCACCCAGTCCCCATCCGGATGACACCCAGTAAGATCCACATGCAGGAAATGGAGCTGAAGAGGACGGGCAGTGGTGAGATGACCTAAACTTTTCCATTGCTCATAAACTGTTTTTATTGATAACTGAATATGAGTTAAAGCTAATATGAAAACTTGTATAAAAACAATGATTTGAGTGACATACAAGTGCATATTAAACACCCCAGAATGTTGTGTCTTTTGCTGAGTTTATAGTGCAGGAGAGGTAATGACAGACCAAGAGGCTGCAATTTGTTATGAGTAAACAGAAACATGTGATTAAACATAACCAGTCTGGACTTTATTATTCATAATCAAGCAGTGGAAATGTTCAGTGGTTAGGCTTATTAGCAGTCTCTGAAGCTTCTCCCGGAAATATTTTGGGATTAATTATTAGTAGTAAGACTGCTAACAGTTTGTTTTCAGTTATTGTAGTCAATTTGCATAATAGGCTGCAGTAGACTGAACGCTTTTGTTTTTAAAACTTTTAGACCACAACCATCCTACCAGTCCACTGCTGGCTAAACCTCCCGAACTGTCTGAAGAACCCAAATTACCTGCCTCCATGAAGTTTGTAGCCGCCAACACTGTAGGTGAGTAAAGGGTGGGCTGCTGTGCCAAAGAGTCTACGCTTGAAAGAGAGCTCCACTGATTTACCATCGCAATCCTGTTTTAAAAAATGATCAAAATTCATATAGCAGCACCAGAGATGAAGTCTTATGTTGAATTCACGTGTTCCTTGGAAGATCCCAGTTCCTGCGTTGGGAACTTGTTCCAACTTCGTTACGTTCATCGTAATGTCAAATTGTGTCAAAGTTTATTGTAGCCAGAAATCACAAAGCATCTCTAAAAGTGTTGTACATAAAGTAAAAGTATAATGTACAACATTAGCAAAACATATTAAGATATATAGCAGTGAGACAAACTACTTTTTTTTTAATATTTAAAAAGAAAAGTAGAACACATTGATAAAAACCTCCTGTGCATTTATACCTGGATACAGATCAAAAAACATATACATATATAAAAACGTGTTATGGTACATACACATAACTATGCACATAAAAAACTGTAGTTAAGCTGGACGACTGCAGTTCATTACATAGGGCAAACTAAGTGAGGCTGAAGGCTGTTGCAAATAGATACGTTTTGAGTTTATTTTTGTTAGGGTCAACAGAGCCAGCCTCTCGAATTTAGATAGGAAGACAATTCCAGAGGAGAGAAGCCTGGTAAGAAAAAGCTCTGCCAGCAAATGATAGTTTTTTATTTTATTTTTAGAAGTGTCAGATTGTTCTAGAGCCCCAACACGTACATGAGGACTGACTAACGATGATTAGTAGGATGGTGCAAGTCTGTGTAATATTTTACAGGTTAAAAGTAGGACCTTGAAATCGGATCTAACATGTACAGGGAGCCAGTGCAGTGAGATGAGTACAGAGGTGATATGATCAAACTTTCCATTCTTGGCTAACATTCTGGCAGCAGTGTTTTGTACAAGTTGTAGTTCAACAGCTGATTTAGGTCGGGCACAGTGTAGGGTGTTTCGATATTCAAGTCTGGATGAGACAAATGCATGAACAAATGTTTCAGCATCAGTCATGGAAAGAATGGGATGGATCTGTCTTTGCTCTGTAATCTGTCAAACAAATTCAGAAACTTTGCAAAAAAATTAAGTCTGTTTACATCAGCTTGAGAAAAGTAAAGGAATAAAGTAAATTTGTTCCTCTTAATGTGATGTGATACACAAACCATGCACTAAGCTGTTCGTTTGTTTTTCTGCCATGCAGGAGATGGTTACAGCAGTTCGGACTCCTTCACCTCAGACCAGGAGCCAATTGCAAGACAAAGGTCAGTGGTTATCATGTAGTTCAATCAGGTTTATTTTCTGTTATTTTTGAGGTTTGTGTTGTTTTCTTACTTAATCACTGTTGTTTATGGCTGATACACTGTTATATCAGTAGTGTAAGAGGGTGTTACTCATCTAAGGTGGTTTGATCATTCAGATATGATATGAACATCTGACCATCTTTCCTCCTCTGTTCTAATAAATCACATTATAAATAGACTGAATAAAAATCTGTCCTGTCCATAACTCCAGAAACATAAATGTTTGTTTTCAGGTCCCAGTCGGGTACGTCTCCAGAGGCTCTGAAAGTGGTAGCACCCCCTCCACCTCCACCCCGACCCCACCCCTCTCACTCTCGCTCCTCGTCTCTCGACATGAACCGCACCTTCGCCGCCACAGCTGCACCTGGACAACCACAACCCTCTACGATAGCTTACCCGCCTGCTGTGCCTCCTCGACCACTTCCCACACAGGTAAGACAGACGGGGGAAAAAAAATAAAAAATAGTTCAGGAGCTCATATGTAACAAAGCAAGAGGTCTAACCTGTATCAGATCATCGTAAAACCTACATTAAGTGTGAACTGAAGGTCTTTGCCTCACGCCTACCTTCCTCTCTATAGACATCAGTACCACACACTGGGCATCGTGCAGAGGCAGAGGGTGCACCAGGTGGCGGAGCAGTGCTCACCACCACCTCCCCGCAGCAGATTCCCCAGCAGCCCAATTTCGCAGACTTCAGTCAGTTTCAGGCCTTCGCTGCGTCTGAACAGCCTTCCAGCCTGCCAGAGGTTGATATACACAGTGAGCCTGGACAGGTAGGTTATTTCCTGCAGTGTGTGTATCTTTATTACACGTGTCTGCCATTTTATTGCTCTTCCTCACTCTGTCAAAATTCCTCTGTAGTATTACACTGTAAATGTCCCCTTTTTTCATGGTCACACAATCTGTTGCGCGTGAGAAAAATTACTAAGATAATACTCGTACTAAGTGTTGTGTCCACTGGTGGTCTGTAATTATGCTTCAGTATAAATAAAGATCCAATAATTTTATAGTTGATACCCAAAGGTTTCATTCTCTAGTTTAATAGTTCAGAATTTGATCATGTGTTTATTTGTGTCTACAGCCGGACAAGTCGTCAGAGGGAGCCGGCCCTTTGAGAACAGTCAAGAGTGACGGCCAAGCAGATGAGAGAACCTCCGTAACTGTCAACTCTGTAAGTTCACATCTTCTGAAAATGACTTTCTAATATCAACTAAATAGATGATGCCTATATACTTAATTCAGTACACATCTGAAAAATATCAGAAAAATGTGAGAATAATAACATTTTTATTAATATGACAAAGCTGAAGATTACTTATGGCAACTATTTTCAGTATCAATTAACCTGCTGATCATTTTCTTGATTCATTGATTGACTGTTTTGTCAATAAATTGGTGGTCGATTGATACAGGTTTTTCAATGGCCTACCAGTATTTAGAGAGCAGAGCAGCAGATGGCTGATACCAACATTTTATGCACATTACAATCTAATATACATGGATATCTTAGATTGATTATCAGTGTATCGCTATAAATGACAGAAAAAGTGAAAAATGCTCAACAGTTTCACAGAAAGTGACGTCTTCAAATTGCTTGTTTTGCCCTAACCCAAAGATGTTTAATATATGATCATATAAGACAAAGAAGAGAAGCGAATTCCCACATTTGAGATGCTGGTACCGGTGTTTTTGGAAATTGGCTCAAAATGCTTGTCAAATTCAAGTTTAGAATGCATCTTCTGTTGACTAATCAAGTAACCAACTCATCATTTCAGCACTAATTTGATAAGCATTAAGTTTCAATTAAATGACATAAACAAAAGCTTCCTTGTAAACAATTAAAGGACAAAACAATGACAGAACTTGCAACTGATTTTTTTATTCCTCTGATTAAAGTAATGTTGTTTTTTCCTGGTTTTCTCCTGGTTTTGTTTCCCCATCAGGCCAAGGTTTCGTCTGGTCCGCTCGCCCCTCCTCCAAAACCTGTGCGCCGAAGGTTGAAGTCTGAAGATGAGCTTCGACCAGAGGACGAGCAACATGGTCCACAGAAATCAAACGTCATAGCTGCAGTCCTGGCCACTCAGCCCTCCATCCCCAGGTAGAAAACTTGTCTGTTTTGTTAAAGGGGACCTATTATGCTTTTTCCTCATTTCTGAGCTATAAATGTTGTTACAATGTTGGATACTCGTGTTAAACGATGCCACCGCGTCAAATAAACGAGGTTCGTGCATTTGGAAGTGAGCCCTGCAGCTGTTTTGGACGGCTCTGAACACTCTGTTTTGCCGTGTTTTTTATAACAGGAGGTTGCATTGACGTGAATCTGTGCCTGACTTACTAATATGGAAATGTTCCGGCATAATGCTCTGAGCCTGCCCTCTACCCCGCTCTGCTTCGGAAGTTGTATCGCTTTACGCTGCTCTGCTGTCTACAACGATTTCACAGTGTTACGTTTGAGCAATGGCTCCCAGAAAATGTTTGCTCTGGTGTGAGAGAAAGTTAACTTTGTTTAGCTTTCAAGCAGAAGTGGATAGAGTTGCTTTTTCACGGCCAGCAAAATAAAAACACCTCCGTGTTTGTCTGTCTACGGCATTTCACGCGGACTGTTTGTCAGTATGAGCCAGTACGAAGCTGTATTAGCCGAAAACGAAACACATACACCGCAGAAGTAAACGGGTCATAACAATAACAAGCTGCTCCTACCATTCAGAGACGTCATGAAGTAACCTCTGTTCTGGAGAAACTTCAGGCTGTCCAGTCTGTACCTCCGGATCAGATTCAGGATCCAACACATACGGCTGTATTTCAAAACTTGTCATTTTCAAAAGAGTAGAGTAGTAAAGTTTGTTTACTGCTGCAGAGCCGAGGCTCTCTGCTCCTGCACGGCATAATGAGGAGGCGGAGTTCGGCACCGCTCGGCAGCGATTCGGAAGTCCTCTGGGCTGGGGGGTGGAGTTAATGAAACACTGTTTTTGGCGCGATGAGAAAAGAGGAGCAGAGAGAGACATCGTCCTGTAGATCTACAAAGCTTTGTGTGCGGGTAATCGCATGTAGCTGCTCTATAGGAGTCCAAGACTCAGTACAAAGGCCCGAAAATGAGCATAACATGTCCTCTTTAAAAAGACTTTGGTCAGTCTTCTTGAAAGTAAATTGTTTTTTTTAAGTCATGTTTTAGTAAAAAAAAATATGTGTATTTGTGTTTTCAGGTCAGTAGGAAAGGACAAAAAGGCAATTCAAGCTTCAATCAGAAGAAACAAGGAGACAAACACAGTGTTGGCACGACTCAACAGTGAACTGCAGCAGCAGCTGAAGGTACGCAGGATGTGCACTGATATGTTTTCTTCCTGACTCTTTCCTCTCTGGCAGAAAAAGTCACTCTTTACTTGTCATTTTCCAGGACCTGCTTGAAGAGAGGATATCCCTGGAAGTCCAGCTGGAGCAGCTCAGACCTTTCTCTCACCTTTAACCAACGTGAGGAGGAAAACTCGACTCTAGTTCATCCGAAGCAACGCGGCTGTGGCCCTCGGCGTGACTCCCCCTCCATCGCTCCCTCCCTCCTTCCTTCCACCATCTTGGCTTTCCCTGGAGGCTCCGACCTGCCGCAGGGTGCTCCGTTAAAATTCTAACGCTCAATCACACACTTATTAATCATAAACCGGAAGGACCTGAGAGCGCAGTCTTAACCAAGAGGAGGAGGTGACAGGAGCGTGGGGGGATTATACAAACTGGCACTTTTCAATTTTCTCTAAAGAGAGGCGAACGTGAGGACGGCAGTGGACTCAGAAATCGTTAGGAGCAGTGGACAAGACGCTCCAAGTGTGGTCTGAAGACAAACTGCTGGTGTCCAATTACTCTCTGAATGACTGAAGAAGAAAGCAGAGTGTGTTTGTTGTGTGTGTGGCTGTTGATGTATTTGTGCTCCTGTTTAGTGACTTACTTGAGGCTAGCACCAGTATGTTTGATCTCTCTCGAGGTACAGACTTGACCGTACCAAACTCCTTTTAAAAACTAGACAATTTTATTGAAACAGTTCAGTATTTTTGGGAAATAAGCCTCTTTGCTTTATTTCTTGGATTTAAAGAAGAGGATCTGTGTTAATCTTGTGTGTGTTAAGTAAAGAGATGGAGTCAGCAGTTAGCTTAGCTTAAAGACTGGAAGCAGAGGGAATCAGCTAGCGTGGCTCTCTCAAAGGGTCAAAATTACACCTACCTGCACCTCTAAAATTCACAAATTAACAAGTTGTCTCTTGTTTGTTTAATCTGTTGAGAAACATGAAAGTATAAACAACAATTTGTGGTCTTAGGGGGAGTTGTATGCTGAAACAATTTCATCTGACTGAGAGAAAGCGTACATTTCCAATAATATTGAACTATTTCTTTAATTGTCTTGTCACTTGTTTGTGAATCTACTTTTCTACTGCTGTGAATACCTATTCAAAACTGGACGATTGTGGAAAACAGGACTCTAAAAGCATTTCTACTTTAAATATCATAAATATCAGTCTGTCTCAAAGAATCTATTAAAAGTAGGTCACAGAAACATGCTTCAACACATTAGAGGATTTGAAAGCATTAGAAAGTCTACACCAGGAATCTGTCTACCAGGAAGCAAGGAATGTAAAATTGTCTTTTTTTTTTGACTGGAGGTTGGTGTAGTCGGTCTCTCCATAAAACATACTGGGCTGCCTCTGGACAGGACTTAGTGTGTGTGTCTCTGTGAGGCCTTTAATGGCTAAATCATCATGGTGAAGGCTTTTTTGTTTTTGTTTTTTGACTCATCCTGTGACATGAATTCAGCCCACCTCCCACTTCTTTCTGCCCCTTTGAAGTCTACATGTGTGTGGTTGATGGTGTGATGCAGTGAATGAATGAACGTGCTTTGTCTTCTTTCTGTATGTTACACAGTGTTTGGGGATTGTTGTGACTGAATGGTTTAACTTTATGCCAAATGACTGAACTGTCACTCTGCTCTCTCACCTCTACTTTGGCTGTGTTTAAAAAAAAAAACAACAACCTCTTTTCCCTTCCTACAGGTTTCTCTTGATTTTGCCAACATGGCTGTGCATCAACATTTCAGCTTTCTTTTTAAACCTCCTCTTGGTTACTGCGGTTATTTCCAGTGTTCCAGTGTTTAATTCAGATTTTTTGAATTCAGGTTGTGTGAGGTACTTAACCATAGTCATACATTACATCATCATCACGCCCCCAGTTTGGAGAAGAAGTAGGAGCACTGCTGCAGGAAGCTAAGGAATGTACTGCTGTGGAGGACGGGGTCAGGAGCAAAACACATTTAGCCACCTAAAACAATCAATATCAGTTTAAGTGTGTGCTACACTTAGAATATTTTCATTGCTTTAACTGGCTGCCAGGAAACCTCCATTTTTTAAGCCAAATATTGCTCTCTCCAAACCAACTAGACTCAAAACCTCATTTTACCTCACAGAACACAGTTGCTGGTTGCTGGTCTACTGCTGCCTTTATCAGCTAGTTTGTTTGTGTCATTGGTGTTTTAAAAGATGAGTTCGGATGCACCAGTGTGACACAATAACACAAACTAACCAATTGTAGCAGCGGTAGACTAGAAACTCTGCAAGGTTCTGCAAGGTAACATTAAAACAGCATAAAACAGAGATGTACACTTGTATCACAGTAACATGAAAAAAGAAAACATGCTGCCATTAAATTATATGACCGTGACGCAGGGGTTTTCTTCCTGAAAGTTATTGCAAACAAACATGCTGATTCGCTCTACACTAGCATACACTTAAAACTAATATTGATTTTTTTTTTTTTTTTTTAATGGTGGAGCTTTTTTAAGTTGGCTAAAATACATTTTGTTGTTGACCCTATCCACAGCGGTTCATTGCTTAGCTTCCAGGTTGGTACTCGTCTCTGCTTCTCCAAACTGGGGGCGTGCCAACCACCATCTACTGTAGTTAATACACTGAATGAAACAACCCCACTTCAAAAAATCTGAACTATCCCTTTAATTTCACCTGGATGAGAAACCAGTCGGTCAAAACAGACGTTCACTTGAAGGGGATTGAAGGTCGTCCAGCTGCTTGACTTGCAGGACGCGGCATTTATGAAGAATTCTGTTGCCGATCGGTGAGAAGTTTTCCTGTGATTTTTCCAGTCGGTGCACAGATCCAAACTGACGGTGCAGATGAGAGTTGATTTAAAGATTGAGCTGTTTTCCAATCGGGCAGTCGGCACTATGCAAGTACGGGCGATTACATCTTCACAGACCAACTATACTTAGCTGTTTGTACTGATAGTAGCAACTGTGTGAGCAGTATACTCTGGTTTTTTGTATCTTAGATCTTCCAAAAAAAAAAAAACACCATCTACTGTATGTTTGTGATTCATTTTTGCCTTTTTTCTTTTTTGGTACTGATGAGCAGTCCGCTTCCCCCAGCTCCCCGGCTCCAGAGGGAAGTCAACTCCAGATCAGTGTTTTATTATCAGGGCACTTTCACCCTAAAAATCTGCAAGATACGACCCTCGCTGGTTGTAGATGAAGCTTAACAGGACTACAGATGGAGATCAGTCAACAGAATGGGAGACCTGAATGACCCAACTGCACTTTGAACTTAACCCCCCCGTTTCTTTTTTTTTTAAATTGTTGTGTCCCTTTCTGCTTTCTTTTAACCTGCATGTCTTGTCTTTCACGTGTATTTAAAAAAAGATGCTTTAATAAGACAAAAAATGATGAACCACTTGTTTTATTTCTCCAGTACGACCTGGAAACTGTAAGATTTGTGTGCCAGTACCCTAAAATATCCTGTCTTGTTTGGTTAATTTTTTTTTTTTTTTAATATAAATGTTTTGTCCCTGGAGCTTCCTGTGTGTTCGCGAAGAACCTGTCTTCTTCTAAAGCCTTACTCCCCGACTGGCGTTCAGGTTTCCACGGTGGCTGACTGACCTCTCTTCCTTGTTGTATCAAGGCTCGCCTTCTTTTTTCTGCTGTTGAGGACGATGATGTACTTGGTGTGTATGTGTGCGCGTACGTACGTGTGTGTGAGCGTGTTATATTGTTTCCAGACCTGGAACTAATACCATTTAAAACCCTATTAAAAACCTTCATGTGGGATTGATTTATGTTTGCTAGCACAATAGCTCCCCTTCATCCCTGAACCCAAAAGGCAATCCAGGCAGGCAGAAGCAATCAGTCGTTAACCGAAGTCTTTGATGGGATTTTGAATGCTATTTGCTCCCAGATCTGTGTTGTATATTGTATATGATACACACTTTTGGACTCATATGTAAATTTGCATTAATTGCTGACTAACAGCGAAAGAATATTCTATTTAATTCCTTCTCTCTTGGCTGTGGGATCCTAGATGTTTAACTGCATGGATGTACTGTATCTCTGCAGAGTCAACTAGCAGCTGTGTGATTTTTACACAAAAATAAAAACGGCACAATATTTTAAACCACTGCTCTCATGTTTTCTCACACCACTTCTTTTCATGAACATGAATACAACTTTCTGCTGAAGCTGGAACAATTTTCCCAGTATGTGAAATGCCTTAGATGGCGCCTGAATTGTTGGACAGGGTATCGGCGAGTACGCAGGACCCTGTGAGTCCCCAGCAGCGTCCCATGGATCAAAGCTAAATCTGACTCAAACTGTGATGACAGTCGCGGGTTATTTGCTTTCACTTATACAGTCATGAAGCTAGTTTTTGAGTTTGTTACTGTAAAACTTTTTGATGTTTTAATTAACTCTGACTTAACTTTGATATGTGCTTATTTAGTCATTAATATTATGTAGAAAAACTTGAAGACTTTTCAGGGGCTTTTAGAACAGTTCAGGGGTGATCACATGTATACTCGAGAGATGGAAAAAAAAACAACTTTTGACAGTGGTACCAACTAGGGTACTTGAGTTTGTGGGGTAGCTTAGCTAATTTGGGGGAAAAAAACAAAAAAACAAAACAGGATTATAAATATACCAAAAGCTACCAGCTGTGCAAAGGCCATGCCTCCCACCAACGTAATTTTAACATAACAGAAAACTAGTAAGAAAGGGAACAGATAAGTGAATAGTTAATGAATAAATGGTTGAAATAGATAGGTAAAAGTATACAGGGTTTGAACTATTAGCTAATGGATAATATAGATAATATATAAATTAATGGATTATAGGTTGAAATAATTGGCTACAGTAATGGATAAATTGTTGAAATACTATGTTGATAGTTTTGATTTTTTTTTTTTTGAGGTTGAAATAGGCATGAGGGGCTTTTATCTTTATCTTTATTTAACTCCAAAATAAATATTTGGGTTAATAGTCCATGGCAACAGTTTGCAGCATACATTCAGAAAACAACTGTCAACAGAAATGACAAAGACACTGAATGGATTTGAGCAGGTTTTATTAGATCTCTACAGTATGTATTGCTTCATTGCTAGGCTGTTACACAGAAGGGCTAAAGGAAATCCTGAACACAATCAACTCCTATTTTCACTTTAGTTTCTCCAATCAGTGATTTTAACTCCGACAAATAAACCACTTCAACCAACTCAGATGACAGAGATCTGCAGAAGGGTAGTTAAGGTTATTAAAGTCACTGAAACAGCCTGAAAAAACTTACTAACTTACCAAACTTCAGTTTACTACAAATCTTTGCAACAAATCAAACCTTTGTCTCTCAATGTAGAGGAAATATCAGTTTATACTTTGTATGTTAGAAAGTCTGAATGCAGAGAATAAAACCGTTTCAGTCATTTACATCAGTTTTGGCTCGAGCATGAATCACGTACTGTATGTGCTAAAGGCCCAGCTCACATATAAGACCTTCTATTGGAAGTACTCTAGACATGAGCAGGCCTGTTATCTCCATCTACTAAAATATCCTCTCTTACAGCAGAACAAAGTTCTCTAATGTAACAATATAAATCTCTGAGGTTAAACTGTGTTGTTTGCAAAAGCAGGACTTGTTAATTTAGATTTACAACAGAATCAGTGGGTTGGCTTTTTTCCAGTTGTGTTTTATCGACAGGGTTTCAGGTGTGTTTTGATGAATCCAGAACATTCTCTTGTCAGCTGACAGTGCAGGTTGGTGCACAAATCCAACCGGGGCTTTATTTGACCACACTGGAAAAACAAACAGAAGGAGAGAAAAGATTGTCAGTGAATATTTTACATCCTATTTCCTTAGAAAGTAAACTCAGGTTAATTTTCACTCCATAAGATGCATCTGTCGTTTCCCCACCAAAGAAACCAAACAGGATGAAATACATCTTATAAATGTTTCTTCTTGACCTTGGTAACAATAAATGTGCTTTAAAGTGTCAGGATGTCTTAAAACACCGAAGAAATATCAAGAAAATCTGGAGCAAGCAGTGAAGAAGACAAGACAAGGAAGCTTTTAATCTTTGTGTGAAAATGAAAACATACGGTTTTGTAATCTTATAATTATTATACATGTATATTTATTTGTTATATCAGCCTATTTAAGATACATGCTAAATCACCTCACTCAACACAACAACAACAACAACAAATGCACAGCTGGTCCAGTGATTATACTGGCATTCATCATGCAAATTTGCATTGCTATGGATACGTGGCACATAGTACATGAAAATCTGATCAAATTTTTATCAAACATGGACAAAAACTGATTAAATGTGGCAAATCTGACCAAATGTCTCCAAACAATTTCAAACCATTTTGAACCATTTCCCTGTATGCAAAGCTAAGCTAACCACCTGTTGATTCTAGCTTAGCTTATTTCATTATCATGATTTAATTATTATTCGCACACTTCAGCTTTCATATGTATTAAATAAACAAGATATCACATGTTGCATTATGACTTCAGAGGTGCTGGTGGCCCAACTAGTTACCTTTTTCTCCAAGTTTCCAGTCTTTATGCTAAGCTAAGCTAACCAGCTACTGGCTATCTGTTCACTAATTATTATTTTTTACAGCTTTTGTATTGCTTAAACAAATACAATATAACATATTCAGTACAACTTCAGAGGTGCTGGTAGTTGGATTTTGATAGCCTGTTTCCAGTGCTTAATGCTAAGCTAAGCTAACCAGCTTGCTGGCTGTAACTTCATATTTACACCAAAGTGGTATCAACTCTCAGCAAGAAAGTGAATAACTGCACATCTCCCAAAACTTGGTTATTGTTTATCCAGCTTGTATCCTTGTTCAACACTCACACGCTGGTTTCCTTGTAGCGGTCCAGAGCCTCCTGGGCCACCACCTCAGAGAACTTGGGGTCGGTCCAGGGGATCTCGCCCGGCACGGTGAAGTTCATGGGTGGAGAGTCGAAGAGCTGCACAGACACATCAGTTTCTCCAGGCTGCTTCTCCTCCTGGCCTGGCTTCTTCTCAGGGTCCTTGCAGATCACCTGCAGTACAGGGAGGGTTTCACTGTAACAGTTTTTCATCAAAAAGCTTAAACATGTCTGTTTTTCCAAATGATGTACTGTATACTGTGCATATGCAGATATAGTGATTAGATACAATTTTGGTCATTTTGATCTTTTATACTCTCCCAAATGAGACAATTATCATGAATTAAAGGACTTCCTGCAAATAAAACAGACCTGTCACAAAAAGACATACAAATCAATTAAAAACACACAAACGTCACAAAAAGTGTCAACTTTTAAAGAGATTTAGTTCTGATTATTTTAAGTGGGGCTGTATGAGGTACTTATTCATAGTGTGCCGTGTATTACCTACAGTAGACAGCACGACATGCTCCCGGTTTGGAGAAGCAGCAGGAGTACCAGTGTAGGAAGCTAAGCAATGTACTGCTGTGGACAGGGTCAACAGCAAAATGTTGTTTTAGCCACCTAAAAAATCAATCACTTTAAGGGTACACTATATTAAGAATATTTGCACCACTTAATTTGACTGGTTTGGAGAGCAATATTTGGTTTATATAACAACAGTTTCACATTGGAAAAAGCTGGCTGACAGACAGGTGAAGCAGTGAAAATATTCAAAATATAGCGTACACTTAAACTGATCTAAAAAAAATTTAGGTGGGTATTTTTGTCAGTGGCTACAATACATTTTGTTGCTGACCCTGTCCAAAGCAGTACATTGCTTAGCTTCTGTGTTGGTGCTCCTCTTTGTTTCTACAGGTCTACAGGTCTTCAGGTCTACATACCGTCTGAACCTGGAAGAAGTCGTCACCGGTGCTGTTTGCCAGAGACGACACCCAGCCAAACTGTCTGTTGAGCCGGTCGAGGATGTAGGAGGTGTTGAACATCTCATCCTCAAACCTCTTCAGGAGGCTGTTGTACTGCTGAGTGAAACGCTCGGCCATTGCCAGCGCCTCCTCCAGATCCTTCTTCAGCGGGCTCTCCAGAGGTTTATTACCGGAGCAGTCTGTTTGAAGGAAACAGACAAACATTATCATCACAGAGCTCGAGTCAAGTAAGAAAAATGACTTTAATGTCTACACTGAGCTTATATTGATTAGAAAAGGACATGACATTTGTTTCACTGCAGGATTTGTTTTAATGATGTTTGATGATATTTGGCATTTTGATCCCAGATTACATCACATCTGTCCAAAGACTTTAACCATGGTGTATTTAAAGTGACTGTAAGTGATATTTTCATTGTAACAAAGTGCTAAATGAAAATGTGGAAATAATGTGATTGTATGAAAGGTGGTGCTGGTGATGAACCTGCAGAGAATTATCACCTGAAACTGCTCCATTTTCCCCTCACCTATTTGGTCACAAATTTACTGTTTTCATTCACCCTCACTGCTCTCATAGTGTTGTTTTTATTGTTAAAACCTACTGTAAACTAACTGTTATCACTAAGTTAGTGACGTGCTTGAGAACCTAGATAAATAATTCCCTCAGAAGTTGGTGGAGACCAAAAACAGAGCTAAAAGAGAATGAATCTCATATGAAGCATGTGACCAAAGCAGCTTTCTTTCATTTAAGAAAGGAACAGCCACCTATCACAACAAGATGCAGAAAGACTTGTTCATTCGATTACACTACTTGATAAACTACAATTAATTCCTAACTCTGCTGCCAGGCTTTTAACAAGAACAAGAAAGAGAGAGAGCATATCATCCCACTTTTACCTAACCTGCAGTGGCCCCCAGTTTATTTAGAATTGATTTAATATACTTTAACTTGTTTATAAGGCTTGTAAACCTCCTTTTATTACTAATCCTTTGACATTTTATAATATTTAACCTTACCTTAGGCTTTTAGATCTTATGCTGCTGTAAAAAAAAAAAAAAGAAGCAAACTATCACACAAATTTGTGTGAAAATTGGCAGAAATTCCCTACCCAAGATTATAAAAGATCTAAGCTCTATGAACATTTATAAACAACAATTGAAATCTTTCAATTATCCTTTACATATGTTATTGTTCTTATGTCTTTCGCATATTCTTAGCATACCCGTTCTTGCTGTTTGCCTCTTTTTTTTGTTATTCACTTGCACTTGTTTAATTTCACTGTATTTATTCTCTCATTTCTTAACTTTAGTGTAAAGCACTTTTAGCTACACCACCTGTATAAAATATGCTATATAAATAAAGTTTTATGATTATTGTCACTATCATTAATAATATTGGACATTTAATTTTATAAGGGGTTGATACTTCCAGCTGAATTGTGCAGGTATCGTATGTGATTTAATCTAAAGATGCAAATGTTACATGCTGCTGTTACAAAAGAATTCAGTGTAAAATCTTGCAAGTCATTGATGAGCCTCAGTATACACGGTTCTGACTTTTTGCAAATTCAAGAAAAAAGAAAACCTTCCTGATAGTATAACCTCAGTTTTCAATGAGGGGACAAAAAAGGAGAGACAAAGTGTTCCCGGATGCATAAAATTATCTAAAATCTAAACATAGATTTGAGGCTATAGTGCTGGTCAAAGCATCTCACTGAATGTGAAATCAATCTGAACCTCTTTGTTTTCCGCCAAATGTCTCAAATGTAGATGACACATTTTCCATTAATGAAAAAAAAAACATTATCAATACAAAGGAATAAATTACATAATTAAATGACAATCTCTCTGCATCCGCTGCTGTTCATTTGAAGCCCTTCCTGTTTCCAACATTAACATAGAACCCTAATTGTGTTGCTCTAATAAAAATGTCCCTGGATCAGCGTTCAGCTGCTGCTGGTTTCCTGCAGGAGGAAGCTGCATGAAAGGACACAGCCGGACCTCATGCACCCACTTAACCTTTCCAATGGTTGTTATTATTTGTTGTTTTATGGCATCTTACATGATTTATTTAATTATCAATGATTTTATTCATATTTTATCTCTATTTATTGTATTTTTCCCAACAGCACTGCTCATTATTTGTTTCTTTTTGCCGCCTTCATGTTACACATTTTCAAACTTATTAACTTTCTAACTAAATCATCCTCATCATCTCTATTATACTTTCTTCTATCCATGTTCACATTTCAGATTAATACTATTGGCCACGCTATAAAATTAAAAACAGACTTATCTTACCAATGTGCTGGATCTCTTTGCATTTCTGACACTCTTCACGGAACTTGATGCAGCCGGCTGAGTTGCGACGAATCTCCCTGCAGGTCATCCTGCCGTTGCCAAAAGGTTTGGTGATGACCACGTCCTCATTCACGCTGCCGTCTGCAACCAGACACAAAAACACACAGCTTGGAAAATGTTTTTTTTTTATTCACAACCTGGTGTTTATTCTAACTTTACATGTATTGTTTGAAGCTAACTGAAAAATCTTCACTCATAAATTCACTTGTTTCAATCTTGAACTCAAATTTTCTAGCTGTAATTTGATTTGTGGACATTTTCAGTAGTATTAAAGATTGGCTGTGGACAAGCTCTAGTAGTCTACTCATCACTCACTCACTCACTATATTTAAGTGAACACATACATATGTATACACATGTATATTTATGCCTGGCCCATGTTCAACCAATAAAATCAGTGCATACCTACTGCAACCCTACAAAAGCTGAATACTTGATTCTGTATACTGTGCAAAAAGCAGGCCATCTATAGCTGTGATTTAAGCAGAATTTGTGAGAAACTGTACCCTCGTTAGGAGGTGTGTCTGAGTCGATGTCCATCATGGAGCCCATAGAGCTGAAGAAGTTCCTGCCCATGCCGGCCATCGGGGAGAACAGATTGTGGAAGCTGTGGAAAGGATCACGGAACAGAGAGCGAATGCTTCTGGCCCGGCGAGCGTATGGTCCCAGAAAACCAGGCATAAAGAACACTGGAGGGCTGTAGTGCACATGATCAGCCACCTGAGAAACACCAAGAACACAGAGACAACTGAGGATACTTAATTGTTTTTCAAGATGTTACACTATAATGTTTTAACTACCCCAATATCTCATCAAATTTTAGTCTTGTGTCCTGAGCCAAATACATCTACTGGGTGGAAATTATATATATAAAAAATATTGCTGTCTGAAAGCTGAGAAAAAAACGGAAGTGGACTGGTGTGAAGCTGCTCTTCAGATGGTTGACTTGCATATCCGCTGCTAAAAAACAAAAAACAAAAAACAAAACAAAAACAAAAAAGCAGCAGAACAAGCTGCAAATACAAAATTCACATAATCAATCACTCAGATATACAGTATATGTATACCAGCTAATATATATATCTCTGTGTCTGTGTCTTTACATGTATGGTCTAAAGCAGCATTTCCCAGTCCTGGGCCCTGAGGTCTAAAGTACCTTCATGCTGTCTGAAAATATGCTGTCCACACCGTCGGCCATCTCTGTGTATTTTTCCTCCAGGTTCTTGAATTCTTTGCTCTGTCTCTGTCCCTCCTGCTCCAGGACGTCGATCTTCTCTCCGTTGATCCAGATGGAGAAGGGAGACGTTCTGTTCAGCACCTCCTCCAGCTGCAGGTAAAATGAGAAGCCATGATTTCAAATCAAATCTTTAACATCTATGTATTATTTTTCTTATCTAAATTGGGAGTGTTCAGAAGAGAGGGACAGGATGGGAGAGAGTGTTTAAGTGGGAGTGACTGTGTTTCTGATAGGAATTTGAGGGCTGATACTAATTTTTCTTTTCTATTTGCATCATTAAATTTGACATTTTACATGTCACTGAAATTCAAAAGTAATTTATGCTTGTCAAGAGAACACACTGAAACTTCAAGCTTCATAATCAGTGGTGGAGGAAGTATTCAGATGTTTTACTTAAGTAGCAGTAGTAATACTACACTGTAAACATGCAACAAGTAAAAGTCCTGCATTGAAAATGTTACTTAAGTAAAAGTATGTAAGTATAATCAGGATTCCCCTGTGACTGCTGATATCATGTATTATATCATTAGTTTATTATGACTCATGCATTAATGAAAAACAGCTTTTACAGTTGTAGCTGGTTGAAAGTTAACTTTAACTATTTTGTAGGTCAGCTAATGGTTATTTTCATGATGTATTAATCTGATAATTATGATCCTTTTCATTAATTGTTTGATTTCCTTTGTAAAAATGTGAAAAATAGTGAGAAATGCTGTCACGATTACCCAGAGCCCAAAGTGACACCCTCACAATGCAGTCCAAACCTTAAATTATTACAAATAAATATAAAATAAGGAAAAGCGGCAAATCTTCATATTTGAAGCTGCTTAAAAATGCTTGTTTCAGCTGTATTTGTACATTTTTATATATTTTGTGTACAAAAACCTTAATATATAAAGTAACAAGTACCTAAAGCTGTCAAAAAAATGTAATAAAATGAAAAATACAATATTTTATTATAAAAAAATGTCATAATAATTAACATGTTTGTGGATACTTCTGTTGTGAAAAGTTGCATTACAATCACTGTAGCTTAAGAGGTTCCTATAAAGAACCAGCATCAACTGCATTATATCCTTAAAGGTTAACTTTGGTATTTTTTTAACCTGACCATTTTCAAAAATCGATGTCCCCGTTAGTCTCTTATACACAAAAACATGGGAAAATAGGGTCTAGGTTGAAAAATACTAAAGTTAACATATATGTGTGTGTATGAACATGTGATGGTCTGACCTGGCGTCCCACCAGTCCAGATCCACTGCTGCATGTTCGGGAGTAGTATTTCACGCAGGTACTCTTCAGACACGGCTTACACTCCTCCCACAGAGCCTTCATGGTCTCATTGCACACCTCCTCCTCCTGCTCCAGTTTGACCTCCATCTCCTGAGCTGCACGCATCGCATCCTGTAGGGACAAAATGATGTGAGATAATTAAATATATTTTGCTTTTATTTGTTTAAAGATTGCCTTTAATATAATTTTGTTGTTCTATGTTGCCAAGAAAGTGTGTACTGTTGTCTTTAAAAACCAACAAACAAACAAAAAAACAACAAACAAAATTCTGCAATATAGTACTCTGATGATGAAATGATGCATGAAAGCAATGCAAATATGTGTTATTTATATAATTTAATTTCATGTTAAAAAGGGTTTTTTCATCCCACCTGTGCATTTTTTATGCTACTGTATATTTATTTTCTTCACCTGGCAAAAATTCTGAAAAAAATAAAATAAAATTTGGTTGGACATTTTTGGGTTCAGCCAGAAATGTTCCATTCCGGTGCATAACATTTGTTTTTGTTTGCTCATTTCATGTTAATTAGAGTTCAAATTAATGCTAAATGTTCACCAAATTGTTGGTGGAGTTGGTGTCTGTTTAAGAATTGTAAGAAATAATTCATAATTTTCTTTACGGGGCAGATATTTAAGTAAACTTACAGTAAAATTGAGCAAAATGTTAATGGAGTTTGGCAGAAAGTGAGGCAGTCAGCCACTGAACTGGATGGGCTTGTAACTTTACATTGACAGACAACTGTTATTAATAACATTGTGCTTGTCTTGCGCTCCTGCAGCATCTTTGCAGCTTGCAGGCAATCTGCCTGAGCTTCCTGAAGTCTTGGGAGGAGGATGCGGGGGAAACAACTTTCTTCAACCATAGACTGTATGTTAACTAGGAGTACAACCTGTTCAATATACAATTTATGGCTCCAACTCACTATTTCGACTGCAGTACTCATTATTGGACACCCAACTGTTAGCTATTTCTCTTTTTAAAATTCTATAGTGTAAGGAAACACTGTCTCCTTCTGCTGACATCTCACCTCTTTCTGTGTCTTGGTCTTTTCCAGGGCATCCAAAAGCTTCTTGTGGTCCTCTGAAGATTTCTGCATCACACTCTTCATCTCCTTCACTCCATTAACGGCATTTTCAATCTGCTTATCCAGATACTTCCCTCCATCCAGGGAGATCTCTGTAGAAAGAAATTATCACATCAAATATTCACTGCAGGTTTAACAGGCTTCTACATTTCTGCCCTCGTATTATTTTTTCATATATTACAAAATATATGAGAAGTAGTTTTGTTTTTGTTTGTTTATTAGTATGTAATATTATTTATGAGAAAATGCCCCTTTACCCTGTTCTGCACCACCTGATCTTTCACAAATGTAGCAATATAATCTCAGAGAATATTCTATTTTTTTCTTGTAAATTTCCGACATTAAGTTCAGAAATTTAAACCTTTTTCTCAGAATATTACCTCTGTCTCTGACACTGTACCGTTTTGATATAAGTATTTCTTATCATTTTGGTAAACTTGAACTTAAAAGCTTTCTCTGTTTGTAATTTAAAAAAAAAAAAATCTTATAAATATTGGTACATTTTGGTCAGCAAATCAAGCAACTCCAATATTTATAGAATACACTAATAATAAATTTGAGTATATTAAAAAACGTACGGGTGAGATCATCTTTTGTCGGAGGCAGGATACAGTTGACTGAGGCCAGGAAAAGGGCCATTACAGCCAGAGACTTGGACCCCTTCTTCTTCATCATCATCATCATCATTAACATCCTCTCTGACACTCACTGGGCCAGCAGGCAATGATGAGAAAAAAAAACCCTGAGAGAGAGAAAAACAATCAAACATGAACATCAACTCCTCCTGACTGTTCTAATGTTGTTGTAATGTCCCTTTATGTCCACTAGAGGGCGACATGCACTGTAAAGAAACCAGAGACCTACGCAGTCGAAAATCATCATGCTTGCTCAGCAGTTTTCCACCCTTACACAGCATAATGTCAAAATAACTGCACTGATCAATACTAATAAATAATTCAAACCGATGCCCGCTGAATGGATCATTTTCCTCTTCTCAGGAAGCGAAGACATCGTCACAAAAACAGACCTCAGATCAGTGTTTCCTGTGACTTTCACCAACTTTGCCTTTCAGAAGTATTACATAAAGAGAACAGCAGGTCCTTTCTCTGTTTAGATGGGTTTTTTTTTCCTCTGACGTGTGCTTGGTCAGCTGCCCGTTTATTTTACAATGACAGCTCCAACAGAGACTGACTGTGGCTCCTCATGGTTTTTCTTCCCGTTGACACACACAGAAGATAAAGACAGAGGGAAAAAGTCATCAGACAGATGGACTGGCCTTCTCTCCTCTCTGTGCAGCAGTATAAATCTCTCTGTGTGCCTCTACACCCTGTTGATCATTTCTGCAGCCACACATAATCCTTCCTCTAAATACACAACATGAAGATCTGAATGCACCAATCTGTCATCGTCAAGCAGAGTAATAACATTATTTCAGTGAGAACAAGAGAGGGACAAAGTACACTATACTCTAAGCCAAAAACATGTGAACACCCTAACAAAGCATCTGGACTCTTGAACGTTACACCCACATATGACTGTTGAACGTCTTTTATCAAAACCATAAGCATTAATCTCATAACAGCCTCCACTCTTCTGATTTCAGGTTTTTCACCAGGTTTTGCGGCCTGGCTGCAGGCATTTGTTTGGTTCGCAGTTGGTGTTTCAGTTCATCCCAAAGGGGCTGGACTGGGTTAAGATCAGGGCTCTGTGCAGGACAGTCAAGGTTTTTTTTATCTACCTTCCCAAGGACCACAGATAAATTAGCTATATAACAAACTCTGGCTCAATGCTTGTGTTGTGCATGGCTCCTTAATTAATAAATTAACCCAAACCTCTCACGAAACTACAGTACAATGACTGATTTTTTTGGCTACGTGAGGGCAGCAGAAGCAAGCTACCAACACAACCCTTATTCCATTTTTACACCAAAATGAGTGCGTATATGCAGGTTTTTGAAACCTACAAATATAATATTTGTGTAATGTAACTTGTGTAATGGCATCCCTCGACCATTGTGGGGCGCTGTAGGATTCTGGCTTGTGACGTTCACATGTGCAGCCATGATGCACTGCTGAGAGTTGTGTTTGCTATTTTATGTTCCAAAATGCAAATGTTACTGTTTGTCAATGTTTGTAATGTTTTTGTAACCTGCTTGTTCAGAACATTGTAGTTTGATTAGGTGAACTTGATAGCAAACATAGTCTTTCATTCAGAGTCGTGTTTCTGGCCTCCTGGTGCAATAGTCACTCTCCTTTTCAGAATCAGAATCAGAAATACTTTATTGATCCCCCGAGGGAGATTGTTGACGTTACAGGTGCTCCTTGCAAGATTAGAAAGATGTATCTTATAGTGCAATTAGAAGCCCTGTTTCCCCTCTCCTGAGGGAAATATCAGGTTCTTTAGCTGCTAAATGTTCCACTATGTTCACTAGCTAGTCGCTAACTTTGTAAGTTGTCATTTGGTGCAGGGCGGTCAGCTTACAGTGGGTCAGCGGGTTTATCAGAGCAAAGAGCAGCTGCTGCTGAGAACAATGCTGGTGAGAGGTCAAGGTCAAATTTATTTATAGAGCACTTTAAAACAAACAGGGTTTTTGCCAAAGTGCTTTGCAACAAACATATTTGAGCAAAAAACCTGTCACAAGACACAAGTACTTAAATATATGCATGAATATGTGGCGCACACATACACACGCACACAGACATTCATGCATATCAATGTCAAGAATGATTGTCGGGATGGCAAGAGAGTAACAGTGGGTCTTAAAACATCTTTTAAAGGAGTCGAAGGATAACGTTCTTATATTGTCAGGGAAACTTTCACAGACTCTTGGTTCAGCTACTGACAAGGTCCTGTCGCCAGCAAGTTTTTGACAAGATGATGAGATAGTTAACCAAAAAACAATGAGCTGAAAGATGCTAAAACTGTCTGTAAAGCTGAAGTGAACTGCAGTCAGGTAATAACTCTCTTTCTCTGAAGCTGCTGTTTCCTATCTGATCTGTGTGTTTCCAAAATGTTAAATAAAGTATCCTGAAAAGAAAATATATCTTATGTAACTTGATATGAAAGCACTTGTTCATCCTCCTCAGTGATGTTAGTGCAGTCACCTGCTCGCCCACTATCTCCTGTTCCTATGGAAACAAGCAAAGTACAGTATGCACAACGACAAACAAATGATGTTTTTGCACCATGTTTGGTACAAAACTGTCCAATCGACACGAAAAGATTGATACTTTTTATATTAATTTCTTATTTTACCTCAATTTCTCCACTTTTTCTCAATGTTTTTACGGCTGCACCATTGAATCAAACTAAAATATTCTGGATATTCTTCGGATTATTTTGTACAGCCCATATTTCCTAAAATTCATGCTAAAATAAAGAGTCTGTGGTATCTGTTATCATGTTACAGATAAATTCAATGAACCGATAATGTCCCTGAATTTGTGCAGATTCTTTTAATCTTCAGTGAAAAAAGATGTCCCCAACTGTTCTAAACGCAGCAGGACTGGGCGTACCCACCTGGGGTTGAATAAGATGTCCCACTTTCTCCTCTCTATATGAGCTCACGTGTTCATGAGTTTAACACGTACAGTCAGTGCAGTAAACTGCAGCAGCTTACACAATGAGGTCATTATTCATGTGACAATAAAGCTCTCGCTTAATTACAGCATGACAGTTAATGGAAGGTTTATAAACAAGGACTGACCGCTTCCAGCCAGACCTTTTTTAATGAGAAAAAAACAGACTGAGTAAGTCTTGACGTACACGGGGAGGGGAAAGAATGAGCAACACATGAGAGGGGAGACGAAAACAGACAAAGTTAAATAGATAAAGGTTGACGGAGAAAGAAAGAAAGTTAAACAAATAAAAGGATAAGAAGGAGAGAAAAGATAAATTATTTGCAGAGGCCGAGCTACATTATTATTTGCTGAATAGCAGCTGCAGGGATCCTGGTTACACAACTGAAAGAATGCAAACCAACCAACAGTCCATCAGTCCAGATGTTGCCTGCAAGTCCTTCCAGAAAGTTTAGTTTCAGCTTCACCCAGTAAAATACAAGGAAAACATTTGTCCACTATGCTACATATTGTTTATTTTTGTTTTTTTTGTTCAGCCAAACACATCTGCATCAGATGATGTATTTGCTATATAATGATATTTTATCTCATTTCTATACTGTATATATTTCATAGCATTGTAATATAATGTGTGTATATTACTATATATACTGCACACATATTATATATAACAATAGGGTATGCACTTCAGATGGGTTCTCAAATTGTGGTTTGCGGGCCAATAGGAAAATTTTTGTCTGGCTCCCGAATCTAAAATGAACTGCATGCATTATATTCTAATCATTTGATTCAATACTTTCACTTTCAAAAGCCTACGTTTAATACACTCCTCGGTTACTGCGTCAAACTGTGCCCCTCTGTTACAAACTTCTGCCAAGTTAGAAATGACAACTTGTAGAAAACTAAATGTTGACCTGCAACTGGCAGCACCTCCCGGTTTTGCAGAAATTACATTAAGTTCAAAATTCACTTACCAGGTCGGGCAAGTTCGTCAGAAATCTACTTGCTCAAATTTTAACTTGCCCCTGTACAAATAATTGTTTTATTTATTAGTATATAGTATATTAATAACAACAAAGACGTGTAATCCTTACATGGTGATGGCTTTAAATATCTTGTTTTGTCAGTTCAAAACCCAAACATATTAAGCTATAATGATATTTTTTTAAATGCCAAAACTCTCAATATTCGAAAGGGCGAAAACAGCGCTTTCTACCATTTTGCCTGAAAAACTATTATCAAAGTAGCTTCATTTCTTTTCTTACCAGATTTATTAGCTCGAATAGCATTTTACTTTTACATTTACAAACAGGCAATCCTTATTGTTGAGCCCTAAATAGTTCATGAGTCATGGATACCAGAGCTAATTGATTTCTTTACAGAAATATTTGCACAATTCACTGATATAGTCTGATGTACTTTAATGTACAGTATAGTTTGCATTGTGCAGTTTTTTAAATGTAAGGGCTTTTTTTTCCACTAATTTAATTTAAATAGTTCTGTTTTCTTAGCCCAAATTTGTGTTGCTGTAACATTTGAATTTCCCTCTGGGGACCAGTTAAGTTTTATCCTATCATATCTTTTTGAGCTGCTAAGTCTAAAATACATTCTTTATACATCAGCTGGTAATTTAAAGTGGATTCTTCAGCTGACACTTGTTTTCACTACTGATCAATTATTCAGTTTCTCTCTGTTAGAAGCTCAAACCTGCACAAACGACTTCCCCATTGCCAGAATAAGAAGGAACAATTATCTAATCTGGATAATCTGGGCTCCAAGAAATGGGACACTGACACATGTGGCCTCATTTTATGTGTTTGGGGATTTCTGCACCCAAAGGATTCACTTGTCATACAATTATGGAGAAATGAGGGTCAGTTTTTAAGTAGGAAATGTACAAACACACATGCACTTTGGAAATCATAGATATTGCCTAATAGCTATTCAAGAGTGTAAGTAAATTTGAAGGATTATTAGAATATTATAAGTGCATCTTTAAAATCTATGTATCCTCTATTCCTTCACTCCACGGTTCATCCACAAACATGTTTTACTCCTATTGTGCAATTTTTATTGCTTGATGGGTGTGCCTGAGTTTACAGCCCAGAGTGAATTAAAGAGGACCAACCACAACATGACGTCATCTACCCTAATCCAGTTGTTTTGATCCAAAGATGGAGGTCACACCCATGAGTAAGCAGTACAAACAGCAGTCACCTATGGTCAGCCATGAAGTCTGCATTTCTGCATGAAGAAAAACAACTCAAGGGACCAGCATTACAATAAAGAGACATTGTATAGCTGCATTAGAAATATTTACAAACTGATATTTCTTAAGCTAAAACTGAACAATGCAGCCAATGTGTTGCACTCTTTTCTGTTCTAATTTACTATAATAACACTGTTACAATCACAGTCTGGACATAAAGAAGCTATTTTCCTCTGAGCATCACCGAGCTGCAGACTCTCAAGTAAAATAATAATGATAAAAGTGATGGCTATGACTCACCTCTGTTTGTTTCCTGAGACTCCAGACCGTCTGAAGCTGCTTCAGTCTCTCTGCTGCTCGTATTTATACAGCGGATAACGGGGACAGTGCAGACATGTGATTCACTGACCAAGCATGCTGCCCACCGCCGCTACTGTCAAGTTATTACCACACAAGAGGCAACTTCCTGTGAAACCTTTCAAAATAAATCGTTAGCGTGAATGTTCATTTCAAAGAAAACCAACATTACATGTTTAATGCTGGGTGGTATTTTAAAAAAAAACATAAATCGCATTCTTTGAAGGAATAGTTTCACATTTTACGAAATATACTCGGCTACAGCCAGCTAGCTTAGCTTTGCATACACTGGAGACAGGGAGAAATAGTTAGCCTTGCTCTATCCTAGAGTAACAAAATCAACCTACCAGCTCTTATAAAGTTCACTAATTAACACATTATATCCTGTTTATTCATTCTGTCTGTACAAATATCAAAGTGTAAAGAGACAATTAGCCGTTTTATGCGCTGGACTAGCTAAATTTTGGCTACGAGCAGTTGCCAGGCAACCAGGAAGCATCTAAAATCACGTAAGTATGATTATTTTTTCACATCTATTGCAGTGAATCAAAGATTTATTTTGACCATACCAGAGTTTTGTTTGTTTTGACTGAAAGTGGCAACTGTTATGTGATAAAACTTCCATCATTATTTTGATTCTATCACCCAACAACACAGCTTGGTTGTGTGGCCTACTACTCTGAGTTCGCCTCCAGTGTTTCCTTGCCTTTCTTTTACCTTGACATAATGACATCAGCTCAAAAAGGGACTATTACAAACCCGTCTGCCATGAATTTATCATTAAACAGCAGTTAGACTACTGATATTTCAAAGCCATGATCAAGGCCATAAATTCTGACTTGCACAAAACTCAATTAATGAGTCAGGCAGACTAGACTACATATTCAACTAAGCAGCTCTTCTGCACCTGCACACCCTCTGTGCTACTAATAGATGGAGAGAGAGTATGAGAGGTCAACGTGGAGGATGTATTTTGGTCATTTTTGCAAACAATGGGGATGAAATCCCCCCTCATCCCCTCTAAAATCACCTACTGCCAATTTAAAGCAACAATAACTCACAAAACTCACAATTTCTGGGGTGGCGCTGGAAGTTTATGCTCTGCAGAGCCTATAAGATTATTTTGTCGATACAGAACATCCATTTTAGGTCCTGGGAGACTGACGGTCCCAGAGCATACGCAGTATTTAATTCTGGCTTTTATTTTGAAATCTAAATGCGTTTTCCTGTCCGTCTGGTGTGTAACTCTAGCAGACTTGACGCTCCAAAGAGGACTTTTCCAGAAGTTTTGTAATTTATTGGCAGCAGCACTCAGAGCTGCTGAGCAGAAAGACAAACATTTGATTCATCCTGAGCGTGACTCAACATTAAACTTCACTCGCATGTCTTTATCTGCATATTATAAAACCACATTATATGTACATGTTTCATAACAGATTCACAAAAATATTTATAGCCCAGGCAAAGAAAAAAAAGATAATATAATAACAGTTCTTACATTGACAGCATGAACAAAGCCTTAAAAATAACACCATAATTTATCCTCATACCAGAGAGTGCATGTGTCTGTCTGTGTCTGTGTTACTTTACTGTTCTGAAACAATTAAATACATGATATTGTTTAAGTGCAGGGGCAGCTACAGCAAACTTAACATTCAGTGGAAATGAAAACATTGTCATTGTTCTTTCCGCTGAATACATCTGTTCCAGCATAATTTTTATGTACACATTTTTTGCAGTCTTTACAAAAATGTTCTTTTCTCCCAACAATTAATGTAATAAGCCAGATATGTTGAAATATAAAACTTCATCCGTACTGAATTCTGTCAAACAACTTAATCACACTTAAAGTGATATTCTACTTTGTGAGAATAAGCCATTCAGTAAGTACTCACCACTATGCCGATGTGATGATGGGTGAAGGTCTTCAGTTCACAAAACAATCCTGGAGTTTTAGGAGAAACAGGGTAGGATGTAAACATGGCGTCATGACGCCATGTTTACATCCTACCGGCTACATGCTACAGTTGACATTTCTGCTAAAAACATGGCATAAATGGCGTCTCTTGCAGTTAATTTTTAATGTTGTGGCTCGCGGACACTTGGATTACACCACACAAGCAGGATGGAGACATTTTGTGTTTGTTTTGTGTGCTTTTTTAAACGTTTTATCCGTGGTCACCGTTCACTGCCATTGTACTGGATGAGGCGGCTACCCTGTTTCTCCTAAAACTCCAGGATTGTTTTGTGAACTGAAGACCTTCACCCATCATCACATCGGCATAGTGGTGAGTACATACTGAGTGGCTTATTCTCACAAAGTGGAATATCACTTTAAAAGTATTTTCTCTTATATAATTTCATATATATTAATCTCTTATATAGCTATACTTTTACTACACATTTGTTTCAACATTTGTATTTTACAGGGTTCTGGGAGGCTCTAGACCTTTTGCACAAAGCAATAAAAGCTCAGGTGTAACCAATAAGATTGATATTGATGAAATTCTTGAAGAACTCTTTCAACAAGGGTTTGTCAAGGGTTCCTTGTACTTTAACATAAAAGGGTGGGTGGGTTCTGGATAAAACTGATGGAATATAAAAAGGTTCTGAGTTGAACTCCTTGGATGGTTTCAACCATCACCATTAGAAGATGAAAAGGTTCTGAATAGAACTACAGAAGGGGTCTCTGTACAATCTCTCAAATGACCCTTTTTCACCAACATGGAACTGGTCCCATTCTGGTTTGAACCGTTTTGAGCATTTGCACCAAAAATAAACTGGTTTGGAACCTGAAGAGTTGGTTCCAAAAAATGGAACCAAAAAATAGCAGGTTCTTCTTGGGAACCAAAGTGAGGGTGTCATGTTTTATAGGTTGTTGTGCGATGCCCTCTGATGACAACAGCCTTGGTTACGATGGTTCCACTCCAAACTGGTGGAAATGCAGGCTGGTTCACTAGATAGCACCAAGGTTCCAAGGATCTTGAACGGAAACAGTTCAAGAACCACAGCCATTTTGGTGGAAAGGGGCCTAGGGAGTGTTCTGGGTGGAACCATTACACCATAGAGGAGTTCTCTGTAGAACCTGCCATAGGAGGTTCTGGGTGAAACCTTTCCAAGATGGTTCCAGGAACCAAACAGGGTTATCCTATGGGGACAATCCAAAGAACACTTTATGGTTCTAGTTAGCACCTTTGATTCTAAGAGTTTACCCAATTTGGAAATACATGGTTTGTTAACAAGACACTGAATTAGTTTTCTTCTTTAAAAAAAATAAATAAGAAAGTTAATGAAAATATGACTCCTTTTTCATTTTTCAGTAGCTCTCACACTCTTTTGTCCACACTGTTCTGCACTTTTACTAAATAATTTGACTTGTGAAAGTGGGGAAAAGCACAATAACCTCAAAGTTAGGGTGTCCCAGTTACAAGGTCTTGTTGTTCTTCATGGCTTGTTGGCTTAGTGGGACGCTTAATAGAGCCTTTGTTAAAACATAGACACACACACACGCACACACACAATAGGGTTTTGAAGTAATTGAGGATGTGTGAATCATGCGCCTGTTAAATCAATATTTTAATACTTTAGTATCTTTAAACAAAACAGTGATCCTATAATCCCAGTAAGAACAATAAGTGGAGACTGTGTCATCTCAGGGGACGGATGTTCCAGTAAATCATTCACACTCTCACTCATACAGATTCTTTAGTTGTGTGTCAGCAGCAGTCGTGTCTCCGCAGAGCAATGATCTGTGCAGATGTTTGCACTGTATCCATAATAAATCTTATTATATTTGTCCTTATATATTACAGTTTTCTCTGTGTCACTCTGATGCATTTCCTGAAACTCAAACCTGATTCTCAAAACCCTGAGTGCAGTCTATAAAAGAGTAAAAAGCTTTCTCATAACAGTTTACCACCAAACCAGCCTATAACATGCAAAATGTTACTGAAACCAGATGCATCAACACGCACAGTCAGTCAGTATCTACAGAAATGGTCATTAAACCCAGGCACTGAAAAGTGTTGTATTCAGATACAGTCTGCATATATTACATTAACAGAATATAAAGATTGCAGAGCAGATAAAAGTGAAGCTGATCATCCAAATGTTGGACAGTATCATCTTTTCTGAATGGTCTCCATTCTATTTTAAGTAATGTTAATGATCTGTTTCACACAAAATCAAATAGAGGAAGGAACCCAGTCTGTAAATCTGTTTGCAGCTTTTTAAAAAATCATTTTTTGTTGCCTGCAGCTGATTCACATTCACACAAACTGTCACAAAGTTCTCTCTGTGACAGAAAAAAATCTCATAGTTTCACTAAAAGCTAAGGTTTTAATTGTAGTCTTCTGCACTTGTCTGAGCGTGTTCTTTTTGAGGAATCTGACTGTCTTGTCCCTCAATGCAAAGGCTAAATGTGACACTAGGTGGCAGAAACTCCATTCTTATACAGTTCGCCTAGAAATCCAAACACTGGACAGACTACACACTGATTTCAATTGTTTACTGTGTCCTGGATATTTCTATTCCTACCCAGTACTTAAAATACTCTTAAAGGGATTAAGTCCACATATAAACAACCTGGAGTTCTTTGAGATAAATGGGTGTCTTGCTGTGGTATTGTGCCTTTCTTGTTTGCTGCTTTAGATCTGTCAAATATTTAAAAATGTGTATCTAAATATTTAAAGTTAACTGAAACTATGACCACATCTCCTGCTGACATGTTGATGGGTGTAAACCATATTCAATTTCAGTGTAAGAGAATACAAAACCTTATTATTTAATGTGTTGTATGAGCATGGGGACAGAGGGAGAGGTGAAGAGGTTAGGTCTGGTGAGAGCGGAGCAGCGAGAAGCAGGACTTATGCACTGTAATAAAAGGAAAGCCTTGTTTGATTGACTTTTACTATAGCTAGGAAAAGCAGAAAACTACAAAAAACTACTGTGGACATTGAACATCGACACAGCCAGAGGAGCTGCTGTTCCAGTTCTGTCTTCCTAGAAAACTGTGTATAACACTGATAGCAATGATAAACAAGCTTCTTAGTTAATTTATTTAATATGTTACAAAACAGGGTTGTATAACAAGATTGTATAATTCATAGTGGTTCTGGTGTTGTCTTTGAGCGTCCTTTGAACTCAGCACATGTTGATCGATAGATGGGTACCAGTGATTCAGATTTTTCCTGTCCTGGTCTGTGCACATCCCACAGTCTGTTTCCAGTCAGGATGCTTTCTATTGCTCCTCTGAACACTCTTAGAAATAAGAGTTCCAAAATGGTACTTCCTGAAGGGCTGAGGTTCTACCTAGAATCATTTGCTTCTGAGGAACCCTTTTTTAAAGAAGGTTTGTCAAGAATTATTTGTAAGATTAAGTTTTCCTTTAAGAATCCATTTTTGGAAGAAACAGTCATTCATGGATTGTTGACATCCTTCAAGGGTTCTTTGTACCATGATATAAAAGGGTTCTTGGTTAAACCCCCTGGATGGGTTCTGGGTAAAACCTTTGGAATATATATGTATATATCCCAGTAGAACCCTGTGGGTGGGTTCTAGACAAAAGCCTTGGAATATGAAAAGGTTCTCAGAAGAATCCCGTGGGCAAGTTGTTGTTAGTACCCTTAGAAGGTGGAAAGGTGGTAAACATATAAGGATTCTGTGTAAACCGCCCTACAGGTGAAACCTCTCGCAGATGATTTTTGGTGTAATCTTTGATCTTTGGGTTCTAGATAGAACTCTCTGAAAGGGTTCTGAGTAGGTCCTTTATAAAAGGTCAACAAGGGGGGGGGGGGCTGCTGCAGAGGACTGACAGCCTCCATACATGGGTTGGAAGTTCTACCAACTGAGCTGAATGTCTGCCCAGCTTCTTTATTTCTAAGAGTGTAGAAATTTTTGAGAATTTGACTTGAATTTTGTCAGAACTACACTTGTTTCTCAGATTTCTTATTCAGGGTGGAGATGTGTGATGTCTGTGACAGGTTCTCTGGGATATTGATTCACCAGAATCAAATTCCTTATTTGTACCTGAATGTTAAAAAATGTCCTCTAGACTCTGTCCAGTATGGACCCCAGGTGTTAAATTTCAGCCAGTCATGGCACAGCATCCCTCATTAATTACAGCAGCCGTTGGCGTCACAGCAGCTTTACTTGATTTATTCTACTAAACAAAGTTTCTGTCCGTTCAAAACACGGCATGGAAATGTGACAATATTTTAAATCAGGGATCTGCATTCAGAGCCAGATGTTTGTTTTTAAAGTTTTCCTGTCATTTGCTCCTCTTCTTCCTCCCTTGCCACCTCTATTTCTGGAGACTTATTTACTTCACGACATGTTCCGGATGGAGCTTCATCGAATCAAGATGGATGTTGTTGCAAAAGATCAAACTGCTGTGAGACGGCGGTACAGAAGATGGGATTCTTGGAGCAGCTTGTAATGTTTATCCTTTATGCTGATTTACAGCCTCACTGAAATCTTAAGTATTCTTGCACACTCACAGCATGAAAAAACCTGAGATGCTGTTCATCGCACATATGCAATATAAAAACATGCTATATATCATATTTACACTCATTCTTAGACCTTTGTACTGTCCAGGAACACCACAGTCTCTGATAAACACTTCTGGACAACACATGCACTGTTTATTTACATATTCATGAGTATGCAAGACCCTTGTCTTGATAAACATACTAAAAATGTTTGTTTTTTTGACAATTTTTTTTAACAGGAATGTGGAACAAAAGGTCCTCTGTGTCTTACACATTACAGTTATTAGAACAAACCTCAATTCCAAAAAAAGTTGTAAAATCAAAACATCATGCAATGTTTTGCAAATACTTTCTGACCTATATTCAATTGAATACAGTACAAAAACAAAGATATATATATATATTTGTAAATATTCACTCATTCTGAATTTGACACCTGCAACACATTTTTAAAAAGATGGGACAGGAACATGTTTACCACAGTGATACATCAGCTTTTCTTTTAACCACAATCAGTCAGTTTTTGGGAACTGAGGGACACTAATTGTTGAAATTTTGAAGCCAAATTCTTTCCCATTCTTGTTTGATATATGACTTCAGTTGCTCAACAGCCCGGGGTCTCTGTTATTGTATTTTGTGTTTCATAATGCACCACACATTTTCAATTTGGAGACAGGTCTGGACTGCAGGCGGACCAGTCTAGCACATGAACTCTTGTACCACGAAGCCACACTGTTGTACTACGTGCAGAATGTGTCCTGCTGTTTTGCTGAAATAAACAGGGATGTCCCTGAAGAGGACATAATCTGGATGACAGCATACAACATGTTACTCCAAAACCTGTCTGTACCTTTTACTGGGGCCTTCACAGTCATGATAGTTAACCATTTTAACATGGGCACTACTAACCTGGCACACCAGATGGTTTGTTGCACAGAACCATCTGGGAAGTTGTCCATGGCAACTGTTTGGAAAAGGGTGGGTGCACAACAATTGGAAGGTGATTGGATGAAGTGTAGTGTCATTAGGGTTGCCAACCGTCCCTTGAAAAACGGAATCGTCCCGTATTTCGAAATATAAGTACGCGTCCCGTATTGAGTTGGGAAGGGACGCACTTTGTCCCGTAATACCGTGAGAGTCAAAAATAGTCCGTAAAATGTCGATGGAATTAATGAACAATAGTGCCTTTTATATGAAAACTTACGGTAACGTTCCTAGGACCTCTCCTGCTCTGTGACCAATGAGCTGACAGCACATTCATACACGAGTATGACAATCCAAAATCAGTGACACACCTTCAAGACAAACCGCTCCTCACAGCAGCAAGATCTCAGAGGAAATATTAAATGGAAAAAATAGGCTGTCTCCACATAATGTGGCATTGAGCTGTTCATAAGTTACAGGATGAATGTTCCGCTTATTATTTATTGTTTTATATTAATTTATACAGTTTTAAGTTAAATGAAATTTAATGAAATTTAATTTAATGAAATTTAATGAAAATACATCTGATACAGGATATAAATTCTCTACATCAGACTAAAAATAATAACAACCATACAAAAAACAAAAAGAAAACCAAAATACAATATACAGTTAAAAAAAACTCAATAATACATACATATCACTTAAATACATTAAGCAGGAAAGGTTTCTGTTTGAGAGATATTTATTTTGATAAGTTAATTTTGTTATTTTGTATTAAAGTAAATTTCTGGATAATAACTTGTTTTCCATGTGTTCATATCATTCAAAAATATGCATCTAATTCAACTCAGGTTTAAATAGTTAAAAATTGTTTCACCCACAAAAAAAAGAGCTAAAAAAAAAAAAATCTCGCCAGGAAGGTTGAAGGCAATCAGGTCGGCCGTCCCTGCCGATGAGGTGTCCCTTATTTATTTTTCAGGGAGTTGGCAACCCTAAGTGTCATGTTCTCACTGTTGACACACTTAAACCATGCCTGTAGCTGCCAGTAGTCCCTCTGAGGATGCCGATTGGCTCGCACCACCTCTGGTGCGGACACAAACAGATAGCTCGGAGCCTGGTAAGATGGATTCTTGCGTGATCGCGTGATCTTGCAAATCCAGTTCTCTTGCAAGGTAAGGGCACTAACGCATACATCACAGATGCTGACTTTTGAAGTTAGTGCTCGTAAAACAATCTGGATCCAGTCCTGGTCCTTTACCTCTTCAGCCTGGAGGACAAGACATCCATGTTTTTGAAAATAATCTGAAATGTGGACTTGTCAGACCACAGCGCACTTGTCCACTTTGTGTCAGTCCATCTCAGATGAGTCATACGATATATGACTTTCACTTTGCACGGTGGAGTCTCACCTTACATTTGTAGATTCAGCGACAAACTGTGATACTGAGCCCGTGTTATGTCCTTTATAAAATAATGTGGGTTTTTAATGCAGTTCTTAATGCAATGCTTTCTGCAGGCGGTGAAATCCCTAAATTCCTTGCAATTGCATGTTCACACCCACTGTTCCTAAACTGCTGGAGTTTTTCAAAAAGTGTTGAGCTTCACTCCATGCAGGCTTGTGAACAAAGATGCTCCTTTCATATCCATTCATTATACTGTCATCTTCTACCATTTAACCTGTGGAATTTTCTAAACAGGTGTATTTTGTGCATTCCACCATTTCACAGTGTTTTGTGGCCCCTGTCCCAACTTTTTTGGAACATGTTGCAGACAACAACCGCAGAATGAGCATATATTTACAAAAAAAACTGTAACTGTAAAGGTTATCAGTTTGAACATTAAATATCTTGTCTTTTTATGGCATTTGATTGAATATAGGTTGAAGAGGTTTTGCAAATCGTTGTATTCTGTTTTTATTTATGTTTTACGCAACGTCCCAACTTTTATGATCTTTATCGATAATATATATACTTTTATTATGATTATCGATTTCTTCTGGTATTAGTAGTGATGTCGAGTCGTATAACTAGCCACGTTCACTGCACCTTTTAATTGCATAAGCAGGTCTGTGAATGTTACAAGGTTGTTTTTGTGCTTGCATGGCCCAGGGGCAAGATGTCTCTTGTAAACAAGATGTTAATGCAAAACAAACTTTGTGGCATTTTATTCTTTTTTTGCCCTTTGTTGACCAGGAACTGCTGGTCTAAAATGTGATGATCAGTGATCAGTGGTTACACGTGGAACAAGAACAAAAGAGTTAGATATCCAGATTGTTTAAAAAGAAACTTCAAAGTTTTAAATAAGCGACAAGGATATATAAAAAATATTCCCCAATGTGTTCCAAAGAAAAAATATTTGAGAAGTGAAACAGCATCCTCTTTGGAACAAGAAGCAACGGGGATATTTGGGAAATGTCCTAATTTGAAGAAACACTCACATAACAACAGCTGTTTTTAGATCTCTGGGGAAAGCCCAAGTCAAGTCACAAGTCTTCAAAAAGCCAGCTGCAAGTCTTGCTGACCATTAAAACTGCACCACATTTGGTTTTTCAAAGGACCAGTGTATAGGATTTATTAGCATCTAGCAATGAGGAAGATTGCAACCACCTCGCATCACCCTCCCCTCCCACACATGTAGGAGAAACGCTGATGGCCATGAAACAAAAGGCTGTATCTAAAACCAGTGTTTGGTTTGTCCATTCTGGGCTACTGACAACTCATTTTAATTACAAAACAATAATTCTTACTTTCAGGTATTTTACACAAATGAAAACATACTTAAGAATATTATATTCCATTTTTTGCCACTAAATCCCTGTAAATCTTGCAGACTGCACCTTTAAATCTCAAGTCTGGCTCTTGCTGTATGTTACCAACCATCTACTACTCCCTTTGTTTCAGTAGTTACTAGTCTGACAATACATTTTATTTTAACATCACACAGGCCAGAAGTGCACATGTGGAGTTAAAACTTTTTGGCCTCGAGGTGTTTTCAGTTTGTGTTCTTCAGTATTGACAGTGACCAGCAGCAGACCAAGTGTGACTAAGCTTATTATCTGTTGCGTGACACTTTGCGAACTTGTGTTTTGCTCCACTTTGTCAGTGTGCATGTGTGTGTCTGTGTGTCCAGATGGTTGTGAGAGTTTTTTCTACTGCAGTGTGTGCATCATGTGCCAAGCTGCTCCAGTGTTAAATTGGCCAACCAGTGAATTGAAACCATGAAGCTCTGCAGCCAGTCCGCATGAATTTCAACATTTCAACACACACATGCAGAGAAAATGAGCTGCTCTGCTGGCTTCTGATACAAAACATAATTATCACCGGGTTTAATTGGTCCCATTGGTGGTACAAAACGACCCGTGGCTGACAGGCCTCAGATGAACTTCAACAGTTGAATGATTCTGGTATCAATTTAGGGGAGATCGTGTTCCTCTGTGTGTGTGTGTGGATGGATGCATGGAGTATGAGTGTGCTGGAATGCACATGAACTGAGCTGATTAAGAAACCACATTCTAATCAAAGGTCTGTGATCAAAGAAGCTGATCATTAAATCCTCATTTTTACAAACTGGAGCACCCGGGGTCATAATAAAGGGAAAGAGTTGAGAGACGGATGTGGATGCAGAAGTAATGTTCAACGAGACATTATTCACTCTGGTTACCGTTGAGATGGTGATGTAATGCAAAACAATTTGGCAGCACTGAAATGTCGTGATAATAGTATCCACAGTTATAGTCACTGCAGGAAATGTCCCTCAGGGTATTTGGTTCCGGAAAGTTTTTATCAAAAAAGTTTTTCTAGATTCGTTGACCACTATGTAAACATGACATCACTAATTTGGTGACTGTACACCTTACCCTGTCATTGGCTTGTGGCCATTTTCCTGATGAAGACCCAGTATGGCTGCAACGTTGCCTGGTTAATAAAATAAAGTTTAGAGACTAGAATCCAGTGTGCTAATGGGTTTACTGTGTAAGAGGACTCATCAACTATGTATGAATCATGTATTAATGTTTTATTGATCTGTAATAAGTCATTTGTGAAAATAACTTGTGATATATGTTCACACATATGAATTTTGTGTTATCTATCCCTAATGTCCTCTTTCCTTACCTGAGGAGGAGCTGCAGAAATGTTGATGTAATGTAGACAATAAAATGAAAAAGAACTGTCACTCTAGTGTATGGGTACTCTTTGTATAGCAGTTCTATTGATTTTTTTGTATGCAGCACTTAAGCAGCTGAAGGTTAAATGGATATGCACATGACTATGTACTGTATAGCTATAATAGCATTTGTGTTGCCAGGTTGTGAAAAATCACTTTGGCTGCTGTATTTCCCAACATCTCAAAGGTTGTGTAAGTTTTATGTATTTAAGACATCAAATCCTCAGTTCTAACTGTTAGTAGAGTTAGTAGATCTTGGTTTTCTGACAATCCATCAAATCTGTATTTGTGAATGTTATAAGTTGTAATTGAAGGAGCTAAATACATTTTTCACAAACTGGCATGCTAAAGGGTATCTGTCTTAAGGCTGCCTACAGTTGTTAGCAAGTGAGATATGCCGTTGTGAGTCAAAATGTTACTTGACGGTGGAGTTTCTATGTATCTGTGTTGAGTTTCTTCGTGGACTTCAAACAAAAAACCTTTTTCCCAGCATAACTGAAATAACAGTGTAAACACAGGCGTTATCAACGATACTAATTAAGGTTCTGTATCTTTCAGGTCAAACAGATTCTGGGTGCTGTATAGTGCATGTTGGTTCACTGTAAAGGTTCTGATACGCTAAATGGAACAGGCCCCTAATTAGTATCATTGGGAACACCTGTCAGAAGTCACAAGTTGAAGGTCATTGTGACTTTGTGTCAGTCCCATTCTTGTGAATGCGATATCTCAAGAACACCTTTAAGGAATCACCTCAAATTTGGCGCAAACCTCAAAGATGAACTAATTAAAATTTGACAGCCACAGGTCAGGGCCACTGTGACCTCACAAAACACGTTTTTATCCATAACTCAAGATTTTTATATGCTAATCATGACAAAATTTCACAAAAATATCTAATAGGATAAAAATGATGAAGTGGTGAGATTTGATATCCAAAAGGTCAAAGGTCAACTTCACATCGACGTCATAAAATTATACAAAAAAAATTGAAGCTCTGTACTTTTCTGAGTGAAGAGAGCATGTCTCCCACTGGAAATTATTCACTAGAATCATACATGTTGATATAGTGATAATGTCACCCAAAAAACCCCACTTCATATGCTTAATATATATGATTAAATTCCCTCAAAGCCTTCACTACATACTACATGACTGGACAGACTTAATTTTATTCCACACTATCTGACAGTATCACATATATTCTGGGTCTTCTGTATCTTTAGAAAGTCTCACAGCTACACAGCAGCTGAGTTTGTAGATATGTATATCACCCAAAATATACATCTGTCTTCTTATTTTGCAGAATGTAAGTATGTTAAAGTGTCACAGTGAGTGCAGGAGAGAAAATGAAGGTGCTGAAAATCCAGACAGCCACTGGAGCTGCCTCGTCAGCTGGATGGCCGGATGTGTGTGTTGGTGAGAGAATTACACCTGCTGTTAGTCTCACACACGCTGGTAGTCGAGGTTAGCTGGAGCAAGCTGAGAAGACGGCAGGCTGGTGCCAGGTAGGGATTATAGCTTTGACATGTGAGAGAGAGAGAGAGTGTGTGTGTGTGTGTGTGTGTGTGTGTGTGTGTGAGAGAGAGAGAGAGAGAGAGAGTGTAGAGTGTAGGTGTGTGTTCATAGAAACGATTTTCCTGTCTCACAGGCCAAGGCCACAGATATTCAAGGTGCTCGCTCCACAATGTTCAAACATTTGTTAGCAATTAGCCTCGGCCACAAAACTGACTTTCAACAAAACACATGGACCCTCCCCTCCCTCTTCCTCCCTCTGCTCTTTTTTCACCCTGTCCCTTTTCCAGTCCCTCCCTCGTTTTCCAGTTTCTTTGTTCCCCTCCCATCTCTCTCTCTCTCTCTCTCTCTCTCTCTCTCTCTTTCTTACCACCCTTCTTCTTTCTCTTCATCCTCTCTCGCTCCATTTCCTCCCTCCCTCTCTGAAGTTGCACATGGTTTCTGTCTGAGAGAGGTTTAGTTTCCTCAGGCTCTGGATGGGAGCAGGATGATGCCAGAAGGCTGCAGGGAAAAACACATGTTCCAAACTTAATGGGAGCTTTGACCAGTTTCCTTCAGCCACTAATAGACTTGCAAGAATATTTGAAATAATCTAGAAATCAGATAGTTGTATAGGCTGCAGGGGTGCTTTTTTTTTTTGCCCATATGGAATAAGCTTGTGGAAGTGAGACGTTTTGGGACTTTCTTCTTTCTTTGGAAAATGTTTAAAAAATGAGTTCGATGACACCTCAAAGGTAAATTGTCGACCATCTTCTGCTGTTCCTGGACACTTTCTTTGTGGGGGAAAAAAAAGGTGAAGAGGACTCCAATATCGCCACCATCAAGACAACAAGTTGTTTATAGAGGTTTCTTGAGCAAGGAATCATGAAAGGTAGAGTGATTTCTCCGATTTCTTCAGTGTTTTGTCTTTAAGTGTTAACTCTGAACACCTAGAAGTCTCCTACTAC
The DNA here is from genome assembly GCA_027495735.1 of Lutjanus campechanus. Lineage (NCBI taxonomy): Eukaryota > Metazoa > Chordata > Actinopteri > Lutjaniformes > Lutjanidae > Lutjanus > Lutjanus campechanus. Next base: position 26,747 of record JAJHUR010140554.1, on the reverse strand, counting down.
ATTTTGTCATGCAAAAAACTTTGATTAACCAGTGTGAAAAATACTTAAAATTGTAGCTAGGAACAGTATCTGTCACTGTGGCATGCAGGCAGGCACCTGCACAGGGCACCAGGAACCACATATGCTTCTCATCTGCTGTGAAACTTGGCGGTGTGGATCCTGAGAAAGTGCCCGTTTGTTGTTCTTGGATGTGAGACTTTGATCAGTCAGCTTTAACTCTCTATACGTGTGTGTGTGTGTGCACCACATCCCCATTTCATAAAACATAAAATGTTCTCTAGCCCTGCCAATCTGCCACATATTGACTTAATATCCCCTTTTAAAGGGGGCGAGTGAAAACACAGTGTTTGAATTTGAGCTTTTTCACAACACAGCATGAAACGAGAGCTGCTACCGGCTTTGAAGAGGGCAGAAACTCGTACACGGTTCCCACAAGTACAGTATGAGAAGTGAAATGCTGACAGAGGAGGGAGGATACAGTGGGGAAGAGAGGAGAACAGAGAGGAGGCAGGAAAAAATCCCACATGTGGGTTAGCAGCTTTAAAGCATGTGAAGAAGTGATGACATATTCATTACCAGCAGTAACTGGCATATGATGGATTTAGTCCAGTATTTATTATTGATGTTAACTGAAATCTGTTATTTCCTATGTTTTGATGTTATTTTTAAAACTTTAAACTTGGAGGTATCCCTCTCCTTGGGTTTTGTTCAATTACATTTCAGTTTCTGTAATGATGCTAATTCAATTGACCATCTGCTAAACCCAAACAACGGTTTTCAAATTATAGCTTAACAACTGTAAATACTAGTAAGTTTACACCAGGCGTCTTCCATGTTTTTCAGGCCATTGACCCCTTAGTAGATAGAGTTGGGGGAAGGACCTCCTTCTACTATACATATATTGAGTATTTTCTGGTCTTTGCTTGCCTACACTTACCCTCAGCTGCTTAGGAGCATGGCCAGTGTTAGCTGCATTAGCCTCGCTGTTTGCACTTTCCTCTGTGGTTTGTCAGTCTCTTGCTCATGTTGTTACAAAACGATCCATTGTGGCTCACGAGAGTGCCTGTACACTTGACATAATAGTATGGCTAATTGACTAATATGTTTCAATAATATGTAGCCAACTAATTAGCCGTTATGAATAGGTGGCACACAGTAATAAGAAGGTTAGCTAGCTCACACGATTGCACAAGGATTAATGATAGCCTTCTGTCAGTGTTGTCTTGATTAAATGTTTAGGTTTTCCAAATACTGTGTTTTATCTTTGCTATGGAATAAGGTGTGGTTTCAGACATAATTTAATTTTTTGGGGAAAAAAACAAAACATAAACATATCAAGCAACTACAGGGGACCTCCTGTAATAATTCTGAGGACCCCCTAGGAGTCCTGGACATCCTGTTGAAGACCCATGGTTTATATACCAGCAACCCCATCCAGTGTTACCTGAGATAGCGTACGATTGTGCTACAATTCAGTCATCATCCTAACAGCATTTCTCTTGTAATGTTATATGTGAAAGTGTATGCATAGTACAGTGCCAAGACCAGAATTTATCGAGAACGACATGAGGCTAAGAGGGGTTGATACCAAATCAAGACCAGGACCTAGGCGGGGTGAGACCGAATCAAGACAAGGACCAGACTAATAGCTAATGCTGGCTAAATCTGTTTGGATGTGGGCAAGAAGATATCTGGATAGTTACAGAGTCAGACTGCCAATGTTAGCTAGCTAGTTTTGCTAGCATCACTTACACTTGGCTTACCTTGTTTATGCCTCTTTCCTAAGTGCAGATAAGTTTGATGTGGTCCCAGGGCTCTGTCTCAGCGTTGCACTGCCGTGTGTTTTCTTTTGGATGCTGTTTTGCAGATGAACTCTTTGGTTTAGGTAGCCAAATTTTGCTGACATCCCCTGACAACCACAGCTTCTTCTCCTTATCGTACTTATTATACTTGAATGAAGTAGCTCTACACAGCAACGCAAGAGCCATCAAGCTCATATGTCTTTTATCTCATTTTAAAAGTCAGTGAGCTAACATTTGGTTAATTCGCTCACAAGCTACAGCCAATAAAATCTGCTAGCAACAGTTGTCATTTCAGCCAGCGAAATTGGTGGTTGTCTGCTTGAAATAAGAAGCGGCTTCTGGCTTCCTCTGTCAGATATCAAGGGCCTATATTGTTTCAAAAATAACTACTAATTTTCAGTAGTAAATCTGACACTGTCACATGTCACTGTAAACTGCATGTCATGCAAGAAGGTTAAGCAGGCAACAGTACCTGGGAGACAGCAAACAGTTATTGTGGCTATCATTCATGCTAACTTGCCAAAGTTCGCCTGCTGAAAAAAATTGGATTTATAGTTGTCTCATCTTTGCTCCTGTCGAGCTTGAAGAAGAGAAGCAGCCCTGGACCATGAGACGACACAGCAAATTAACTCCAGGAACATTTACAGTACTCCTGTAAGCCAAACGGTGCAGGAGGTCTGTTAATGTGGTTTCCAGTCTTGTTGAAAGTGGGTCCAGCCCTGCCCGACCAGAACAAAACATGCTGCCTCATACATTCCTAACAGGGGCCGGAGAGGAGGGGGGAGTCAGACGAGGTGAGGAGAGAGGGGGGAGGACTGGAGACAGGTGTATGGCTGGCAAAAGAGAAGGAAAGAGTGAGTGAAGGGTTGACGAGAAGGGGAGGTACAGAAAGAGAGAGATCTTCTATTCACTTCTATTTTTGCTGTGGCAGCGTTATAAATTTACAGTCAAAGCATTTTGAATTTGAATTGAATGGGGAACAAAGAAGACATAATAGTTGATTGTCATATTGACCTGTTATTTCTGTGTCCAGTGTGAACTTGGATTAATTGTCTGATTGTTTCTGATGGACTTTTTCATGTTTTTACACCAACTCTAGCCACATACACATAAAAGTTGACGTGGAACAATTTGATCTTTAAGAAGGTAGCAATGTTAGTTTGGTTAGTAGTAAAAACTGGGTTGTTTTTTTTTTTTACTAACCAAAACTTCTGTTCACATGCTTCTGTGGACTGGATTTGGTTTCCCTTAATTAGTTTTGATTCTGCTGCCGACTGGCAATTTCCTGCCTCAAACTTTGTGGCAACAAGAGTTTTCCCCATGCAAAAAAACAGATTGGGTTGGTTTTTATTCATAAAGCCATCACAAAATTTGTGTGTTAAGTTCTTATAGCTTACAATAGATTCACCATAACAAGTTTTAAAATAGTTATTTACTAGGTCAGGCTGCACCATAAAAACATTATGCTGGATCTCAATGTGTAAATCAGTTCCTATAAATATCTTTAGTGCTGTGCAATCCAAAACAATCAGCTATGTAAAAAGGAAGTTACTGTAGTAACACAAGCGTTTAAATGGCCAGGAGATATTTTGAGCTGACTTTTTTATTCATGTCTACATTACATACAGAAATGTGTTTCAGAGTTTATTGTATTCATGCAGTTTAGATGAAGGGTAAAATACCTGATTGTGCTAACTTCTGCTAACTTAACCACTTTGGTCATTGGCACAAAGTTGCAATTTGAGGTTAAGTGTGGTATTTTTGTCAAATATATGATTTAATTTAATTTAATTATTAAACAGCATTTTGACCCATTACCCCTTTTCACTCATCAGTCTGATCAGGTAATACACGACAGCAAGCTAACGTTAGTTTTGTCAGATAATTTTGTTAAATATCAGTTACACCAGAATTTGAGGGATGCAAAACATTAATTACTGACGAATCAATATCCCTTTAGTAAACACTGACAACAAGGCTAAATTTGACCTTATGAACAGCTGGTGTAACAGGTTCCAGGTCACTAACCAAAAAAACTTGGTTCCTACACAAACTTTGCTCATGTCCACATTTTTAATTCAGGTGTCCATATACTCTTGACCATATGTTTTAACTTTTAGAAAGATTTACTTACTCTTATCTTTCTCTAGTCTCTCTGGAAAGTTCCTATAAGATGGTAATCGTGAAATCTGTTGGCAAGTAAAAAAAAAAATACCGAGAGGCCGGCAATTGAAGCATTAGAGAATATTGCACACGCCCTTTGGCCTCAAAGCCCAGTAAACCCAACCAGGCTTGTCTCTGTGTCTCAGCCTGGCTGTCCAAAATGGTTTGGTCCTGAGAAAACATGATGCGTTTATGGGATCGTGACTCCTAAAATCTCCTGTTTCACTGCCGAACCACAATAAAAGAACATTCTCTTGTAATGGCTCGTCTATAACTTCAGCTTCGCAGGCTGCACCAACACATTCCAGGCGTTTATAGTTTTGTGAGGAGACCACACATTCCAGTCAGAGGGCACCTAAATGACTTGGATGTCAACAGAGGTTTGGAAGGGGACCCATTTGGCTTTATGAGTTGTGGTCAAGACCTCCACTCTGATCTGGAGCTGAGCCCATCTCGTGACTCCTGGTTTCATTTAAGGCTGGTATTTGCTGAGGCTCTTGAGGGGGATTTTCTGGACAAAGTAACGCAAATGAATTAATGAAAGAAGGGAACATCGAAAAGCATGACAAGATGAACTTATGCGTCTTCGTGTGGAGAGGGCATCTCTATTTGCATGTGAAATCACATCATGGAGTGATGCAGTGAGGTTACAGGGCATGTTACTCATGACATTTTGCACAATCCCCTGGTGAAAGGGAAGTCCAGAGGGGGAATGAAGAAAGGGAGTGGGTGGGGAAGGGGTTTGGAAAGTCCAAAACCCCCTGATAGGAACCACCACAGAGGAACCACAAACATAAAGTGGTGCCGATGGTTAGCTGACTCAAGTACAGGCCTGGGTTCGATGGCGAAAGAGGATGTGCTGAGTGACTCCATGTGGGTGAAGAGCAACATCCTGATTTATTTTTTGTACATTATTTAGTTTATCTTCCAGCCCTGCTTTCACTTGCCCCTTACCCTGCATGTTTTTCTGTGCTTGATACCCACATTCACTGCACGTGTCCCCATGTTATAATGTTAATATTTAAAAAGCTCTGTAAACTAACCTGTGATGTGTCTGTCTCATGATCCATGTGCTGTTTTAACTTGCTCCTTACCTTGATATTTTCATAGGTGTGGTGGCTGGCTACTGTACACCATTTGATTATTCCCTGTTAGAGATGTTGGGCCTCATACAAGGACATTTTCAGAGTCTGTTACTTTTTCCTCTGAGGGTTCCAAGTTGAATTCAGCAAACTCTCCTAACTGCACAAAATTGTAAGTTGAATGCCACCTGTTCATGAGAAGGAGTGCGTCCCTGAGATTAGATCATTGGCATAAGTGACACTTTTAAAATAGACATTTAACACCACTTACAGCAAGTAAACGAACTGAGACCTCCGGGCTGGGTTTGAAATTTGCCCAGATATACCAACGTTGTTGAAGCAGCGTGATTGTGATCTTCCCCCTCTGCAAATGCATAAGTTAAGTGTGTACGTCACTAATTTATAATGTAATTTTGTCAGCCTTGTTTCTATATAGTCGGGGACAGTTTACTTACAGAAACATCAAAGGCAAGTCAGTGAAACGTTGTAAAAGCAGCACCAGGAGCAACTCATTGCTTAGTCTGTTTGCTGACAGATGGAACAGGTTAGGACTTTTTTATTAGGAAAACATGATACGATGTTTGCAATCTGATTTTGAAAATAAGCAAATATAACAAATTTAGCAGTGTACGTCGATGTTTAAGAGACCCCCAACAATTAAATAAAATAAAAATTGTTAACAACATGTTGTCAGAGATAGATTAGCTAGATAAGAAGTTAGATGTTTCATCACGGCTTTCTAAAGCAAAGTGGTTCATGACTTATATGAGAGGTGGTCATGTGACAGTCAGAGATATTAGATGAGAGAATATTACAGCCTACAGTAGGTGATGTTGTGTAAATTCTAAATTAATGTGTATTAAACCTTTATGAATCAATGTAAACTAATACTTGATTCATGAATATGTTGACTCTTAAGTCATCTCCATGTTGGGTGGTTATAAAAAAAATGTCCATCAATTTTTTTATACTTGTAGTGTATTTATTAGATTTTTCTTTATTAACCTGACGTTGAATAAACCTGATGCACCAGATGGTTTCTTACACAGAATGATGGGAAGTTTTTCTTAGAAACTGTTTGTAAAAGTAAAGGCACTTTCAAAAAATACTTGGCAGGTGATTGGATGAACCATCTGTCTACCTAGCGCTGTCTGTCATGGTTTACTTCAACCAATCAAATCAACAAACCTATGACACAGAAGAACTCTTGCCAAAGCCAGTTGCAAACATCTTTTCCATAAAGAAAGAGGCTTCTGTGTTGTTCTTTGCTCTTCCTCCAGTGAAGAAATACCATCCAGCTCTGATATAACTCATGCTATAGCAGCATCTACTGTAACATCTTCAGGAGTTGCTGTTGTTGTTTTCAGTTGCTTCTCTCGCTGTTATCACACCCTAAACCACGCCTGTAGTTGCCAGGACTCATTCCTAGGATGCTGATTGATCCAAACTACTGTGGTTTGGCCAAAAGCGCATAACTTTCAGCCTGGCAAGATTCTTGTGTGATCTTAAGATTTCACAAACTCAGCTGCCTTGCAAGGTAAATGTTATATGGCCAGATGTGTATATCTTTCTTGAAAGATATTTTTTTGAAGTGCTTATGATCTAAGAGTGTTTTTCATGGTTTGGACTTTGCTCCTTAGTCCTGACAAAGGGAAATTTTATTGCTAAGACATTTAATTATATTTTATATTAAGTGTGCTTGTGGTATCAGTTTAGGGAAAGGCCTTTTTTGTTTGAACGTGTCAGTTCCTTCATACATAAAGTCAGGTCTAATGGTTTTTAGAGAAGACTTGGACTGGTTTGCACAACCTCAACCAACCATCCAACAGATCTGGGATGAACTAGAAAGCTGGAACCAGGTCTTATCGGCCAATGTCAGCGTTGGACGTCCATAATGCTCTTGTGGCTAAATGCAACCAAAATCTAAAAGTCTGGAACCAAAAGACTGGAGGCTGTTGTAGCAGCAGACCAGTGTTCATGTTCTTGGAATGAAATGTTCAGAGATCACATATGGGTCTAATTTTAAGGTGTCCACACTTATGGTCATGAAGTGTAGTTCGTATTTCACTAAAGCTGTTATTCATATTGGGTTCAGTTGTAGTGTTCCCATGGCTTACAGCAGTATTATTTTCAGTCCAGTAACCTTGACTCTCCAGTGCAGAGTGGTCAGCTTTCCAGCCTTATTATGAAACCAATGGACCAGGTGTCTAAATAGCACTTAATAGCCATGTGATATAATTTGTCACAAAAAGTATTCTTGGCAGAATATAGAAGAATGGTCATTTTCCTGACCTTGTTGTGCTTCTATTGAATTACCCACTGTTCAGTACTACAGCCTTTGGAAAAATGTTTGCAAATGTTTAGTTTCACTGGATTTTTGTCTCCTACAAATACACATCCTTACAGTGTATTTGCTTCTTGTCACAACACAAGTACACACTTGCTGGGCTCGCAGTGTGTATTCAAACTGCAACCAAACTTTTCCATCCTCAGTCTGACTCACAGTCTGGACAAACAACAACAAGAAAACTGTTTCTTGCATGTCTATTTTGCAGAACATTACGCTGCAAATAATCCATATTTAATCTTTAAGAGCAGCTGCATCACAGTGTGTCACTGACAATGCTGACCTTGATGTATTTATTTATCATACTGTAACAGATGAAGGGCAGTTTACTGCACCATACCATACCCAACCATACCCTACTGTACCGTGAATCATCAAAACATCAGACATTAAACCACTGTCCAAAAGTGTTGCTTTTGTACCTAAACCTAACCAGCTCTTAATCAAAGTTTTGTCACATCACAAAACTGTGATTTGTAACAGTTTTGATAGGCACTGACAAATGATGTTGTTCTATTGATAAGGACGTCAGACCAGAAAACGTTGATCAGACATTCAGACGAAGTCTGATTTGGAGGACTTGTTGCCTAACATATAGTGTGGCCTACTTATTTCCTCCCTGATATTTTAATAGTTTTACAGCCCTGAGGGGGTAAATTTATCCAGCAATTCACAAACACACAAGAAAAGCTTAAAAGAAAATCTGAAAAAGTAAACATAATTTTGTGAGGTAAATATATGTGGCTTCTGTTGAGCGTCCCCCTTTTTGGGGTCACCATTACCAGGCTGGGTTTGAATTGTAGCGCTGTCACATTTTGCAGAAGTTATTTCCAACTTTAAAAGTCCCTCGATGCTGTTTGTTTAGAAAAAGAAGAACACAGAGATCCAGACCAGTTGGACTGACATCTTGTTGTGATGGTGGTTTTGAATTATCTGATCCCACTCAGTTACAGGAAAGTTGATACAGATGCTTCTCGTTTTCACAATGTGGGAGAAAATGCTTTGCTGTACCGAATTTCGGACCGATGAGGTTGTTGCTGAAGTGTGACACACTTGTACCTTTGAAACTTAATCAAATCAAAGTGTAAATTTGACAAAGAAAGTGTGCGTCCACTGATTTAGATTGAACCAAACAGAGTTTCAGTGGTTTCACAGTGTTTTACCATGACTGTCTGACTGTATAGGTGTGACCTGGGAGGGTTGTGTTGTGCTGCTGTCAGCTCAGCTCAGTTCTGCTCTGTGTGTGTTGGACAGGTCGACTTCCTCACTAACGAGACAGACATGAGTTTTTTTCCACAGAGAGCAGGGAAAACATGAGGAGAGAGAAAAAGGGGAGGGAGGGAGGTGAAGGAGGAGAAACATACCCGAGGAGCCGGCAGATATTTGAGGGTGGATACTGATTGTGATATTTTTCAATTTCAGCCTCCAATAGCAAATAATGTGCTGACATTCAAACATTTGGATCTGACCATTTTCATGCCACAGAGGTCCAAAAATGACAGGAATTCAGTTTTCCCCCCAGAAATGTATTTTAATCAGGGTGGGAAAGCCTCTGAAACAGGATTTAGACCAGACATGAAACTCCCCACTGCAACCCAGAATAATAGTGGTATTACTACCACCCTCACCATACTCTCACTACATGCACTACGACTGCCCTCAAGTTGAAGTTGAGTGTTTACATTTTCATTGATATTTTCCAGATTTTAAAGCAGTTGACTTACTTTTTTGGCCACTTTTTTGGTCAGCAGAACAAGCTGTAAACACAACATTTTTGTATTTTCACCTTATAAAGTTGATGTTTGAACCTGTTTGCAAACAGCTGCCTGTTTACACACCAGGAGACATGGAGCAACATTAGCGTTTGTGTTTAGATAAAATAAAATTCAGATAGAACTTTATTAATCCCGAAGGAAATTCTTGTGCCAGATTGCTCCAAAAATTACAGTAGCATAAGAATAACAATAGAGTATCAAATAAAAAGTGAAATATAAAATGCAAAGTGTATGAGGAGTAAATGCAAATAAACAGCAGAAGTAAGTAAGATAAGTACAAAAGTAAGCCAACATAGAACAAGTAGTATTGGCAGTTACATTGAAAAGCAACATTGAGAAGTAATAAAATGTTACATTGCACCAGATATTGAATGTAACAATAGCATGATATTAAAATTAAGTTTTACATGATAATAATTATGACAAGTAATATTGCACATGATGGTGAAAATTAAGTGACATACTTTAACGTGACAGTAGACATAATAGAAAGGTATTATTACACATGACAGTGAACATAATATTGCCCATGATATTAAATTTGCACATGACATTGAAAAATAAATACTGAACATGATACTGGTATTACTGGTACATGGTGCATGTACGTCAAAGATTCACTCTCCTTTTAGCTCCATGTTGGTCTTCACCAAGAAAATCAATTGTTCCACTTTGTTCACCAGCTACTTATTAACTTTGTCAGACTGCTGGTTGGTTCTGGGCAGGTAGTGAACAGTGAGTTTACTGGAGAAGAGTGATAGAAAGTGCTGTCATCCAACCCAGCTCGCTGTGCAGGGCAGGTAATGCTTGCTGGTTTGCTGTGCTTGTTTTTGCCACTGACAGGCTCAGATTGTTATTGTTAAGTGTCTGACAACATTTAAAGGAGTGATATACATTTTCTTTTAACCAGGAACAGTCGTTCTATTGCTCTCTCCAGCATTTCCCTTCATTCAAACTCGACAGAAACAGAGTAAAACATCATCATCATCATCATCTTTCTACTATTCCAACAATCATCAACTCTAGTTTGGTCAAAATAAATTCTTAATTTGCAGCAGGAAAGAGATGCGGAGGTCATGTGGAGGCAGAAAAATTCTCTAAACACATTACCTAACACTAGCTAGCATGTTTGGTGCTCCTCTGAATACGTACGGTCGCTCACTCCCCAGGACTGTGAGTGTTAACTTGAAAAAGTTCATATTAACCAATGGCACCAGACTGGCCGACCAGTACGTGCTCATTCAATAGATGTACAGTTTCCACTGGGTTGGGCTATTGGATGATAGGATTGCAGGGTGTTTTGGGTGATTTTTGTCATTTTTTGCTAATTTAATGGTCTGCAGAGTAACAAGCACTGCTGCAGCTCAGGAAGCTGCTGTTGGCCACGGTACTATGTGCTGACCTGGGAGGTTGAGTGAAAGTAAAGCAGCCTGTAGAGCCAGACTGTTTTCACATCTAACACGGTGAATTAAGGATTTATTTCGACCAAACCAGTCGGTGATTATTGGAACAGTGGAAAAGACCGAACAAAACGATTTTGGTGAGTAATATTTTGATTCTGTCTGTCAAGTTTAAATGAAGTGTGTGAGTTAACGAGGCAATTAAAGCTCGTCTTAGGTCATAAAAGAGAGAAACTTTAATTCAGAAGGTCATCAGTGGTATTTTTCCATTTAATAAGGACAATAAGTATGAGAATATTTCCTTTTTTATTGCATTTAACCATAGTCTTCATTTTTTGGCTGGCTGTAGCAGTTGGTGAATGTGATACAAATTCAATTTTGAGCCATTACAACTTTAATTCTGGCACCCAACAACACAGGAAGATGACATTTTAGCTTGGTTTTGTGGCCTACTACTCTGTTTGCCTCCAGTTTTTCCTTTGTTTTGCCGCCAGCTAACACCATGATGTAATCATGAAGTCAGCCCAAAAAGTGTCTATTGGATGACACTTTCTCTGACTGTGTAAAAATACAATGTTTTTACTGAAACTGAAACTGAAAAAACTGAAGAAAAAAAAGAATTGTACAGCCAAATGTGATTTGAATGAAACAATTTTTAGTCAGGGACAGCCCTAATTTTGATCGTCATTTTCCTAAACCTAACCAAGTAGTTTGATGCCTATACCGAACCAAACTACAACCAATCACCTGAATGTTTCTCAGCAAGATTTATTTTTTATTTTGAAAGTTATCCAGATGTTGCATATGTGTCATTGCTAACTTGACCGTGGAGAACGCAAGCACTTTTCATGCCGAGGTGAGGCAAAACGTACAGTACTGGTGGGTCTGTTACACACTTTGGCATGACACCAGGTTGCCAAATCCCATCCTAACATTGGCTTCTTTTAACATTGATTGCTATTGTTCTCTAACCTTAACCAAGTAGATTTGTGCCTGAATTAGGTTTAGGTGCTTGCAAAGACATGGAATTCTTTCTCTCTTTCTCACCTTCTATCTTTAATGTACTTTTAGTTCCTTGGAGGTGGCTGCTTTCAGCTCTCCTCCAGTTTTTTTCTCTGCCTCTCACCTCCCTCCATCATTAGGTCATCTACCCAGACCTGACCTCAACTGTTCCATCACTGACGGACATAAACATGCACCTCATCGTGGCGTTAGCAGAGGGTTTGCAAAGTGCACCATGGTTTACGCCAAATTTAAACAATAAGTTCATTTGTGGAAAACCTAACATTAAAATGTTCCCGGGTTGTGTCACCGCCCAGCCCATAATGCTATGGGCAGACTAGCGTCTCTAGACAGTGAATGAAGGTGAACTCTTCACCCTTTGAATTCATCAGTGTAGAAGTGTTGAATACATGATTATGTTTCCATCTGTTCTAAAATGTACATTATTTTTGACAAATTACGTTTGTGACCATTGTATGCAACTGCTCATGGTTTTATTCTCTTCACAGCCATTTTTCTCGTGTTCTCTCCGAGTGAGAGGCCAAAGTTCTCTTCATGTTGAGCCGATTATGTGGTTAACCACAGAGATTGATCCATAGCAGATACTCTGGTTTCACAAACGTTTGTATCATTTTGTATTGGCTTGTGAAATTGCTTATGAAATGGAATAAAACAGTAAACCAGTAAATCTACTTTTACAGTTGCACCGATTTTTCACTTACATAAAACACCAGTTCAGGTTTCACAGCAGGACGGGCTGACAATGCAAGTCACATTTTGTCCATCCGCTCATCAGCATGTTGTATCCCTCACACCAAGTACTGCAACTTCTGATGAATCTCCAAAAATGTATTGCTTAAAGAAATATTATTTCCAAAACATGTTTTCATAGTATTAGTTTTATTTGGCCTCGAAAAAATGGGAATAACCCAGGAAAAATGTGAGTGCTGGATCAGAGCAACAATAAGGGAAAACCAGTCCCTCTAACAAACGCATATGTGAATATTAAATCTAAAGATTACCCAATGAGTCCCCCATACTTGACAACAAATTTCAGTTTTTCCATGCCTCTGGACAATCATGTAACAGTGCAATGGTTTAGGTACAAAAATGACATTGACTCAAAGTTAAAATTGGGACATGAACAGCGGTGTCCTATGTCTGATTGCTGTATCCCTCTATGATAAAACCATCTGAATCCCCCCTGTCCTCCCAGAACTGTTGCTACAGCCACATATGTAAACATATGTTGCTTTTGGGCATTTGCTAAAACTACAAATGTCGTTATTCTTCTTAGGAGATTAACACATAACGATGAGGTTGGAGGCAGGAGATTATAAAAGCATCTGTGTATGCCTGTATGAATATGACTGGATATTAGTCAGCTGGTAGTCAAGCAGCTGATGCCAATCAGCTACTGCAAGCTTGACCTCAGTTCTGTGCAGGAGCTAACACAGTCCTCATTTGCTACAAAGAGAAAACATGAAACCTTTCAGAGCCACGTCAAACCTTACAACTGGTGAGACTCACGGCCATTGAAATATATAAAGATGGACATTGCAGCTCCACTTTTGTCCACTGAAATTGAAGTGCTGGTGAAGTCATTTTGAGCCAGAGTCTGTGCAGTAGTGAGTGAGTGCGGTAGTTCTTGAGTTCTTGGCTAATGTCCAGCTAACTCGTGAGCACTGCAAGAACTCAGCTGTCAATCATGGCAGGAAACCTCGTTTTATATCATGAAATAACTCATTAAAACCAAACCGATCCGAAAAATAAACTCACAAACAACAGTGTGATAAGAACTACCTGGAATGACAGCAACCATCCTTGGGAAACATTTATTTGCCGTGTACTTGGATGTTTTAGTTTGCCCTTTGTCCACCCTGTTAACATGGGGGAGGCAGGATTTATGACCTATACCGCAGCCTACCTCCAGAGGGCGAATGAGATGCTTTGGCTTCACTTTTCGGGAGCTCTGCTGTACATTGCTATATCCAGTTATTGCTCACACCATAGATATTTGTTGGAATATCCCTTAAATTAGACCCTTATCATCTATGTTGACTGAGTCAACACATTTTCCACATTTCCACAATCAGAAACATCATCGCAAAGTCATGAAGTAAGTCATGCCGCAGCATGTGTGACTACATATATTACATTATTTCATACAGCAGTGTTTCAGCTGTCTGACAGCTCAGTCCGAAAATGTTTGCTTTAAAGCCAGCTCCTTTGGCAGTATAAACAAGGCGCCATGGCAGAAAGTCCAACTGTCTCTCTTCAGCTAGTCAGCAACCTGCCAAACCTCCTTTTTCCTGTGTGTGAGTGTACATGTGCGTGTTTCCCAGCTTGTTCCCTTCAGAAACAGCCTCTCCTGCAGCTCCACCTTCCTAAACATCAAGTGCCACACCCGCAGCGCCTAAAGTGTGGGGTTTGGTACCAGTTTGGGTGGTGTACAGTTAATGACGTGTTGTATAAAGTCCATTGCTATTACATACAGTTATGAAAACATGACGTTGAATGTGTTCTGGGACTTTAAAGTAAACCTGCCTTGTGTGGTTTATTAGGCCCTCTGGTTAAATTCAGTGGAGGTCATGCGTCCAATTCAGCCACAGTGTGTGATGACAACCTCCTCGGACACATGTGCACACACAATACTCCCACCAGAACCAGCACACAAAACCAACAACTGTTCTCATACTCCTAACAGAGCAACCGCTCAGAGAAAACAGAACAAAAACCTTCCTCTCCATCATGCTGAGTTATCAGACTTATACTCAGTACAATACAGGGGGAGGCTGTGGGGGATTTTGAGGCAGCTGGTTTGTATGATTTATGACAAGAGTAATAAAACTTGTTAGTGGCTCCAGTAGAATTTGTTTCAGTCAAAATAGTTTTTTAATGTCTGTTTTGTGTCTGTCTTTCTTTGTTTTTTTGGCAGACAACTATGGTGGATACGAGAACCAGCTTTTCAAAGGTAATTATCAGTCTTTTCTATTGTCCTGAGCTCAGTAACATACATTTAAACCAGTTCATTATATGTGAATGTCATTCCCAGTGGTGTGGTGGTGCCAGGAGCGCGGCACATCCTGCAGAGCATAAACACCGAGGGTTATAAACAGTAACATGTAAGAATACTCTGGTACATTTAGTTCACTCAAACATGGGCCAGTAGAATTTGCACATTGTCACTTAAAGGAGTAATATGTACAATTGTGCGTCCAAAAAAAGTACAGCAGTCAAAATAGCGCATTGGAGCCATAGACAATAAATCAGTTGAAATCGTATTTCATATACAGTCTATGGTTGAGGGGAGTTGTTTTCTCTGCTCCATCCTCCCCAGACTTGAGGAAGCTCTGACAGATTGCAGAGACGCTGCAGGGGCGCAACACAAGCGCAACATTGTAATTTGAAGTAGATTTGGTTGAAGTTGAAGTTAGAAGTTGGGGTGGGTCTGCTCTATCCCCACATCTTAATCTAATAATACACTTGGCAAGCGATCGATTAAGAGCATTTCCCAAAATATTGCATTAATCCCTTTCTGACAGTTACAACCTACAGTTTGCAGGGTTTAAATTCAAGCAGGGCTGGTTTAGTCTATGTTGTTTCTTTTGACTTAATTTGTACGACCATGCACATTACCTGATAGAACTGACAATAAACACTACAAATATTGAAGGTTATATCGTAAATCTGTTATTTGGTCAGCAGTAGAACGTCATGTTTTCAAGTTTTCATGTTTGCATTTTTCCATATTATGTTTTTCAGAGGAGGATTTCACAGGAGAGGAGGAAATGCCCTCATTTAGAGGTGAGGGCCACACACATACTGTACACACGAGTCAAACAACAACAAGTAATATAATCTGCATTATGCTTTTTTTTCCTGTCAGTTATATATTGTGTACACTGAGGCAATTCTTGTAAATAACATGTGTGTAAATGGCTGAGTTTGCCTTTCAGATTCTTTATTTGATAGCCACCTTTATTTGAAATCATCAGGCGATGGTTCCGAAATTATTAAAGACAAAACTACTGCTTAAACAGTAAAAATGTGTCTCCATTTCAATTATACAAATTAAAACAGAGCTAAAGTCATAATAAACAGTATAGTACAGTATATAGAGCTGAAATGATTAAGCCATAAGTCACTTGAGTAAAAATTAATCGATAAACAGCATTTTTTAAAGGATTTTTAGCTATTTGTTAATTTTCTTAGTCTTCTATGGTAATAAACTTAATAGCTTTGGGTTCTGAAATATTAGTTTGACAAAACAAGTCATTTGTATAGCCCATATACAAAGTTCTTTCTATACAAAGTTGAATTATCAAATCAGATCAAATGTAGGTGCACATACACTTCACACAAATCAGTGTATGTGTATATTTGTTCACTGTTCTTCCAGGTCGTAGCAGAGGAGGCTGCATGAGGTGCCAGCAGAGCCACTCTCTCCAGCTGGCTGTCAAAGTCCTTTATGGATTTGTTGCATTCCTCATCATTACTGTGGCAGTGCTGGCATCACTTGGTGAGCTCAGTTTGACTTTTGATTTTTTTTTTCTTACAATAAAATAGCAGTCAATTAATCCTTTTAAGTAAAAGTGTCAACTTAGCACTGCAAATACCCCACATATGATGTCCCTGAGACACTAATCTCAGGTTGGATTGCAGTCAGCGGTCAAAACAGCTGCTCTCAACAGCCTTGTGATTTATTAGGTAATTCCACTGATTAATGCTGACACTTTGTAACAGGAGTTAGAAGTAGGCATGTCATGGGAAAGAAGCAAGCTCTACTTTTCGATGTGTGTGTGTTAGTAAACCACAGTCCATTTAACTCCCATAGATCAAATGAATGTGGTGCCGGGTCCTGTGTGCCATGTTTTACCTGACAGCTGCTCAGCACCAACAGATGCTTTTCACATTAACATCGCATTTTATTGGGTTTGAAAGCAGTAAATCTTCTTCTTTTACTACTGTTAGGGGATCTCAGAGCACAGAGAGGCAGGCTTGGTACAGTGATGTAAAATCCCACAACACACATACAGGCTTGTATTTAGGTACACATGTACAGAAATATAATAAAGTACAGTTTTGTTCTGGGTCTGCTGTGAACTGTGTGCGAGCATCTCATTTAATTACACAGGTGCTGGTAACACGTAGACGTACTGCACATGCTCACTAAAGTTAGTATTTTGCCGCCAGCAGTTGTTGTCAGGTGAACATTCTGTTGCTGTGGCAACCACTACTGGCACAGTTCCATCTCATTTTGAATGACATTGTGAGATCCAGGATCGTGCAAATATTGACATAAATCCAGTCTTAAATATCCATGTTGGATAGGTAAACTACTCAATTTCTCATAGCTCGTAAATACTATTGTGTTTTTGAGATATTAAATTAGTTGAACCAAGCTAGTCATTGTGCTAAGCTAGCTGTCCAGGGCTAATGTGTTGCCAATAAAACATTCTGTAACTGTGAAATTACTGTTGGACTGATAGTGATGAATTTTACTCACTTCACTTTAATTATTGTGGACTTCTGGGTGAAAACAAGTGCCATTACAGTGCTGGCACCAATTTAAAAAATACTAGTGACACTATGCCTATGCACTGCATTGCATTTTGCATGTCAAATAAATACAAAATTTAAAAAATCATTAAATAAAAAACCAACAAACAAACAAACAAAAAACATTTTAGTTAATGTTACTGAGTAAATGCCAGTAGTCCCTGTTGGTCGAAGCAAATCAGAAAGACTGTTGATGATGGTGTAACTAAGGTTTCTACCGTTCAAAAATATGGCCCTACCATAAAACACCTGCTTTTAGAAAGGAGTTTGGTTTAACAGTCTGTCCACTTGAAAGACCACCTGGAGCAGAGGGCATTTTAACATTTTTTAAAATAATTCACATAAATTAAGCTGAGGTACCCTCTAATTATGAACCTTGTAAACAGTATAAAGTAAGGAGAGAGACGCAAGAGGTCAGGCTAAAACCAACCTGTTTTCTTCTTCTTTCAGCTCGTCGTAAAAGTCTGTATACTAAGCACAAATGGTAATAAAAATGGAAATGGGGTCGCACAGTAACGTCATATTGGATGAACTCCCCAAGTCCACTTTGATGGAGGTAGACTGACAGGACACTCATCAGACCCCATTTCTTTAATTTTTTTCTATGTTATGATGCAGATCATTGATCGGCAACAACATGATATAATTGTTTGCCTGAATGGCCATAGGATTTTGGCACTTAATAGCTAAAAGTTAACACAATATATATTTATTTTATGCTATTAAATTGGCAAAGACCTTAGAATTTCCATTTACTGCAAGTCAAATTAGAGGGGCTGCTTTCACAAAAGAGGGGCAGGGGCATGATGCAAGGACAAAATACCCAGATGTGCTGCTCTCATCTATGAGGGACAATGTGGCCACAGTGAGTAATCTGACAGTTAACTAGTCTATATTTTTGTGAATCCAGTTGTTACTGCAACTAAGGGTATAATTTCCTTTTCTTAAAATCCTATTTTTGTACCCCTCACTTTTACTCTCTCTCTCAACATTGTTGTCTTGTTGTCCAGCCACCACAGCCCAGATGAGAGAAGATCTGAAATTGTTAAAAAATGTTGGTATACTCAAGTTTTAGTTGCTGACTTTTGTGCCCTGTTTATCGCCTCTCGGGCTACATATAGGCTGCCTTACCCTAATGCTAGAGGCTGTTAGGTGATACTGCTGTTAGCATCTAGCAAGTAAATGTTTACCATAATATAATAATATGACAGGTTTAGGCTCGACTGCTCAAAGTTGGGATATTATCCTGAATTTCAGTTGGAGAATTTCAGAATCCTGTGGGCAAAAATAATGTTCTCGGGGAAACATAATTATCACTGTAGATATCAACATTTATTGTATATTGAACATCAGCAAAGTTAATTGAGCATCAAAAGATTAATTAATTTATTCATTCATTCATTTATTCTACCTAAAGGTGCGCCAACATACATAAACATGCACACGACATGAACGCAGAGTCACTGCTCTTTTTTTAATGCTTTATACACAGAAAGAAGAAAAAAATAGTTTAAACTTGGTTTATGTTTGTTTCATCTTCCAGCACAGCTGTACTGCACCAAAGCCCTAAAAACTTAAGCATAAACAGAAGGATATTGCACTTGGCTCCAACTCCCAACTGTGCACGTGCACAAGAAAAAACACAAACCAGTAACCTTTGATTTTCTGTTCCCTGCTGAACATCTGTTAAATGAAAAATAAATTCTTCAGGAAAAATCAGCTAGGTCACAAATAGGGAAAGAAGTAACACACTCTTTGGCTTTTTACTTCATGGAAAAAAAACACAACATATACAAAGACTGTTTATTTAAATGCATGTATAAGTCTCGTATTATTTCTAAAGCATCATTACAGTGAATTTGGCAAAAGCCACGAGTCATGTTCAGCATCAATGTCACAGCAGCTAATACAGCAGAGCAGGTGGTATGTGCAGAACGCATGTGGAAGCATTTATATATGCAAACACACTATGGAACAGCCCTGCATTAATCCCCTGAGTCAGGGCTTAGGATGCTGAAAAACTCTGCAAACACATTACACAAACTTACACTCTCAGAAATGTACACTTGCACGCACAAAAACTCACACTCACTAAATTATTGTGGCTCTCTTGGGAAATATGTTAGGAGAGCAGGACCTGGCCAGCTGGCTCAACCATCATTCATCAGTGTTTTGGTTACATTTGTTGGCTAATGAAAACTTTATGTGTGTCGTTGTCAGGGCTTAAATTACAATTTCCTGTTTCTACTCCTCTAAATACTTCCTATGTCCTGTTAACACCAACATACTGCTGATGTTAATCATTTCAGTATTTATTCTTTCAGTGTTCAGAACCATCCTCCACGGTTATTTCCCTCAAATACTAAATGTTTAAGCACCAGTGGTGTTGGAATTGTTTTCTCTTGTGAGCTTTTTTTTTTTTTGAGCTAATGGTTTAATTCCCCACTGAACAAAAGTGTGACATGGCTCTCAGGAGCGTGCTCCTTCACCGAAACACCGAAACTTCTGAACTCAGTAATAAAAGTGTGTCATTTTATAACATTTTCCCTTTACTAAATCAACTTCACTCTGTCTCCAGTGTTCAGGAAGGTTGACAACCTGTCTGAGGAGGAGTCCGTCTACCACAAGAAGATCTCCAGTGTTCAGCAAGGAATAGAGGGTAAAGCAGCTGGAATTACCTACAAATATTTTTTTTATTGTTATTGTTCCACCAACCCATTATTCTAAAACCCCACCAGTCCAAAAGACATCCGATTGGACTAACAAATAGACTGACACCCTGTAATCCCGAAACCAAACACCCATTGCTCCAAAAAATACACACTGTCCTTGCAGATGTCAGTTCAGTACCTGCCGGCCCTATCCATGGTGCTGATTCAGAAGGGGTTTTGCGCTTAAAGGCTCTTTCTCACCTTGACTTGATATTTCAAGTGATTTCAAAAGGCTTTAAATAAATGAATAAATGATAATGATAATGATGGTGATGCAGACAAATTTCCAGTATATAGGCTAGTCTGACTCACTGAATCCACACTGCAAGTAGTATAAGCCTGCTATTTGTTGCTTGGTTTCAGGCGGCATCTGTTTTCTACAAAAGATGCTATTGGTATGAGTGTAAACAAGCTAACAGCTGTTACCTTTTTCTTTTGTGGTGATGTTGTAATTTTAATGCCAGAGCTCGCTTCCCTGTGCACTGTCGCGGCATCCTAGGCTTAACTCCGCCCAAGATGTTTGTGATTGGTTTAAAGAAACGCAAAAAGGGCAGGGTGTTTTTTCTCTTATAGAAGAATGTGCGTATGTGGAGCCAGAGCTTTCTTTTGCATCAAGTACTATAGAGACAGGTCTGACCATGCAAGACTAGATGTAGGCTGATCAAACCCTTATTCTAACTGACAACTGCAGGGACAGTGTGTATTTGGCTTTCAGTCCAATGAGATGTTTTTCCAGGCTACTGGGGTTTTGGAATAATGGGCCGTCTGAACAATGGGCAGCTCTTGAGTCAATGTGGCTTCACAGACTGAAATTAGGGAGAAACAATAGCAATGGAAAGACACTTACACATACAGAAAGGGTTTTTCAAGGTTTCTTCAAGTACTTACTCAAAAGAAAAGCATGTTTTTTAAATGTATGGTTAATTTCATTAGAGGTTTTACACATTACAAGAATTTCACACATTCTTAAATAAGTGTTTGTAATTGTAGAACTTTTGGTATGTTACGGTACAGAAGCTTCCAAAACTAATTCACTTCCAGTGCTAAAATATCTTGTTTTCTGCTACTATAATGAATATTTCTTTGTGGATGTAAAAAACATAGACCCCTGATTATCCACTGTTTAGAAGTTAATTCTTGACAAAACAGTATCACTGGATCTTGTGCTCACCAATTTAGAAGTTCAAAGGATAATTTCAGCATTTTTAAACATGGGCACTATTTATCATATATACATTTTTAAAGGGTCTGTTTGTGCTAAAACACTAAAGTCACACAACAACACAAACTAACTAATCAATGGAGGCAGCAGGAGACCAGCGACTCTTATGTTGTGCGAGGTAAAATGACTGTTTTTGCCAAAGGTGGCTTTGAAGAAAGCCATATAACAGCTTCTGTTGAACACTGGAAATGGTTGTCTGAAAAGGTCTATATCTGTAGGTATCTTTTCCATAATGTCATGATTTATAATAACTGTCTGAACTTGTCATACCAAAAACAGCACTTTAGTGGACATACTATGACAGGCGTTTTTGCCCTCAAGGTTTTAGCCATTGCATCCCATTTAGCAGCTGCTGGCTGAGGCTACTACTGACACAGTACCAAAACTTTTTGAATCTATTGGTCATTTAGACCCCAAAGTATGTGAAAAAATGGGGCCCAGGTCTTAAAATACGAGAATTACCTTTTAGGTTTCTATTTTCTGAGCAGCGTAAGGACTTCTCTTTCATGTTGAATTAAAATCTGAGATTGAAAGTCCACTCTTGACTTTGGAAACAGCAGCTGGCAAAAACAATCTATCTACTATGTCCGTTTGGCAGCTGTTTGGAACACATTTACTGACATTTTATATCTTCCCATCTGATGAAGAAGATGATGCGATCAAAAGCTCCTGAACAGCTATTAAATGGACTTTATGGTGTGATTGTTTTGTCAACCATATAGACCCTGCATAAGGTTTTTTAAGGTCATTTGTGAAGTGTGAAGCAGTGTGTATGATTGAGTGTGATGTCAGGGGAGGTCAAAAGATTGTTTTCTCTCATAAAACACACAGATGGTTACCAGATACTTTGATATACTGTATATCATACACAGACATCTAGAACTTGTATTCATCCTGCCTCTCTTTATCTTTGTCTCTAAGATCTGAGCTCCACCTCGAACTGTTCAGGCTGTCTGGATGTGACTCTGTACAGCGAGGAGATCACCAGGCTGAAGAGAGAGTTTGAAGACATCCAGAGAATGATACTGGGACAGGAGCAGGTACTGTGGCATCTTCAGGTCACTTGTTTTGTTCAACCAACAGTCTAAAACCCAAAGATGTTTAATTTGTAAAGACATACAGCAGAAAAAAAGGAGCAAATCCTCTGGGTACAACCTATGACTCCTTTCATTTCTGATCCATAACTCTTCCTCTTTGATCCCTGTCACCCTCCAGGTCCTGGACCAGGCCTCCCAGACCCAGACCACCCTAAAGGCCACCAGCAACCGGCTGACACGGGACATGCAAAACCACCTCATGTCGATCAAACTTCTCAACCAGTCTCTGGAAAGGTATCTGGATCGGGTGGAGGGCTGGAAGGACGTGATCGAGGAAACTGAAGAGAAGATGAAGAATCTGATGGAGGATCAGTATGATGTCAAAGCCACAGCACAGCAAATTAACACGACGGTGGCACTCAGGTGATTGAAAAGATGCAGGGAAGAGACTTATGGCCAAAGATTCTCTGAACTGTGTTTTATACTTGAACACAGATATTGACTATGGAACAAATAAATTCTTCTGCTTTATTGTGACAGTAACACATTTATCACTACAGTCAGTAGTAATAATAATGCATTTTATTTAAAGGAACCTTTCAAGGCACTCAAGGACACCTTACAATCACAGATTAAAAACAAGCAAGACAATAATAACAAGGGCTCACAAAAACAACAAGCAAAATACACAATATACAAAAGTCACATGAGTAAGAATCAGACACAGTATGTTATTTAGTCTTTGTCCAGTGATTAAAAGTCAGTGTTAGTTTTAATCATATCTACTCAAACTCAAACAAAACAACAAGCAATTGTGTTGATTTAATTCAGTAATTTCTAAAGTGTTTTCTAATAGCTTGTATACTATCATTCACATAACTTTTGAAAAAAAATATTTGCAACATTTTTGCGTACAACACCAGCATAAACCAACTGTCCACATAACATCTGTGCATTTCTACATGGACATTATAATAATTATAATAAATAGCGGATGGAGCACTCATCATGTCATCCACACGTTTCTGAAGAGCCATTGTGAATCTCAGGGCACATTTTCTCCAGTTGTCGCCATCTTGACAATTACTGACTCCAAAAATGGCCAAAGAGGTGGAGCATGAGTGAAGCTAAGGTGGCTGAATGAAGCGGATACCTAGCGGCTAGCCATCTGTGACAGAACCAACCCGTCCCTCAAAGCAGCCACGCCCTTAATTATGCATAACTTTAAGCCTTAATATAATTTAAACAGATCAGTTATTTAAAAAATTATATGTGTCTTGAGGCATCTTTTCAGATTTGTAGTATTTTTATCAGCTATTTTGCAATCATAGGGCTTCTCTCCAGATAATTTCAGTTTAATTCACTTCAATTTTATTTATATAGTGGGAAATCATAACACAGTTATCTCAGCGTGCTTTTCAAATAGAGCTGGTCTAGAATGCACTCTATAAACCTAATTGTTCCTACCAAAAGCAGGCACTGAGGCCTCTGTGGCCAGAAGAAATCTCTTTGTAACAGACAGAAATGTCAAGTCGATTCAGGCTCTTTATTACGGGCAGGCGGCCATCCACCGGAACCACTCTCTTTTAGTCCTTAGGGCATTATAAGTTGGTCCAAATGTTGACATGTTTTTGAAAAGCCACATACTCTTCTCATCACAGATGGACAGTGGCCGAGCTCCTACAGTTCCAGGGTGCAGTGAGCTCCAAGGTTTAGCACTGCTCACTGTGCACTGGCGGTTTGCAAAGTTGTGGGGAAGATGATTCTGGTGCACAGGCAGACAAATGTGTTGCCATCCAATGAGAACAAGTATTACTGGATTACTTGATTGCCAATATAATTTCACCTCCACTTTTAGACTAAATATAGAGAGATTTTGTTACACATTTTGTTATAACATTCAATTTTAGTCACCTCTTTTTGTCTCGTTAACATCTCGTCTCATGATGGAGAAAAAGGTCGATGACAGATCATTTTAGACATAATTTGTGTTCACAAATTTAATACTACTGTATTCGTATGATTTTATCAACACGACGCTCAGTAATCATGCCTAGTTAGCTACATATATTGTGTTGATGACCTTTTAGTGAACTGGTCAAGTGGGAGTGTAATGAGTGGCTGTCAGCAGGAGAGAATCCAGAGTCACAGCCACAACTGCAATTTTTTTGACAATCCTCATAAGCAAATCATTATTTATGAAGGCAAAGCGCAGTAAGAATAACAACTGAGGTTTGAAAAAGGCACAGCTGTGACACAGATGCAGCACACACAACACTGATTTAAACCTACTGCAGAGTGTGACCGCTGGAGTTTAAAACACGACAGTTTGAAATAAGCAAAATAATGTGAGCACAGTCTGATACAGTATTCAATTCTCCTCTGTGTTTTTTTTCTCTGCCCTGCAGTACAATGTGGATAGATGCCCTGCAGAGAAAAGCAGACGAGGAGACCCTGGTCCTCCAGAAGTTGACCAGTGACTGGCAGAACTACAGCCGCGTTCTGAGCGCCATCAAGTCCAACACGAGCAGCACCACGCAATCCATGCGCTTCCTCCAAAACAACATCATAGCAGATCACCAGAGAATCGCCATGTCCTCTGAGGTGTACTACGACCTCACCCAGCAGGTGTGTCTGCAGCACAGAACACCCACTGCATGTACATTTCTATAATTTTAATCAAAAACATAACATTTCTTTAGGAAAAAGAAAGAAGAATTGTGATTGCTTGATTGATGTAGCATCTGTGAAGAACAGACATTTCTAATCGGGTTATTTTACATGTCTAGCAGCATTAAATCCACACTTTGTAGACTATGAAGGGGAAGAACTTTGCAAAAACATACTGCTGACAAGAAACAGAATCATATCAGTCAGCATAATGAAAGATTTAAAATAAAAGAGTCTGTCAGCAGCTTAAAGATTCATCTTTTAAAAACCCACAGGCTAAATACTTTTGTGTGTGTGCGTGTGTGTGTGTGTGTCTTTTATTTCTAAACCAATTTGGAGACCACATGAACTTTGAAAAGTGAGGACATTTCAGATGCTTCGTGTTCCTTAAAAAGTCTGTTTGAAGATTAGATATTTGAAATTAAAGTTGACATAAGTTTTTGGTTAAAGTTAGAGTAAGGGTTGGGCTTAGGCATTTTGTTGTGGTGTTTAAATTAGGATTGGCTTCTGTGGAATGCATTACTGTAAATTCTCAAATAGCGTCCTTTAAATGCCTCAGTGGCAGAGAATAGGCCTTCTCCCCTGCTTACCAGATAATGCAAACTCAAACTGTTTATTTGTTGCTTTATAAATACAGTATTTTGTATATTTTGACAGCAGTGATTCCTTCAGTACAACCACAGAGTTATGTATGAGAGGCCCCTTGAGAGATAATTCATACTTGGTTTCACACGTAATATAATAACCTCACATGTACACCACTATACTCTCACACAAACACTACTATACCCTCTTACATGCACAATTATACTTTCTTTTATTTACTATCATACTCTCATACACGGATTACTAAACTCTTCCACACATACTACTATACCCTCTTACATCTATAATCACGCTTTCTTTTATTTACTATCATACTCTCATATACTCCGCACTATTCTCTCTTGCACAAAGAACTATAGCCTACAGAGAATAATAGTGTATG